>OZ007578.1:28208142-28455642 GCA_963931925.1 Onchidella celtica
TGCGATTCTACTATGAAACTAATGAAGCTTAAGCATCAGGACCCCTAATCTTGGAGGGGCCTCGGTAGCCTGATTTTTTTTTTTCGTACTCATTTTACCAAATTCAGGAGCGTGAACAGCTCGGGCATATTACAGGGATTTTTGGTGACGTTCAGAGTCATTTTAGGCTTAGGGTGCACAGTCCAGAGCATGCAGCACCCATGGCAGTGTTCGGTTGGACGAGAAATCCGTAAGGCCCGGCGCGCACTAACCCGTTTCGCCTGCTGCACGGCGTGCAAACTCAGATTTTTGCTCGTTTGGCAAAGAGTTTACAGTGCTGCACACCACGCGAAAGATTGCTTGCATTGAACGGGTGGTTAATTTTAACATAGTGCGCGCCGGGCCTTAGCCGATGACCTGTGTTTGGGGGTTGGGGGGGGGGGGTTGCTGCCCCTCTGCTGAATTTGGTAAAGTGAGTACGAAAAAAAAGCATGCGGCCCGGTAGAAACTTTGTTTTTAATCAGTGATTTTTTGATGTTGTCCTATTGCTGCCGGTTGCAAAAGGGACCCATAATAGTTAAAGCTTTAGGGCCCCAAAAAAATTTAGGTCCGCAAGTATTGACAGGCACTCCTGGCAGCGTCCCCTTCTGTCCTACCATTGATGTTATATTCTGTCTATCGTCTTGGTTCTTCCCAACACTATGTGGCCGTTATCGTTTTGACGCGCTTTCTCCAAACTCAAACTCTGAATTATTGGGTGTCAGTATCGACCCATTTTGGGATCCCCTGTTCAAGACACTTGTCGAATCCATAGTTTAGTGCAATATATTTTAGTGTCGAACCTATCAATGGAGCGGTACTTTGTGCTTTATGTTTTAGATATATTCTCATCTTACCTTCGTAGTGTACACATTGACGTATCAGATTTTCGTTTAGAGCCATGGTGTAAAATTATCCCCGCGTGTGGAGACGGGTTTTGATCTATCGCGTTAGAAAGGTTTATGTGTGTCCTGGAATAGCTTACACTGGTGTTCTAATGTTACATTCTGTCTTTATTCTTTATGTTATCTGTCATAAATCTTTTTCTATTTTCTGCTTTGCTTTAATAGTTACTCGAGAATTTCCGTGTCGTGTTTAGATCTTTATGTTATGGCCCTGTCCCAGTGAGGTTTAGGAAGAATTGCGAATGATATGCGGATAAAATTTGGGGTTATTCGCAAAACATTCGCCATATTCGTGAAATATGCTGAAATCATTCGGGCAACATCCTCACACGTTCGCAATCATCCGCACAGGGCCGTCTCTCCGCTCCCAGGATTTTTTAACAGCTCAAAATTTTGGTTGCGGATCAATTCCGTAACACATTCGCAAGGCGAACGTAAAATATTCGCAGTACACTCTCAAAACATTCGTTGTGCACCCGGTCATATTCGGTATGTTCCCGCCACTTTCCGCAACTGGTCATGCATTGCGGATAAGTAGCGAATTGGGAGAGAATGTATATGGGATATGTAGCGTGCATATTACGTGTATAGGACGAACTGTAAGAAAGAGTAGCGAATACAGAATGGCTACGAATAAAACGTATATATAACGTGTGCTTTGCGTTTGGCTTGCGATCAAAGTGCGAGAAAGGAGCGAAAGCATTACAAACATAAAACGGACATCAAAAGCACTGTAGAAATGTATGAAAATTCTGCATTTCTTCATTTCCAGTCCAGCTGTTGAGAGGTGCACATCTCCCAATGGACCGCCAAAGACGAAATGTGATTATAGCAGCCATCCAAGAACATAACAATCAATTATTCCAAGTGCAGCAGTTGCTCCAGAGAAGAAGAAGGAGAAGAAGAAGAGAAAGAACTGTGTGGGTAAGGCCATGGATCGCCAGAAGGCCAGAACTGGGTATCTACAACAGGCTGATGGTGGAGCTGAGGAATGAAGATCCACGTGCCTTCCAAAACTTCATGAGGATGCCCCCAGTCATGTTTGATGAAATTGTGACAAGGCTCACTCCAAGATTGACCAAGCCAAAAATAAATTTCAGACCAAACATGGAGCCTGGTCTCAAGGTGGCAATTACCCTGCGTCACCTTGCCTCTGGTACAAAATACACTGACATGCAGTATGTTTGGAGGGTGCCACACAACACCATCAGCAAAGTTGTCAGAGAAGTATGTGAAGCCATAGTGGAGGAGTACCTTGATGAGCAGATGACTTGCCCCACCACTGAAGAAGAATAGCGGCAAATAGCTGATGACTGGCTGCAAAGGTGGAACTTCCCTCACACAATTGGTGCCATTGACGGCAAGCATGTGGCTTGCAAAGCTCCACCCAACACAGGATCAGAATACTTCAATTACAAGGGTTTTTTCAGCATCATACTGTGTGGCATGGTCAGTTCCGACTACAAGTTCCTTTGGGCTGACGTATCAGGAAATGGCGCTGCATCAGATGCCCAAATCTACAACCACAGTGACTTCAGGCATGGTCTAGAAAACGACACCATCATGGGTTGGCCACGTCCAGATCCCTTGCCAAATGACATACAAGATGTTCCCTACTTCATTGTGGGTGATGATGCTTTCTCCCTGAGAACATTCCTGATGAAGCCATACAGCGCAAGAAACCTGACAAGGGAAGAGCGAATCTACAATTACAGATTGTCAAGGGCAAGAAGAGTGGTGGAAAATGCCTTTGGTATAATGGTAAATAGGTGCTGGGGTTGGAGTACGAGACCTTGATGCATCCCTTGACAGCATTGTAGGTGTAGAACTTGGAGATGGAGATGCCCACCTGGCTTCAGCATCACCAGCAGCCTTCTGCTTTCTCTCCCCCCCCCCCCCCCTGCTTCTGTGACTTCGGGCATGGACTTGACATGCTCGCTTCAGTGGTTGTGGACAGAATGACGAAAAAACGAGATCACGTCTCTTGTCGCAACTCAGACGCGGCGCGTGTGCAAAACTTCCGTGGTTTCCGCAACAGGTGCGCAATGTAATCGCTAAACGTACGCGATACTTCCGTAATGTTCGCAATGCGTCCGCAACTTATCCTCAATATATTCGTTATACATCCGTCAATTTCCGGTATGCTTCCTCAATATTTGCAATACATTCGTCTGTTTTTGACAATTTTTTCCCTCATCCGCAATCACATCCGCAATCATACGTTATGTTTCCGATTTTATTCGTCATACATTCTCTATACATTATTCATGTATTCGTAATTGTCACGTAATATTTTGCAGATTTTTACAACTTTCACTACGGATGATTGCGGATGATTCAACTTTCTATCCTCAATTCATTCGCAGTTTTTCCTCTCCTCACTGGAACAGGCAGGGCCTTTAGGAGGTTTCGCTGCACTTGGCATTTCCACCACACTTTTCTTCTTTTATTTTTCTTGCTCTTATTTCTGTGTGGTTTTTGTCGCAGGGATGAGTTTTTTTTTAGAATTTTGCCCCGGCGGTGGCCTTGTTCGTCCTGCTCTTTTCGACTTTCTTCTGCCGAGATATCTTTAACGTACGCAACGTGCACGTGCACAGGCCATCCGAGGTTTTCATCCTTATCCGAGAAGACTAGGTGCTCGGTCTTACCTACCATAGGATCAGGGCCAGGAATTTTTCCTCCAAAAAAAAAAAAAACTAACATGTCTGCACCGACCGGGGATCGAACCCGGTACCTTCGGCATGAGAGACGAGCACCTTGGCGAGAGTTTCCATGTTGCCCTCCACTATAGTTTTTGTTGTTGTTGTTGTTGTTGTAGTTTGCTGTGATTTCTTTTCTTCATCCCCCCACCTAGTTCTCACAACCTCCCACTCTTTTTTTTTTTTTTAAACTTTTTTGTCTTCTTCTTGTCCGCTTTCTACTCCTGTAGTAAGGGTTTTGGGAAAGGGTGGTTGGTGGGCAATTATTGTGGTGGGGTCACCTTCTGCCCTAACGTTCCGTCATATTGTATCGTCTTTGCTTTTTTTTTTTTTTTTTGATTGCATAGCATGGCCGTTATGGGGTCGACGTGCTTTCTCCGAAATCGTACGTATCCGTGTTTGAAATATTAATTTGTACCGGCAACTGAATTCAAATTATCTTCCAGCGTAATAGGTATGACGTATTGTGCAAGAGATGATACGTGTAATGCACGCTGTGTTTCGTTTGATGTTTCTGTTTGCACCTGTGAAGAATCAGTATCATTCATTCATTCATTCGTTCATTCAATTATTCGTTCATTCATTCGGTGATTCAATCTTTCATTTATTCATTCAGTCAGTCAGACATTCATTTATTCAGCCGCCAGTCGGACACTCAGTCGTTCATACACGTCCTTTACGTTTACCTGTTTTCGCGTCATAATTATAAAAATCACAATGAATGCACATTTTACAACCTTGGATTCATTTATTCACCAGTCGTTCAATCATTCTGTTCTCTTCAATTTGTCACGCCAATCCTTACAATGTAACAAGCATTACTGACTTACTGTATGTTTATCTCTTTGATCAACAGAGAAAGATGACAAAGACCTGGATCCAGCCAGTCAGGGCAAACTTCGACCAAACTCAGGCAGCAAATCTGGATCAAACAAGGGCAGTAAGCAATCAGGGGTAGGCCACTACTCTTAATTTACTGCCTATGAAGTTTTATGTTTTCTTTTTGGTTAGGTCCCGTGAATTTCAAATTTTAGGTTATTTTTAATGAATTTCATTCAGATATCAAACATGGTTGCCATCAATAACTATACTCTGAAATTTTCTCTGTTTCTCCTATCGATAACTGCACTTTCCACCAGTGTATTTCTGTAGATTCACTTTGTCCTTGATGCAATAGGTTTCAGAACTCCTTTTCGCTTTGAAATTTTTACCTTTCCCTGATACTTCGTATAAACTAGGCTAGATTGCTGCCGCATGCCGTGCTATTTTTTCCAGCTTCCCAGAAATCTTCAGCAACCCTGGCAGAAAACCCTCAAAACTAGTTCAAGTAGTCTTGGACATATTTGTTAGTGAATGTGTTTAATCAGGACACGACTGACTATCGTCAAATCCGAGAATAATATATCTCCAAACAAAGTTAACACAGCTTAAACAGGAGAAATCACGTTTAGGGTCACTTAAGGAACTGCAAGATCCAGGGTCAAATTTACCATTAGGCTAGGTAGGCTGAAACCTGGGGTGGGGGAGGGGGGGGGGAACTCCCGCCACCTCAGGTCAATCTGCATAATATTTTGTGACACCGCAGCCTTTTTTTACATATGGTTTTACAATGCACACTAGTTTCTGGACAAATCTTTCGTGATTTTCCAAGCTTTATAATATATAAATACAATAATAAAATAATATAATATGTAATGTAATGGACACAATGATTATATACTCTCTAGAAAGAATTGCCAAGTGCGGAATTTTAAACACCTTTCATTGTCACTGGCGTTACTCAAACTATTTAAAACATTTCCATCTTCCTCCATGCGTGAAAGTGGGGTTATTGGGAGGGGCCTCACATCTAGAATAGCCTAGGGCCTCTCTTCATCTAAATCCGGCCCTAGCAAGGTCACATTCTTTTCATAATGTATGTCAAAAAGAATTTCAAAAAGTGTTTTTCTTTTCTTTTATTTATTTTTTAAATTTTTTTTTTGTTATGGGTGATAAACTTAATTCACTTTTGACCTCTCATCTGGAGAAGTCGTTTGATTTCCTTGAGACACTACATAACATTTTGATTTGTTGATTTGATATCTAACATGGCTAATCCTCACTGATGATTTGAGGCTAATCAATACAGTGACATCGTTATCAACCCTTTTTTTTTTTTCTAAATGATTATTATTTGATATTGACAAAGTAATCAGCGCATTTGATTTTAAACGGCAATCAATAGTTAAAATAGAGGGCAAAAAAACAAATCAGAGGTAGACAAAGAATAACATAATTATCTAGAGAGTTTGAACAGATGGGCGACAGGGAAAAACCTCGTCAATATGGGCTTCTTGGGAGCATCCGAGCGGAGGAATGAGTGGCGAACCATGATCGTCGATATCTATTCCAAATCCGGCACTTGAAGAAGAAGAAGACGAATCAATAATTAGTCTAATAAAATTCTGCAGTTCTTTTTTTTGTTTTTGTTTTAATAATTGTAATGGATTAAGAACTAAAACAGGTCGCGTCCGCTTTCTCTCCTCCTCCCCCCCTCCCCCCCCCCCCCCGCCCCCCGGCTGGCTAGCTTTTTGGGTGATTCGGATGTCCGGATCATCCACTTCAAAATGTCCATCCGGATCACGATCCAAATTGTAGAACAGGAAAGAAAATAAGGTCCGAATCCTCGGGTCCGTAAAAAAAAAGCACTTTGTCTCGCCTCCTTAACATAAAAATTAAAACAAAAGGTGTCTTGAAATTAGAATTAAGGAGAAACTAAAGCAGACAACATGCGCTCTAGAAAGAAAAAAAAAAACCTAAACGTTTGAACTGAAGACAAAACACTCTATATATTAGAACATGGACAATTAATATGTATACAATTTACATGTTGACTTTTTTATTATTTGATTTTTCTTTAAAATTACTTTTTAATGTCCCACTTTTTTTTTTTCAATTGCTGTTGCTATTGGTGTGTAATTGCTACAATTAATGATGAGGTTTTTGTGTTTGTCCGTGTATTATGTGTCTCTCATCTCATGCACTTCGTTGAGAATTGGAACAATACCCTTTGGCACCAGCTTGTATTGAAAACTTTGCCAAGTGTAACCCACGGCGCAGTCTTATTAAAACAGTTTTTTTGTTGTTTTTTTATACTGTATTAATATTTTTTTTTTCCTGCTGATTGGCTGTTTGAAGCTTGCATCAATTTTTACCACTGCCGGGCATAATTTTCATTTTTACGGTATTAATCAGGTTTTGCAGCACTCAAAGGGTGTCGTAAAACTTCTAGGAAGATTTTGCACTTTTTGTATAATTATCAACATTCATTGGTCATTTCCATTATCAGGGCTTTTATTATTGTTATTACTATTATTATTTATTATTATTTTGGTGATATGATTGTGCGAGCGATGGAAGGCTGGCCGTATAAACGCGCGATTTAAGACGCGCGAATGAAGTCTGTCACTAAACCAAATGGAGCTTGTTACAATTAATTTACTTGCAAGCGCACACGCCTTGCTACACTGCTTTCATAGTCCGCTTCATCGCGCGTCATGGGTTCGCGGGCTTATACGACCAGAGTGCCACTGCACCTGAAAGCGTATAAAGAAAGCGTATTTTATGCTCTGTAATGCAGAATTAGCCTGTATATTTAATCAAGCTTTGTGTGAGCAAGCCCACCGCGTATACTTGGGGTATAGGTACGCATTGGATTTAAGGCGGGGAAGAGCTTGAGGGAGAGAAATACGCTTCACATAATAACAGACCTTTTCGGCTGTCGCATTCCTTATTCACAAGAGGGGACTATCTATTTTGTTGTAGTTGTTTTTACCGTTCTATCTCAGCCACATTTGTTGTCTCGAGGAGGGGGGCCAATTTGTCAGGTTTCAAGTTATACTCATTATTCTTAGAAATGCCATTAATCAGTTTAAAAAGAGCAACTGCCCCCCCCCCCATTTTTGGGGCACGGAATATACAGGTTTCTCCGGGGGGGGGGCAGTTGCTCTTTTTAAACTTATTAATGGCATTTCTAAGAATAATGAGTATAACTTGAAACCTGACAAATTTGCCCCCCCTCCTCGAGACAACAAATGTGGCTGAGATAGAACGGTAAAAACAACTACAACAAAATAGATAGTCCCCTCTTGTGAATAAGGAATGCGACAGCCGAAAAGGTCTGTTATTATGTGAAGGGTATTTCTCTCCCTCAAGCTCTTCCCCGCCTTAAATCCAATGCGTACCTACACCCTAAGTATACGCGGTGGGCTTGGGGAGGAGTAAAAAACCACAATTGCTAAGCTGAGATAGTCAACGCGTAAAGTCATGTAAGAGAACTTTTTTGGGGGAGGCCATGGAATATACAGAATGCTCCGGGGGTTGGGGGGGGGGGGTCAAAAGCCACCATTCTTTAAGCTGAAATACGCCACGCGTAAAGTCATGTAAAAGAACTTTTTTTTTCGGCCCCTTTGTGTGTATGTGTGTGTGTGGGGGGGGGAGGGATAGGGAAGTGATGTGAGTTTTAGCACTTTCTTCCGTTGCTTCCGTATTGAACAAGTATTTTTAATAAACCGCAAAATGCTGTAGGTCTTGGCGCAGACAAAGTCAGAGTGCAGGAAAATTTTGAAAATGTTGT
The DNA here is from genome assembly GCA_963931925.1 of Onchidella celtica. Classification (NCBI taxonomy): domain Eukaryota; kingdom Metazoa; phylum Mollusca; class Gastropoda; order Systellommatophora; family Onchidiidae; genus Onchidella; species Onchidella celtica. The sequence continues at coordinate 28,216,380 of OZ007578.1, forward strand.
TAGCTCCCAAAGCTCGGCATTATCAGAACGTGAATTCCAGATGACTATAATACAATGCATTCTGAAACAAAAATAAATGACTAGCTGCATTAATATGAACTAAATACTGTTACTGTTCGATTTGGGGAAAAGTCGGCCAAAATAAGAAGCTGTTTCCAAAATTTCTCAGGTCGTCGTCCTAAAGACTTCTGGTATGGAAAGATGGTCAGAGATTATACCGTATGAGAGTATAAACCTTTGGAAAGATGGTCAGAGATTAAACCGTAGCATAAACCTTTGGAAAAATGGTCAGAGATTAAACCGTAGCATAAACCTTTGGAAAGATGGTCAGAGATTATACCGTATGAGAGTATAAACCTTTGGAAAGATGGTCAGAGATTAAACCGTAGCATAAACCTTTGGGAAAATGGTAAGAGATTATACCGTATGAGAGTATAAACCTTTGGAAAAATGGTCAGAGATTAAACCGTAGCATAAACCTTTGGAAAGATGGTCAGAGTTTATACCGTATAAGAGCGTAAACCTTTGGAAAGATGGTCAGAGACTATACCGTGTAAAAGCATTAACCTTTGATTCTCATTAGCTGAGAAAATCCAATCTTGTACTATTGAAAGGACGAAGAGGCGGGGAAAAAGAGGGCATTGAGTTATTATGTTCATTACCAGAACATCTCAAGCTTCGTTAGGCTGCCAGTCCTCGCCCTGCTCATCTGCAATCTCCAACAGGGTCATTCAGGCCCCAGGGCTTGAGCTCAGGTGGCCGCTGGATCCAAAATTATCAAACAGCGTCCATATTTTTGTTTCCTGAACAAGCTTTTGCATTTCGTCCTCCTCTCTCTCTCTCTCTATCTATCTTTCTCTCTCTCTCTCTCTCTCTCTCTCTCTCTCCTCTTGCCTGAAATATTCACCATACCCAACCTATCTCCCCCCACCCCCCCCCCCCACACACATCAACTACAGAGGAGCTCCAGGCGAGATTCGGTGGGCGTGGTCCCCGTGCTCCTGGAGCCCCCACCCTCCACAAAACAGCGCAGGGGCTCCCTCCAGCTCCCTTTCCGGGAACATTTCTTCAACAAGGGAGATTCCAGGAGTAACGACGCCCTCAAAGTCTACGACGATAATCTTGTAAGTTCAGCACGTGCACGTGCTTGCATGCTCATCCTTGTATCTCATACAGTGGTTTTCAAAATCAGTGTCCTTTCAGTGACCCTTACCCCGTGCGTCAGAGGTGCAGGTTTTTTGCATGCGTTTTTTTATGGTACAAGGTGTTTAAATGTGTTTCTTTTCTCATTTCCCCTATCATTTCAAGCGTGTATTCTGTGTCTGTGTAAATATTAAGGTTGTCGTATTTAATACACTTACACAAGGGCATAACATATCAATATACATAATTATAATAGTAACTTAAATGGGTGATTCTAAAGCGGGAGGCACTTAGCTCCCGGATGAGGGATTTCAAATCTGAGGCTGTTTTCCTATGTACTGATATGGAAGCGGCAAAAATCCATCAAGTAGTGAAATGAAAAGAATGTTTCCAAGTGTATCGAAACGGCATTGAAAACATTCTTTGGATTTCTCCAATTGAAGAGTTTTTGACGTTTCCGTTGCCGTCTCCGTTTCAGTACACATGAAAATCCAGCTTCAAAGATGAATTATAGTCGGGGGGCAGTGGCGGATCTACATTTTTGGGACCCTGAAGCTTGAAGTGTTATAGGTCCCCTTCGCAACCGGCAACAATTATAGGGCAACATCCAAAATTCACTCATTGAAAAAACTTCTTCACGGCCCGTCCGGGATTAGTGGCTCTGAAGCTTAAGCTTCATTAATTTCACGATAGATCCGTCCGTTGGGGGGTGGGGGGGGGGGTGGGAGGAGGAAATGGAATGGGAATCACTTTCAGACAGAGGAGGAATTCCAAACTGGCAAAGAAATGCACTCTCTACACTGTGTATATAGAATTTTATTATCTGTTAAAATAACTTTTTGTTTTTTTTCATTTGGTTTCAGTTATTAAAGAAATTTTGTTTCATGAATTATTTTAATAATCTAACACTGTAAAATTATAATGGTGAAAGAAAATTATTAAATGAGAGTTCAAAATGGGTGAGAAATTCGAGAAACCTGTGACACAAGGGGAAGAATTTGGCATAAATAATATACAAAATTATCAGTATAGCCTACATATTACATATTCAAGTACATACATACACATTGTAGTCTATAGTTTGTTCTAACACCTAATTCATTTCGAATATGTCAGTCCAATGCATGGTGTGTGTCCATCCTCAAGTGTAATCTGAATGTTTCTTTGTTCCAAATACAAAATGATGGTTTGTATAGTCTTCAGCTGATTCGACACTCACAGTGCATGAGAGCTGGTGGCTGCGGTTATATAACTATTACACATAATTTGGAGAGAGGGAGAGAGGGGGGGGGGGGGAATAACCATTGACGCTGAACTATCAAGGCATGAAACAGAAGGAAGGAAACTACTACACCGAAGGGCCACAACCGAATTTTTTTTAAAAATTCCCGACCTTGGTTATTTAATGAGTTATTTCTCTTTGCGAAAATCCACATTTTTATTATTTACATTCGTATTTTCTTTTCGTAGGTAGTTGTACTAACTGCCGTGTAATTTTTTTATGATATAAAGTAGCATTAAATAATTGTAGATAAATATATCAATACAGAAAAATAAACGAAAATAATAACGATACATTATAATACTAAGAGCTGCCCCCAGAGCTGTCACAATTTGATATTGATTGCAATTGTTTCTTCTTTTAATCCCGTTCCTTTTCAATAGCATTGCGATGTTGATTAGTACTTTGCTGTTATCTGATAGTCCTTGTAATGTTATTAAAATAACTGACCTTGTCTTTCTTTACCTGGGTTATCTTTTGGGTATTGTTAATGCATTAATTTTTCTCTACCTTCTTGTCGTCTGCTCGCTTGAGAGATTGGATAGACAGAGACTGGGAGAATGAAGGGGAGCAGGGAAGAATTGATGTTAAATCTACTTGTGCAGAAGAATTTGGCATTGCAATTCAATATCGCGTATAAACTTTATCCAGGCCTGAACGACGGGGATACATGTATTTCATTTCCTATTTACGTAGCTACAAACGTTATCTGAACAATAATATATCGAGGGTTATCAGCCAGAATGTGTTATATCCAATTTTATTCAGTGGTCTTCAATGCCTGTAGATATCCAAGACACACGGCGTGTGACTTTATTTCATAACCCGGTAAAACTCTTCATGTGACCGTGTTGAAGTTACTGCAGTTATTTGAATTTTCTTTAAGGCTGCAAATTTCATTGTTGTGGTTTTTGTGATGGATTTGGGAAGGGGGGGGGGGTATGAACTTGTTTCAAACACACAAAATAACGAGTGACATGTTTATTTCGCATGGTTTCAGTTCTATCGTCTCTATCATAAACACAGAAGTAAGATTTACACGACGCGACTATAGTTCTTGTTTGTTCAACTTTCTGCACAACTGAGAAATTCGACGTTAAACGTTTGCGGCTTTAGTTATTATGATAAGGAGTTAGAGTAAATCGCAACTGTGAAACCGCTTGATAAGTTTCACAACGCATTTTAAACAAGTGTCAAAGTGTGTATTTGTTATACCTCTTGTACACACTATAAGATCTCCAGTTTTTCAGAAAATAGAGATAGAACAAACAAGAACTTAGGTCGGGAATATAATAGTTACTTTCTGTCTCCAGTGCCGAGTAGTTTGTTTTCAAACATAAATTTACAGCACCAAATCCGTATGGAGCGCTGTCGGGGAAGTCGGTTCAAATGTGCTGTGATATAAACCATGGATACTTGGTTTCACACCCTGAGGCAAGATGCTTGTCTCTCATGCCGAAGGTACCGCGTTCGATCCCCGGTCTGTGCAGGCATGTTGGGATTTTTTTTAGGGGAAAAAAATTCTTGTCCCTGGTCCTCTGGTAGGTAGGATCAAGCACCTAGTCTTCTCGGACAAGCACGAAAAATTCGGAGGGCCCTTTTGCACGTTGCACACCTCAAAGATACCTTGGCAATTGAAAGTCGAGAGGAGCATGAGCAGGCCGAACAAGGCCGCTGCCCGGGCAAAATTTAAAAAAAAAACAAAAAACTAATCCCTGCCACATAAATACCCAGAAGCAAGAACAAGGAAAATGAAATCAAGGAAAGCGAGGTGTAAATGCTTAGGGCAGCGAAACCTCCTGAAATAAAGCCCTAAACACTCACACCCTGAAATTGGGAATTTTCTTGTTACATGACGAAATGCTTAGCTTTGCCTTGCTTGGCCTGCTCTTGTTATTACTGCTAAAATATTTATTTCACCACGTTGGCGCTTTGCATGTGAGTTTATCAGCGTTTTTCTTTCCTTGCCAGTGCTTTGCCTTGACTAACCTAGTGGAGACTAATTATCTTATATATCGTGTTATAATTATGATAATATATCTATACATACGCATGTGTGTTTTTCTTTGATGCTGTTAGTTACATTTGTTAACCCTCTCCACCCCCAGCTTATGTTTGGTTTTCTTTGTTTTTGCTTTGCCTGTCTAACTCTGGCGTAGCTTTGCCAAACCAAACTTTATTGCTCATACTGACAGTCAAATAACGTGTGTGTGTGTTTTTGTTTTTATTTCCTCTGTCGTTGTACGGATATATATTTTTTTTTACCTCTTGTTGTGTGTTCACCCAGGTTATACTTTTCAGGATATATGTCTGGTTTTCGCTGTTAGTGAGTCTGACAGAATTTTCACCAATTATTCCAATTATAGCGCACCCCCACCCACCCCCCCCCCCAGACTTCCATGCGGAATGGAGCGGAAAAGGGGGGGGGGCGATGAAAGAAAATGTGAAGCCTATGGGGCAAGACTCCTGTAACTAACATTTTTGGCCAAAATCACTTTTTTTCATTCTTTGGATCTGAAAATCAATAGCGCACCTTGTGTCAAAAGCTCGTAGCCCAATTCTTATAAATAACAATATTGCAATAATCAAGTTCATTGTCTTTACAATATTACATAAGCCAAAGAAAATCAGTTTTTTTTTGGCTCTCCTGTAAAATTTTGGAAAGGTCAGTTACAGGAGTCTTGCAGCATAGCGACGATGTGAAGCCTATGGGGCCGATTGCCTCAAAAAGATTGAGAACCGCCACCTTGACTTTAAGGTCAGAGCTTATTCTGAGTCCTGCTCTGATTTCAATAACAAGATAAGATAAGCTAAGAATCACTCACTTATCCTTGAGGGAAAGTCTCTTTCACAGAGCATGTAAGAGCAGATGCATGAAGTGACAGGGTAAGGAACCTTTAGTGAAATATGGCACACACCTAACTGTAACGCCTTGTCGTGGCCAATCGCAGAGGGCAAAAAATGATCTTCTGTTCTCTTTTTGTATTGGTATTCTGACCATGCACATTCTTGTCTCAGTGTTAGTTACTCTTGCATGGAAATCACTCGTAATTATCCTATTTTCAATTCTGGTAACATTATTTTGTGCCTGAACCAAGCACTGTTTCTTAGTACTGATTAAATTTGCATGTAAACCTTTCATGTTCTGTCCCCAGTGTTAGTTTACCTTTATATAACATTTTGTAGTCAGCTATTGTCTGTTCTTAATTTTTAGCTAGTTTCCTCTTTTTTTTTTTTTTTTGTGAACAAAAAGTTGGCAATGACTTTCGTGGCTAGGATTAATTGATTAATTGGTTATTTGGGTGTGAATTGTATTCTTTGGGGAAATTTTAGATTTTCAATCTTATTTTGGAAATTAAGTCATTGCATTCGAACATGTTACATTTGTCAGGATATGTCAGTAAATTATATTAACAGAGTTTTAAAAAAAAAAAAAAAGCTAAGTCTTGAACAACAGATGCATTTGGGATTTTTGCTGAACTCATTCGCTGTACAGGTCTTGAATACTCTATGCGTACCACAGACTAATAAAATACCCAGACTGGATGATCCCATTGTGTGACGTCACAAAACAGCGAAAGGTCATGAACCATCCGCCATTTTAGGCTTACGGTAGCGACCGACGCTTCAGCAATTTTGAATGACACCATTTTGACGCGCCTACTGAACGCGGAAGTTTGGTTCCGCACTCTGAAATTTGTACAGGTACAATCAATCTTGACAAATAAAAAGAAATTTCTACTGCAGATAGAACTAGAATCGGAATTTTCCGAGCGGCGGCCATGTTGGTTATACGGTCGCCGCTCGGGAAATTCCGTAAAAAACGACACAGCCCGAAGCTCGTGTTTCCAGTCTGGTTAATTTATTAGTCTGTGATACGTACAAGGAAGCAATAGTGTTGGTTGCTTTTTTTCTTCTTCACATTTTAAGTGTGGAAATGGAAGGTGATTGATCTAACTGAAAAGATATCTGAAATGAAAGCATTTGAACAGACCTTTCCAACCATATAATAATATATGTTTATACACGTAGATTCTAATGTAAATTCAATCATGCGGGGTGGGGCGGGGGGGTTACCTGCAGTTTGCCTGGAGAATGAGTTCATCATATCACTACGTTAGTTCTTGTTTGTTCTATCTCCATTTTCTGAAATACTGGAGATCTTTGAAAGTGTATAGAAGAGATATGACAAATGCACACTTGGACACTTGTTTAAAATGAGTTATGGCACATATCAAGTTATTTCAGAGTTCCGATTTATTCCACTCCTTATCATAATAGATGTCAGAGGATGGTGGTCTGATTATAAAGACGAATAGAAAAAATTCTGAGTTGTGTTCACTGCTCATCGAAAGTTTACTGTGTAAAATACCAAAGTTGCAAACGTTTAACGTCGAATTTCTCAGTTGTGCAAAGTTGGAACAGAGTTGGAACAAAACAAGAACTAAGGTCCCGATATGAAATACAATGATTCTTTATGTTCTTTTCTATCAGCTTTCATGGACTTTAGCTCTTCATAACTGCGCATTAACAATACTAGACTAGAACTTACATTTTGAATTTCAATCATTTTATCTAATTCGTAGGGAAGCCTCTGCAAATTTATCCACATCTTGTTTCTTCAAGCGGAGTTCTGTCTGAGAAAATAATCTCCCATCTCGATTGTATTGGCAGGATGTTTGTCTATCTATCTATCTATCTATCTGTCTATCCATCTGTCTATCTTTGTGTCTGTCTGTCTGTCTGTCTATCTATCTGTCTGTCTGTCTGTCTGTCTGTCTGTGACCCCCAGAAACAAAGATCTCAAGAAATACAACTCTTTCCCTCTCTCCTGCAAATCAGGTTCATAGAGTGTGTTCGTTTTCTTGATTGGGTTGATAATGTTCAGTGCCGACTGCGTGCATCATCTGTGCTGTCACCAGCGTTGCTGAAGAAGATTTTCAAAATTCCTAAAAATCCCCTATAAAAAATCGAAAGATAAAGTCAAAAATACCAAGATTTTCTCCAACCCCAAAAAAATTCATTTAAAGTTTACAGTTTCCGTGTACATGGAATTTAAACTGAGAAACGACTGTGATTAGCTCGTAGCTTACTACACAAAGGATCCCCTCACACAGGGAATCTCAAACTGCCCCGAGCCAATTCGGTTTTATTCACCTTTTTTTGTAAGTTGCAAATACCAAGATCCCAAAGTGACCCCCCAAAATCCCAAGATCTTGGGAAAAAGTCCCGAAGACTGGCAACGCTGGCTGATGCCGGCTTCTTCAATACATGTCAGTATCCCCATCCGATCTTCGTGTCTCCTTACCCTTACGTATGTACCACTCTTGTCATCTCCCTAATTTTCCTACCTTCACTTCCATCCCTCCACTTTCCAGGGCAGTCTCCGAGGACGCCGAGCAGGAAACCTCTCTGTAGACGACACGTTTTACCCGACCAGCAGCCCACAGGGGACTTGGAACGAGGGGAAAAAGAACAAGACACAGAAATTGTCCGTGGTTAATCTCTTCGCTCCGGCCAATAAGGTAAGATTTCTGTTCTTATTATTTTGTTCTATCTATCTATCCTTCCCAAACCTTATCTGTCTGTCTGTCGGTTTATGTGTGTTTCTCAGTCTCTTCTGTCTTGAACTAATATCCCCTCTGCAACATTTTCGTAGAAACTGACTGTTTCTAAATCTCTGCCTTTAAATATCTTCCCTCAAGCAGTTATACTCCTGCCTTCTAGACTTCTCTCTCTCTCTCTCTCTCTCTCTCTCTCTCTCTCTCTCTCTCTCTCTCTCTCTCTCTCTCTCTCTCTCTCTCTCTCTCCCCCCCCCTCTCTCTCCCCCTCTCCCTCCCTTCCCCTCTCTGTCTTTCTTTTTTTCTTTCTCGAGAAAGGTCCCCTCCGAGACTTGGTCAGAAAGTATCTGTTTCTGGTCTGTTATATTGTATCTCTTTGCTCTTAATAATGCCCAAAAACCTGTTTTGGTCATCCCGTCTGTGACTTCCGTCAGACACTGTCAGCATCAGCTCCTGGCCCCACGCCGCCACCCCACCCCCCACCCCCCACCCCAAATCCCTAGTAACCTCATCTACGCTTTACGACCAGTTCCAACCTGACGAGTTGCTTACCTTGCTGTACTCGTATTTGACATGAAATTAATATTATTCATCCTTATAAAATCGTGCTGTAAAGTGCGTACATGCATATGATTTGGTCAGTTTAATTAAGCGCTTTCGTCATTTGAAGTACCGGTACATGTCGTTCATTCATGACGTGAAATATTATTGTAGAGGAATCCTCAAAATGTGAAATTTTATAAGTTTGCAATTTTTTCCGTAAAAATTTGCCAGTTTTACTTTTTTGATAGAAAAAAGGTAGAAGTATTCGTGAAAACCTTTGACGGGTGGAGGGGGGGGGAGAGAGAGAGAAGGAGGTTATGATTGACCAAACGAAATTTGACATTTCCTTCAAAGCTTTATTATAATTATAGATCAATATTATGTAATAATATTATATCATGTCTACATTACTTTGTACCGAAGAGGTGAGAGCTTTTCAGTGGCATTATTTCTGTTTGTCTTACTTACAGTGTTTTCATTTCAGCTGATAGATTCCATAATATGACACTATATCGGTGTTGTAATTTTTATTAGGCCGAATGGATATATCTATGAAAGGGTTCTGTCTCACTTTTGATCTCATCTGTGTTTCATTCGTTCATTCATCTTTCTATCCACCCGTAAATTCTCCGCTGACGTATTCAACCATCATTTCTATTCTGTCAAGTCGCATGCTGGCCACGACGTCATATGACATCAGTTTTGTCCTAGTTTTGTCAGTCTTTGATCGTGCCGTCAACAATAACATGACTATGCAACTCACAGCCTGGACTGGCTTGTGTTGGGAAAGCATTGTAATTATCGTGTCACTTGGTTATTGACAGGTCACTGGTACTTCTTGTTGACCTCTCGACAATGGCGGACCTGCGCGGGGGGGGGGGGGGCGCTGGTCGAGAGGCAAGGCGCTCGCCTCTCATGCCGAAGGTACGGGGTTTGATCCCTAGTCGGTGTCGGCATGTTGGAATTATTTTTGGGGAAGGAGTAAAAATTCCTGTCCCTGAACCTATGATAGGTAGGATCGAGCACCTAGACTTCTCGGATAATGACGAAAAACTCGGAGGACCCCTGTGCCCGTTGCGCACGCTAAAGATACCTTGGCAGTTGAAAGACGAGAAGAGCAGGCCGATCAAGGCCGCTGCCCCAGCAAAATTCTTTAAAAAAAACTAATCCCTACCATAAAAAACACATAGAAACCAGTACAAGAAAAATAAAAACAAGAAAAGTGAGGTGTACATGCCAAGAGCAGCGAACCTCCTAAAATAAAGGCCTAAACACAGTGGCGGACCTACGTTTTTGGGACCCTGAACTTTGAACTGTGGTGCCCCTTCGCAGCCAGCAACAATGTGACAACATCCAACAAGGCCTTGCGACCCTTGCAAAGACCTGTAGGCTATTCACTCATTATAAAGATATTTCTTCAAACCCCCCCCCCCCCCAGTATTAGGAGCCCTGAAGCTTAAGCTTCATGAGTTTCATAGTAGATCCGCCCCTGCCTCTCGGGCTCCGTCTCAGCGTCCTGTCCCCTCAGTCTTGCCCTCATCTTCCCTACCAGCACTTGGCCACAACCTCTTCCACGCCCTCCCTCATTCCCCAAACATTGTTTTCATTTCTGACATAGATCTGAGTATTACACGTCGTATTCTCACGCTGGCTACTTGGAGTCAAATTATCGGCCCTAGTATGTGTCTGGGTTCCGTCCCTTTGATCACCATCCATGTCAAGAACAGATTTGATTCATAAATGTTTCCACTGAGTAAATTTTTGTGAGAGAGCAGTGAGTAATTTTTACAAACGTAATTATTGTGCGAGCCAGCATAACTTGGTCTCGTAAACAATTTGTTTTGAACAGTTTTTTTCCTAATAGATAGACAGAAGGTGTGGGGAAGGATAGACGGACAGCGTAGGTGTGCATGACTGAGCACTTTTTATATCTCGTGTTTTGAACTAGGTTTAGTAGAGAGGGAAGGGGTGAGTAGGAATTAAATGTTATTGAGACGTCTGTTGACGTACAGAAAATCCGTGATCCAGAGTAAAAGCTCGGGGTTTTGAACATGTTAAGAATTTATTACTATAAAATTACATTTTATTGTCTTGAGTGATTCGACCTTTGATGTCGACCAAGGTCGTTGCGTAGGGCTGTTACTTAAAATAACTCGGTTCGGCAGCTGAGCTAGAGGTGGTTGCACCAATCAAATGTATGAATCTGGACGGAAGGTCGAGACATAGCTTTAGTATTTAAACCCGTGCAGAGCTTAGATAGATGCCACATGTAGACAATCCATTTACGAGGTGGACGGCGATAGTCCTCAGCCAGATGAGAGACATAGAGACGCAGTTGAGCAGTCCATATTGTGAGGAGCGTGATGTTTTAAAGCTCCAGAGCCTAAGCTACTTGGTTTGATATAAACCCACAGCGTTTACATCCAGCGCTCTCACTCCCAGTGAGGGCCTAATGGTGAGAGTCCATACTAATTTGTAATGATGAAAGTGAACCGTTATACTTACTTTTGAAGACAGTTTCAGAGCTACCGCCAGACAACGCATGGTTGTACAAGCATTCTCCATGGCGTGTCTAGAGGAAATGTCCATATCATAACATGTCTCATTGAATTAATAGAATTTAAACTGTTATATCCGTCGCCACGTGCGCGGATTCTATTTGGCATATAACTCATATGACCTGCAAGTAGTTAGAGTGAATAAGTTAGTCTTTATAGAAAGCTGTAGTTTCATTAGTAGATTCAGTTGCCTTTGAATTGATATTTATATTTATAATTATATTTGATACATTAATTCCTGTAATTAAACTGCCCTACAGTTCTGCTAAAAATCAAAGCAATTGATTTATTTAGTTTTTAGAGTGCAAGTATTTTTTTTGTGTTTTCGTCGATTGTGGGAGCGGACCTCGAAAGAGTGTCAGTCGAATTATCCCCATCTAACCCACATCGCGACAATCCATACATATCAGAAAATAGGTCAAATGGAATTATTAATATTGTCTTTGACGTTTACAAAGGCTACGAGATACTGCCCTACCTTCAGAATACAATTCTAATGGCAAATGTAGGACCGGTGTCATCAGCCTCTCAAAACAGCCTTATTATTTTTGGAAATATCAAAATTATGTTTAAAATAATATGGATAATGAAGATTATAGCCCAAACATCTTAGAGGACACGAAAGGAAATTTAGAAACGCAGTGCAAGTGGTTTTCACGGTGGGTAGATTAGTACTGCCACTAGTGTATCTTGCAAGTAGTGGGGGGGGGGGGGGGGGGAACAGTGTAAGATTGTGTATTAGTTAAAAATAAAGAAAACAAGTTTATTTCTTTCGTCAGATCACAGATTTAATTCGACGCGTCTGTCTTGATCACATTAGGATCATAAATGCCGTGCTAGGTCACGACGTCAGTGAGTTAATTTTTACGATCTTGATTATAACCAGCGTAATTTGTCCTTGAGCTGTTCTCGTGAACAGTTTGTTTTGAAACACCTTTTTTTCTGATGGATGGAGAGAAGGAGGGGCGAGACAGAATAAATGTATAGCTAGGAATGACAGAGCAGTTCTCGGCCCCGTGGTTTTGATTAACATAGATAAGGGGCGAGTAAAGGTAGTTTATTTAGACGCTTAGTTGGCGTTCGGAAATTCGTGCATAAGAGTAGAAAGCACGGGGTTTGAAGATTTTAGTAGTTAATGTTTCGCATTTTAAATTTTGTCTAGACCGTAAAAATTGACCTTGATTTTGGCGCAAGGCCATGACAAGCATAAATTAATATTGCAGGCTGAGCTGAAGCGACTGCACCAATCAAATGTATGAATCTGGACGGAAGGTCGAGACATAGCTTTAGTATTTAAACCCGTGCAGAGCTTAGATAGAGGCCACATGTAGACAATCCATTTACGAGGTGGACGGCGATAGTCCTCAGCCAGATGAAAGACATAGAGACGCAGTTGAGCAGTCCATATTGTGAGGAGCGTGATGTTTTAAAGCTCCAGAGCCTAAGCTACTTGGGTTGATATGAACCCACAGCGTTTACATCCAGCGCTCTCACTCCCAGTGAGGGCCTAATGGTGAGAGTTCATACTAATTTGTAATGATGAAAGTGAACCGTTATACTTACTTTTGAAGACAGTTTCAGAGCTACCGCCAGACAACGCATGGTTGTACAAGCATTCTCCATGGCGTGTCTAGAGGAAATGTCCATATCATAACATGTCTCATTGAATTAATAGAATTTAAACTGTTATATCCGTCGCCACGTGCGCGGATTCTATTTGGCATCTAACTCATATGGCCTGCAAGTAGTTAGAGTGAATAAGTTAGTCTTTATAGAAAGCTGTAGTTTCATTAGTTAGATTCAGTTGCCTTTGAATTGATATTTATATTTATAATTATATTTGTTACATTAATTCCTGTAATTAAACTGCCCTACAGTTCTGCTAAAAATCAAAGCAATTGATTTATTTAGTTTTTAGAGTGCAAGTATTTTCTTGTGTGTTCGTCGATTGTGGGAGCGGACCTCGAAAGAGTGTCAGTCGAATTCTCCCCATCTAACCCACATCGCGACAGCGTCTTCATCCTGTAGAATCCAAATTCCCACAAATGAAAATATATTCAGGCATGAAAACATGACTTTTTTTTTTTAACGTATATAGGATCACACATTACCAGCCTTGATACAATTCTTCAACCTCCGTATAAGAATTATGAAGGAAATACATGACTTTGAAAGACATTGCAATTTAAAAATTAATGTTTTCCGGGCTTCCTTTCTGCTGCTGGGGTGGCGGAGGGGGGCTAAAGGTATAGTTTTTTGAGGTGAAGTTGGATGTGTATGTGTGTGTGGGGGGGGGGGGGGGTGTCATGTCCAGTATGTTTAACCAAAAAATTCGCATGATTGGTTTTTACGCGAGAAACTGCCAACAATGATGTCTGCAGGCCTACTAGAGCATTACCTTTTGCCCCTGATGACCCCATTTATCAGCGGTAGCTTTTCTTATGACAAGGTGCGGTTTGTCTCCACCTTGTATTCAGCCCTGTGCTGAAGTGCTACGGGAAAACACCGTACAAGTCAATGTCGGGCAAGTTAACTTTTTGACATCAGTTTAAAGAATGAAATATGTTTTACCTTTTCATCTGGGTTATAATTTTGTACGTCCGATCGTTTGTTTTTGTCACCACAAAATGGAAATTGAAACAAAGACTAAACTTCGGGTGTAAAATTCTGGTTTTGGATGTATACGGCTTTTTTTAATGGCACGACAGTGTGCTGTCTTGTATCCTGGACTGAATGTAGCTCTAAGCAGTAAGTGAGCGGGTTGTTGGACCTAGTTAGCGGAGGCATTGTTGTGATGGAAGTGACCGAGTGTTTCACATGGTGTGGTCATTGGAGAATTCATAATTATTACTTGGCTGGAGCGTGTTCTGTGATTATCTACTGTGAGACGTGACTGTCTAGGTCTTGTTTTAGGAGGTTCGCTGTTCTTAGTATTTACATCTCATTTTTCTTGTGTTTATTCTATTTTTATTTATGTTTTGTTGTTGTTCTTGTTCTCGTTTCTGTGTGTTTTTGCAGTAGGGATTAGTTTGTTTTTGTTTTTTTTTTAGAATTTTGCCGGGGCAGAGGCCTTGTTCGGCCAGCTCTTCTCGATTTTCAACTGCCAAGGTATCTTTAATGTGCGCAACATGCACACGGGCCCTCTGAGTTTTCCCATCCTTATCAGCTGAGAAGACTCGGTGTTCGATCCTACCTACCACAGGATCAGGCACAGGAATTTTTCCCGCAAAAAAAAAATAATTCCAACATGTCTGCACCGACCGGGGATCGAACCCGATACCTTCGGCATGAGGGGTGGGCACTGTACACTGTGAGACTTGGGAGCATGATTGTGCTCTTAAACATTCTGTGAAAGTGAAATTGCCTCAAGGGGATAATAATGTGTTTCATATCTTACCCTCGTCTTATTTTGCAAACACCTTTGCGATTATATTGTTATCTGTGCCTGGCGTTGTATGATGGCAAGGCATTTTGTCATTACATGGGTATGTGCTGTTGTATTGTGTTATGAGAATAGAGATGTGTAGATACTTGATGATTATGTCGGTAATCCACTTTTCAAGCTGTTTCATAGTACCGTTTTTTTCCAAATCCTAATCATAATAACTAAAGCCGTTTGCAGATACTTGATATGTCGCTATGGCACTTATCAAGCTGTTGACAGTACCAATTTTTTCTACGTATCTCCTAATCATAATAACTAGAGCCGCCAATATTTAAGGTTGAATTTCGCAGTGGTGCCAAAAAGGTGGAGTTAGAACAAACAAAAATTAAGGTGATCTCGTGGTGTGGAATTAACACACTGAATTTCAGCATGTCTGTCTGTCAATCTGTCTGAGCATGAAGGAAGAACAAAGGCGGAGAAGAGGAAAAGAAGAAAGAAGAAAAAAAATCCGTCATACACTGTCATTAGTGTCATGTTACGGTGTATCCTTCTTGTGTTCCATAAATAACTGTCCCCGCCTCCTTCCTTTTATGATTTGCTAACATGCAAGACAAACGTCTTCTTACCTTAAATCTTTGCGACTTACACTGCATATAGCCAGCTATAACTGGGTCCTTTTCGGCAGATGAAGTGTACATTGATCGGACTTCAAATGTGGAGGGAAAACGTGGCAGACTGAGAGAGAAAGAGACAGAGAGTGCAAAGCCCTAGATTAATTCAGAGTAAAAACAGTACGCAATAAAATGTACAACAAATATTCGGCCACTGGAAACATTTTGAGTTCCAATTTTAATTGATAATACATATTATTGTTTTTTTTTTTCTTTTGCTAATGCAGAGCTTCGCAAAATATAGTTGTTGTTTCTCTCTCCCCCCCCCCCCCCCCATTACAGCTTTGTACCAATCTCTTCCAACGCCACGTAGGTTTTTCGTTGTTTTTTTTTTTGATTAATTAGTTTTTTCAAAGGTTAAGCAAAGCCAAAATGGAGTAGTAAAACTGTAACTAAGGTTTCCTTAGTAGATCGGTGGATTTCTGTGCTGATTTGCCAGAGGAACATACGTGGGAATTTAAAATGGTGAAGTTGACAGGTAAACCGAGATAGGATGAATAACGGGACATCGTTTAATCAATGTGTTTCAGATTTGGCTTCGAGCAGATTGGGAATGTTTTTCTTGTATGTTTAGTGTGTGTCAACATAGCATAGCGAACTGGTCTCTTTAACCTTACAGTTACTGCCCCTTTACGGTGGAGAGAGAGGGATATGAGCTCTGACCATGGTTTTCGAGTGGCAAGTGGTTACCATTTAAACTTAGTCAAACTTGGCAAACCCTGCGTGAAAAATAAAACCCAAACGATACAAAGCAAAATAAAGAGAAGACAGAAAATACACAAATTTTCGGCTTTCGCCTTTTTCAAGTGAAAAAAAAAAATCGAACAATAAAAGATTTCAACAGGAAATGTATAGAATCGAAGTGAAACAGATTACTTATCTGCGAGTTCTTGCTTCGTTAGCAGGACCAAAGCACGTCCGTCTGCCAAATGCATTCGTTTGGGTTTTATTTCTCACGCAGGGCTTCGCAACATACAAGTTTTTCTGTTTTGCCCAATTTTGACTTTGCTTATAGCCCTGCTGCGACCCCATAGTTTTTCTGTGGTTTTTATGATATGTCGTCAACCATTTAAACTTAGTTGGGGTGGATGAAGGAGTAGAGTTTATACTGATTATGTATCCAGAAACCTCAGCAACATAATAATACACTTCAGAGAAGGTGATTTTATTGGTTTTGGAAGTGAAAACCTAGTTCACTGAATCCGCGAAATGCAGTGATAGGTCTCAAAATAGTAATACGCCTGTAATATGATAATCCAATCCGTGAATATATCGAGTAAACGTTAATGTAAGTGTAACCTATCCATTTCAAAAGTTTAATTGCCCGGCTGTTGGCGCTGGAAACATCTGCTGTGAATCATAAATCTGATGATGGATGTGAGATATAATTTATAATGTGACCCGTGTCTAGCCTTTGGTAAGCACTGCGGATACTGTCGTACAAGTGTGTGACATTTGAACGGTTCGTGGTCAGTTCAAGGGATGAGAGAGTAGTGTATTAATTATGGAACATTTTAGAACATACGGTGCTCAGTCCGTGATAACACGTCGTCCCCTTTGAATGACATTTTTTTAACTCCCTTCCACCAAGAAATTGATTATCGAAGTTTAGTGTTTCATCAAGCTTTTGATGATACGATTTTTTTAAATTAGTACTTAAAGATCGCATCGACACATACTGACGCTTTGACACATACTGGAGAAGGCATGAAGAAGCCATGTGTAGTGTGTAAATGACTTCAGCTGAACAGTGGAGATACAACCTTGACATTGTAAGGGGACCACATAATATTAATATGTGTCGGCTCAGAGTATGGTGAGCGTTCTGTACAAATCACAGGTGTTTCAGAACCACATCGTGAGGATTTGAATTGTGTGCACGTGACAAAGTATCGGTCATTTGTTTCACTGATACTGTTCAAATTGTGATGATTCAATGACGGAGGAGCTGACATTCAATGTGTTCATTCTACACCACAGGACGACTTTAATTCTTGTTTGTTCCAACTCCACTTTTTTTGCACTGCTGGGAAATTCAACTTTAAACGTTTGCGGTATTAGTTTTTATGATAAGGAGTTAGAGTAAATCGGAACTGTGAAACAGCCTGATGAGTGCCACAACGCATTTTAATCAAGTGCCGAAGTGTGCATTTGTTATACCTCTTCTACATACTAAAAGATCTCCAGTTTTATCAGAAAATAGAGATAGAGCAAACAAGAACTAAGATCACAAAAGTCTGTTTGGACTCAAAAACGAAGGGAATGGTTTGTATGGGAGAGTGCAAAGCACATGAACATCCGAAAGAGCTGAAGTTTTCACAGTGGAAGAACACTTTAGTTGCTCAATATCTTAGCTTTAGCTTTTCGTGAGTTTTACAACGATCTAGAACAGAGCCTTTCAGCGATATACTTGTTGTTGAACACTGGGTCCAAACCCACTTAGTTTGCAACATCTTATTCTGGTCTGGGATTTTGAGTTTAAATAATTATGTGTTTGGAGACAGCAAGTCGACAGGATAACGGCCATGTTGTGCTGGGAAGAATCAGGGCGATATAGACAGAATAATAACAGAAGGAGATGTTTTTGAATGATTTTGTTGATGTTCTTATGTCTTTGTTTTAGAAGGTTCGCTGCCCGAAACATTTGCACTTCACATTTCTTATTTTTGTTTCTCTTGTTTCCATTTCTGCGTGTTTTTCTGGTAGAGATTAGCTTTTTTTTTTTTTTTTTTAGAATTTTGCCCGGGCAGTGGCCTGTTCGCCCTGCTCTTCTCGATTTCCAGCTGTCAGGGTGTCTTCAACGTGCGCAACGTGCACACGGGCCCTCCGGGTTTTTCGTCCTTATCCGAGAAGAGTAGTTTGCTCGATCCTACCTACCATAGGATCAGGGACAGGAAAATATGAGAAAAATCCCCAAATTCCAGCATGCCTACACCGTCCGGGATTCGATCGCAGTACCTTCGGCGTGAAAGGCGAGCACCTTGCCTCTAGACCAACGTATCTCCAACGGTTTGATTAAAGCGCATAATTATTATTGACAATCTTAAGTTGTGAACTTACAGTTTGGAGCAAAACGGCGAGATAAGTTGCTTTCACTGTGACAATTGTTGTAAACTGAAAGGGAGGGAGGGGGGAGGGGTGGCTAGACCTGTGACGAGATCATTGTTGTCTCTGGGCGCATACCTGTTCATTATCTATCCAGTTCCCCTTGTTACAGGGTTCTTTCCAAGATAATGGGGAAGTTCTGCTACTCTGCATTCTTTCGCTTTCTTCATCTTTTTTGTTGTAGTTGTTGGTCCTGATCCTGGGTCAGCATTATGATGTGTTTCTCCAGTTAAGTGTGGAAGCTTCAAGATCAGTGTTGCTTTGTGTCTTTGCAGTTGTTTACTGAATCTATCTGTCTATCTATCTATCTATCTATCTATCTATCTATCTATCTATCTATCTATCTATCTATCTATCTATCTATCTATCTATCTATCTAACTGTCTATCTATCTATCTATCTATCTATCTATCTATCTATCTATCTATCTATCTATCTATCTATCTATCTATCTATCTATCTATCTATCTGAGTGTCTGTCTGTCTGTCTGCCTGTCTATCTCAGTCTGTCTGTCTGTCTGTCTATCGCTGTCTGTCTGTCTCTATCTATGTATCGATCCAGGCGCTAAAAGCTGACAGTTCATTGATATCATACATACAAATATTTCACCCCCAAGCTTACAACACCCACATAGTACAGAAGACTGGACCTCGGTTTTTTAATTTTACAGTACTGTTGTATGAGTTTAGGACGAATGAAATACAAACTCAACTGTAAATTTGTTTAGAGCATTTCGGTGCATTATTCCTTCTAATATTATAAACATCTGCATTGCTAATTCTATCTACGAGTCATTACAGATATGGGTCATTGGGGAACGCAGCCTTAAGTGTATGTAATTGTGGAAATAAGGCTCCTTATAGAGATCGCTTTGTTATTGAAATAGTCGTGTCTAACATTGTGGATGTAACTCATTCAAAGGCAGGGGCAGTAGGTCAGGCAGCCCGCGGTTTGGGAATACCAGGGGCGGTCATGCATTATGTTATTCCCCCCCCCCTCCTCCTCCCTTCCTTAATCTTCAGGGAAATAGACAGTCGTATCAGGTCAGGCAGATAAAAGTACATAATTATACACTTAGGTACTTTTAATAATGGGTTAAATTGTCCGCTGACACAAAATAAATAACACTTTACGATTTACGACATTCATAAGCAGCGTTGCGTGCTAAGCTGCATTGGGTTGTTTTTAGTCTATTGTATGCTCCAGCTGGTAAAAATGAGATGGTCTTACTGTTTACTGAAGCTAAAGACGTATCTGAGATGAAAAATGATGTTTCTTTTCGGCTAGTTTTAACCATACTGTGGCCAGTGTTCCATATCTGATATATGACTGTCACGTATGTATACCCAATGCCTCATTTTGGGAAGACTTTCTAATTTGTCAAAAAAAATATTTTTTCTCGATTTTGCGTATTTATTTGACTCTGTTGTATAATTTTTTTTGCATGTTGCATATTTTGGATCGATTGGTCTAAATCAGGACATTAAAACGTTAATAATAGCAAACGGCGAGGATGGGTTTGGCGGCACATAGCGAAACATTGTGTTTTAACCTTCGCCGTACGTCGCTAAAAGCTGTGTTTGGCATTCGTCATGGTGTCTAATGAGCATTTCACGCAGGATACCTCTTTAGAAGTATGATGTCTGTCAGGCCGGAGATCGCATGAGTAGGGTTAACGAAGAGAAATCTGTGTGTATTTTTAACACACCCAGCATGTGACAGTGTGGGCTTGTAAAGAAAATAACAAGACCGGACACAGTCAAACCATGCCTAGCCTACTCACTGACTGCTTAAATAATAATATTGATGTGGGTGTTGAAGGTAGGCTATGGTTCAGTGGTTACGGAACATACAGACCAATGGTTACCGACCATGCCTTATCGTTTTCTCTTTGTGTCCCCACCCTGGCCTCAGTGGACCCCCCTCGAGATCCTGTTTGTCTGCCATTGATACTGCGATCCCGTTGGGGAAAAAATGTTTTTTTTATTGTATTGCCAACAGTGTCCGCCCTTGTTTGTATCTATGGGAAGGAGAGGTTTGATCATTTTGAATGTGCTGTCCACCGGATGTTCACACTTTCACTGACTGTTCCGGGTGAATTTTTTAGCTGTTCTGGAGACAAGACAGGCTGATTCGTAAGCACGTCACCCTCTTGATGATATCTCTGTTTTCTGTCGCTCTCCTCGTGGAAAAGGGTGGAGTAGTTTCTTAAATGTATGTTATCTGAGGCCGTGCCTGCTCAGTGGATGTCATGATGGCTAGTGTTCAAGAAGTGACCATCGGGCAGAACGGGAAATCGTGGGCCAAATATTTCAGTGACAAGGTGGTTATTTGTCGGCTCCGTAGTGACGAAAGATCTTTCTTTTTGGAGGATTGTTGCCATCGGCATTGACACTGCTTGGTTTTTGTGTAGTTGTTTTTGGTGTCATTATTGTGTTTCATGTTTCAGTGAAGGCTGGAAACTGAACAGCGAAACCTACGGACTCCCGTGTTCTACTCGTGGGTATATCAAGGTTCATATATGAACCTGGAAAAACCTTCAAAAACGAAAATTGTTTTTCAAGGTCTTGAAAAGCCTGGAAAACAGAGCACAACCTTGAATAACCTTGAAAAAACAAAAAATGCGGTTGATTTGAAAAAACAAAAAAACTTTGGGCCTAGGCGCTAGGCCTAACGGAAACGGAGACGGCGGTGTAGTCGCACAGGTTTTTACGGGCATAAGGAATTCACAGACATGCGTAG
The DNA here is from genome assembly GCA_963931925.1 of Onchidella celtica. NCBI lineage: Eukaryota > Metazoa > Mollusca > Gastropoda > Systellommatophora > Onchidiidae > Onchidella > Onchidella celtica. Next base: position 28,237,371 of record OZ007578.1, read on the forward strand.
TTTTTGTCGCGGTATTTTGTGGCCTTGAAAATGAAAAAGTTGACCTTGAAAAACCTTGAAAAATCCTTGAATTTTCTCATGAAAGTGTGCTATAGAAACCAGAAGATGTGTGGGCTTGGAAAAATGCGTGTCTGTGCGACAAAAACTTTTTTAAATTTTAATTTTGACCATATTTTAACTACGTGGCCGTTACGAACACAACTGTGTGGCTTGCTTTTGTTGCTGTTGTTGATGATGATGTTCTTGTTGTTGTTATCCATTGCAATGACAGTTCTGTTTAAGTTGTATACCGGGTATCCTTTCGGAAAAAAAAAATAATAATAATTGTGAAATCGGTGCCTGTGGCATGCCGGGAATAATTGTGGGTTCTTTAGCTGTGAGAGAACATTGTGGTGTCAATTACCTTATGCAGCTACAATGAATTAGAAACATCTTTATGATCTTTGTTGACATCGAAAAAAAAATTTGAAGAAAAACAACAAAAAACGCCGACCAGCGCTGCACTGTGGCGACGACGTGCCTGCTCCAATTGTAACTGCGTGCAATGACACAAAAGCAATTTTCCGAAATGGGATTAAAGTAGTATACAAATACAAACTACAAACTAGGATTTAATCCTTCTTACGCAAAATGTGTGTTGTCCACAGGCGGATATAGGCAGGATTTCATGTCAATTTTGGTTTGTAAAACACATTAATGACAGCAAGAGGCTGAAATTAATTGGTCCGTCACATCAAGCATTGTTCTAATCATGTTCTTCAGTGAGAAAACAAAATGTGCAAGGGGCATAACGAAGTTTTAAATTATTTCGGAGGCTGCAGTAGGATTCTTTCCCTTGTTATAACGAACCCCGGCTGTTGGGAATGTCCTCAGGTCAGGTGACGCTGTTCTGCAGTTTTTCACTTTGTTTTGACAAGGAGGTGCCAGAATAGATCCAAATTCAAATGTAGTTATAATGGTGAATGTGCCAAGTGTCATCTAGTACTAAAGTGAAAAAATAGCTGTCCTTGACTAGAGGAGAAGTGAACAGAAGTGGAAGAAATGAATAAGCTAATCAGTTTTTAGTTTCCTCTATTGAGCCTTGATCATATTTTTTGCCGGTATTCTCATCCACAACATTTGATACACAAAAGAGAATGTGAGACATAATTTTGTCTATAGCCCTGGTTCAGTTACATATGATGCAAACAGTACAACTGTCTCTTGTACAGACATGTATTAAGCAAGCGATAAGAAGCTGAAGGTTGTAAAAAGGCTGTATGTCGTATTGTTTCGAGTGCCCGTGTTCTTGAGACAGAGCATGTAAAGGCAGTTTCTTTGGCACACTTTCATAATAGACATTAAGAGGCATTAATAAATGCAGTGTCTACCAGGAATTTATGACCTGTAACATTTATGGCTATTATCTAAGGGCACAAGGTCGACCTGGGCCGGGGTGTGTCACCTTGTACGCTTGTTGGTTAGGCTTCTCAGACATGTTTCATTTTCCCGTATTCACACAGGCGAATTTGTGCAGGCAACTTCTTCATTTTTGTAGTGAATTAAGAGCGTGTTGGATTTTGGACATTGTTCAGTCAGTTCCAGTATTCTGTCAGTGGACACAGATAGTTGTTTTCCGTCTTTTCCACCATTCTGTCATTCACAATCACATAGATGATGCAAACTCTGGAAGAACCAACTGTGTGGCACAAAAACATGTTTGTTGTCATTAGATTTTTTGGTCACTTAAAGTTTTGTGCTTGTGGATAAATTGTGTTATTTTGATATATCGAATTCAAGTTTACGGTCTTGGTTATTAAATTTACACGTGTGTAAACAACGCTTGTGTACTAATTTTACACTGCTTAAAGCGCGTTTGGTTTTATTTATTTTTTTGCTTGACTAGTACCAATGGATTTATTTACTTTCCAGTTACAAGAAGGAAACAAAGAAAAGCCAAACATGAGAATTCCTGTGTTTGCCAGATTGTCCAGCCAACAAAGGTCCAGACACACAAAACCTTTTTCAATACAATCTGTGTACCTGTGTTATTAATGTGTCAGTTGGCAAGGAACGTCACGCTCAGCATAACAGATACTGTGCTTACAGATACGTGCTTACCACAAAAGCCCAAGGAAAACTCTCACGGACCTACGAAGTAATCACAACGGCGTTAGTTTTTGCCATTGAATGTATGTTATTTACAGATCAGTCTGTATTTTCCCCTTATTATCATTTTTAACATTGTGTGACACAGAAAGGTGGGGGGAAGACGTAGACGACTTGTGCTGCTGGAAATTGTGGAAATTGGCCGACGTTCTAGCAGTGGGCCTGACAGTGTTTAAACACACACACACACTCTCTCTCTCTCTCTCTTTCTGTGTGTGTGTGTGTGTGTCTCTTTCTCTCTCTCTCTCTGTCTCTGTCTCTCTGTCTCTGTCTCTCTGTCTCTGTCTCTCTGTCTCTGTCTCTCTGTCTCTGTCTCTCTCTCTTTCCCTCTCTCTCTCTCTCTCTCTCTCTCTCTCTCTCTCTCTCTCTCCCTCCCTCCAATGGCCGAATCTGCTCTTCCTCTCCCATGAAAAAAGCTAGCAATGGAGCAATTAGCATTTTTCAAACAAAAAAACAAAAACAAAAAAAACAACTGAACGCATGAATGAAACAGAACATATCGGTTCCCAAGTGGAATTGTACAGAAAGTCGTTAATCAATCATCAATAACATAATTCTTTACTGTGATTATGGCAGGAAATGCAAGTGGCTAAATAAATTGCGCCTAATTAGTGATGCACAGACCGAGCCGGGATCGAAAGTAGAGGGAGGGATATAGAACGTCTTTGTGTGTGTCTGTGAGTGGGACGTCCATTTTTTCGTAGTCAAGGCCCGAAAAAATCTTGTTTGGCTAGTGTTCTCTTCATCTGAAGATCTCTTGTAGTCGCGCTGCCCCAAGAGTTTCCTTTGGCATATATGCAAATCCGTTACCATGATAACTTGTTTTCTAACATGAGGTTTGTAAGCCTTCAGATCTGACTGCAGGATCTCGAATCCTTAGGCTAATCTGAGAACCGCTGTAACTGGACCAAACTGCGTGTGTTTCGTGGAAACGTTTCATGAATGAGTTTGCGGTGCAAAAAGCCGGAAGTGCTGAGAAATGCTTTTTGGTGCGAACATGCACGGGGAAATGCGACGTGAATGGCATTGTGTAAAAGGCGAGACGTTGCAGAGAGAAAGTGTGTAGTGGAAATATTTACCTCAGGGGAAAATGTTTTGTATTTCTTTAGACAGGCATGGGAACTGATTTTTCTACCACCAGATAGGGAAAATGTCTCGGTAGATACACAGTACCGTAGCTGATTTCCAGTGAGACACAGGCTCCCTGCAGTTATATAGAGAGTGTTTCTGAAATATTTTATAGTATGTGAGAGATGAACTATGTGAAACTGCACCATTTATTAACTTTTTGGGCTGAATTTTTTCTCTAAGGGTGAGTTACCATTGAGACATAAACATATTGCTAGAGTGACTCAACCATGATTATTGCCTGAGTGGCTATGATTTTTTTTTGTGCACAGTGTGTGTTATTGTGTAGATCCCGTGAAATTTTGACTGCAGTCTTATTGTAGCTAGTACCACGGCATATGAAGAGTTCAGAGGTCATCCCTAAGGGTGAGTTTCCATAGATACATAAAACATATTGCTTGCGTGACACAGTACGGTTCTTAACGACTGGTGTTAGAAGGATACCCATTAAATGAGTGGAGACGATTTTGTTGTGCGTGGTGTATGTTCCTGTGTAGATCCCGTGCAGTTTTGAGCTGCAGTCTTGCTGTAGCAAGAACCACGCTACATGAAGAGTTCGGCGTCAGTCCCGACCACCAGCAGCAACTACAACGTCGGCAGGATGGCGCTGTCGCTGACAGATATGTGGTTGCGTGAACTGCAAGTCAAGGTAAGAGCTGTAATAGGATGGGGGAAGGGGGGGGGGAGACTTTGTCATAATACCTTAAGATATTTATGTGGGTGGCGATGCAGAATACTGGAGTGGCTGTTGTATGTAGTGTGTCCTAACTAGCCACGGCAGTGGTGGTGGCGTTTATTAATCTTTTCATCGATCTTTAGATGTTAATATAAAATATCCAATATTACTGCGTTGTTGTAGTTGTTTCTGCTGTTGTTGCTGTCTTTGTTGTTTGTTGTCTTTGCTGTTGTTGCTGTTGCTGGTGTTGTTGCTGTTGCTGTTGTTGTTATTGCTCTGTTATTTTTGCTGCTGTTTTTGTTGTTGCTGCTTGCTGTTGTTATTGTTATTATCATTATTATTATTATTTTATATGGCGCATATCCATTTTTAAAATGCTCTATGCGCTTTACAGAAGAAACCTGTCAACCACAGGGCAGAATGGAGCGCTGGCGAAGCGCTCAACACACTACACTGCTTCTTTCTCTCTCCCTGTCGTGCTCACTCTCTCTATCTTTATCTCTCTCTATCTCAAAGCAAATTGTGACGCAGCCTGTTAGGCGCAGTACACAAATCACAACATTTCACAACTCACAACACAAATAATATTTGAATATTTATTAATAATAATATATATTTAATTATGAATAATAAATTTTGTTGTTGCTGGTGGGGGGATGATATCGATAAATTTTAATCTATTAATTTCAATTTTGCCCGGACAGCGGCCTGTTCGGCCTGCTCTTTACGATTTCCAACTGCCAAGGCATCTTTAACGTGCGCAACGTGCACACGGGCCCTCCGAATTTTTTCGTCCTTATCCGAGAAGACTAGGTACTCGATCCTACCCCCAAATAGGATCAGGGACTTGAAAATATGAGAAAAATCCCAATTTCCAACATGCCTGCCCTGCCCGGGTTTAGAACCCGGGACCCTTGGCATGAGAGGCGAGCACCTTGCCTCTAGACTAGACCACCTTGTCCCCCTTTGTTCTTGTAGCTGGGCTGATAAAAGATCACAGAAACATTCCACCATCAGCACAGAACATTAGCCGGCAGAATTCCTCATTTCAGTAATACCTAATCCGGCGAAATGTTCTGTATGATGTACGAGTATGTTATGATATGAAAGAATGATATGGTATTAAAATTCTATTGAAATTCTGTTTTCGTGTGTACGGAAACGGCATTGGAAACGTCAAAAACACTTCAATTAGTGAAGAGAAAGAGTGTTTCCATGTGTACGGAAATGCCGTTTCCGCACCCACGCTTCTTTCAGTTTCTCTGCTTGCCGGGTTTTTGAGGTTTCCGTACTCATTAAAACACAGCTTAAGACGTAAAACAATTGGTTTTCTTCACATTCTTCGTCCGTCTACCTCTGAGGCCAGAGAGAGTTAACAGCTTGAGTTATCTGAATTAACTTCTGTTTTTCATGGTTGTTTCCCCTTACCCGGAAGGCGGGCGATCATCGAGCTTGAGAGTAAAGTTCTGCTTCGTTTACTGGTCAGGTCAGCGAGCACTCAGAGCCTCAATGGTGTGCGAATTCGAGTTTTGAGTTTTGGGTTTGAGGAAGGCACGTCGACACAGTAACGGCCACAATGTGTTGGGAAGAAGCGAGACGGACAGAAGCAGATCCTATACCAGAAGCACCCACCCACCCACCAACCACTCCGCCACTAGTCTGCGAAACCTTCTGATTACGCCATGTTAGCCCAGATGTAAGGTTTCATTTCCCCCAGGGGGAAGGACTGTAAATTTGGGATGGAGTGGATGGGGGGGGGGGGGGATTTCAGTCCAATAGTGTTTTATTGCCTGGAATCGGAAGTGCCCAGAGAGATTGTGTTGTGACGAGAGGGAGGGAGGGGAATGAAAGATAAAACTACAGGAGAAAAGGTGAGGGACACGTTGGTCTAGAGACAAGGGGCTCGTCCCTCAGGCCGAAAGTGCCGGGTTCGATTCCCGGTCGGTGGAGGAATGTTGCAATTTGGGGGGGGGGGGGGGGGGGGGAATTCCTGTCCCTGATCTTATGGTAGGTAGGACTGAGCACTTAGCCTTCTAGGATAAGCACGAAAACCTCGGAGAGCCCTTGTGGACGTTGCGCAGGTTAAAGATACCTTGGCAGGGGGAAATCGAGAAGAGTAGTCCTAACAAGGCTGCTGCCTGGGCAGAATTCTAAAAAACGAATCCCGACCACAACATGCATGCTTAACAAGAAAAATGAGGTGTAAATGCCAAGGGCAGCGAAACTCCTAAAATACAGAGACCTAAACATAAAAGTAGCCAAAAAATCGAGCTTGACATATTTTATGGATGGCCCCAGATGTTAACTTAATGATCGTTAGTTATAGAAGTGTCCATCTGCAACGACAAGCTTCAAAATCCACACGTTCAGTCATCGGAAATTTCATTTCCGCACTCGGCGACCTCCTCGTGATTTGCCGCAGTTTTAGGTTTAGAGTTCACGCGACCTCGTGCATGAGCAGGTGGTTCTTGTCGCACTGGAAGGAAGAGAAGGCAAACATTGATGAATGCTTTTTTTTTTTTTAAATCTTAGGCCAGGGATTCTCAAAGTGTGGATGACGCAGGTGTCGGCGGTGGGTCGAAAGCGTATCTGTGGCCTGTAAAGGCCATCCGTTACCCTATCACTGTCAGGAAGGAGTTACTGTGTCCTGCAAGGTTGTTTGAACTGCATGTCAGTAGGGCACAAACTTCGTATTTGAGACTGTCTTAGATTTCGAAACCCCAACATATAATTCCTATTTATTTTCTAGGCAGCTGATTTAGTTGGCTATGGCAGCTCGGCGATGTACAAAAGTGCCAATTTAATTGTCTTAAAACAGAAGTAGGGTTAAAGTATGAAGGCACAGTTTTGGCGATTTTCACACACCTCCCCCCACCCCACCCCCTTTTTTTTCAACACACCCCCACCCTGCCCGAAGTTCCTCCATTTTTTTTTTATCTTCATGTACGGTTTTAATACTTTTGGTCTTAAACTTCAGCCCCCGGTGTACTAGTAAACGACCATTCGACCTGTGAATATCCATGATAAGACCTCAATGTTTTAAAAATCCTAAATGAAATTTTCCACGGGCTATTTGATTACTTTATTGGAAATATTGTGATTTTTATGCTATCTGTATACGGTATGTTGTTAATGTCAATTGACAGGGAACGTCACGGACACTCAGCATAACAATATCGTTCATGCTTACCACAAAAGCTCAAGGAAACCTCTCACGGACCTAGAAGGTGATCAAAACGCCATGGATTTTTGGCCACTGAATGTATGTTATTTACAGATCAGTCTGTATTTTCCCCTTATTATTCTATATTAATGATATAGAGAAAAAATATGTTATAAATAAAACCAAACGTTTTAATTCATGGGCATAATTGAACCCTTCCCAGAAACCACGGTCTCCGGCTTCTCTCCTCCCCCCCCCCCCACCTCCCGCGTTTGAGTTTGAGTTCGGAGAGAGCACGTCGACATGATACCCTTCACATTGTGCGAGGAAAAAGCACGACGAAAGACAAAATATAATAGAAAGATACGTCAGGTACGTTTTTCAAATGCTCAAGGCACCACCAGACCCGCTGTCCCCATCCGCAGGTATGTGCAATATCATTTTTATATGGATGACCCAGTACCCCCCCCCCCCCCACCTTGAAAAAAAACAAACTCTCCTGTTATGTTTTTATCCACATAGCTACACCGGCTGATATTATTATGTCATGGCTGTTAGCTGGGTCCCGAAAATGTAGCCTACATCGTGAGAAGCACTGTATTATTTTGCAGAAATGCTTCCTGGAGGCGGGTTCCCATCTCTCAACAAATCAAGACTGGAATGTGAGGGAGAAACGTTTACTTTCCGTTGACGTTAATACTTCTGGTGGTAGTTAGGGCCCGGTCTTAGTCCAGGCTTGCTAGATTTGTTTGTGCAAGTTGGCGATTGGGAAACGATCGGGGGGGAATAGTTACCAGTGATAGCAGGGCACTATTTTATCACGAATCAATGCGCGCGGGGCGAGTTTGTTGATGTGTTTAGGCGTACGTACCCACGCACGTCAATGCGCTTTCACGCTCACCCACATACCTTAGTGGCTGGTGAAACAAACATGCGATCCTTCTCTAATGCATCTTTGTCTTGACCTGGGTAGAAGTCGGTTTTGAGTCTTGAGTTTGGAGAAACCACGTCGTGTTGACATGATAACGGCCATTTTGTGATAGGAAAAAGCAGAGGACGGTGGACGGAATAATTATAACTGACCGATAGGACAGAAGGAGAGTCTACCAGAAACACCCACCGACCATCCCAGTTAAAGACGCCAATTATTTTGTTTAACGTCATGCTACAGTCTATTTCATGAGCAACTTTGTCTGTATCAGTAGTTCTCAGAGTCTCAGGCCACTGTCCGCTCCAGGGCTGTCTTAACATTCTAATGGGCCCCTGGGGAATGCAAGAGGCTCCGGCCCGACCCCGTTTCAAAAAACCAGTGTAAATTTGCATGCATAGAGCCCTCTAACCCCTTTGGGCTCTTGGGCAGCTGCCCAGTGTCCCCATCCGTAAAGGAGTCATGGCAAAATAACATGGGGCCAAATCTACCGCCTAGAATAAGCACCCCGGGGATTAGTTTTAATTCATTCCTAAAAAAAACTTACGAGGAATCCCGCAGAGCATCTTTACCGCTCTGGGCGGCGCCGATTTAAATTTTAAAACACACTGGCCAGCGAGTCATCTGTGTGTTCACGAAGCAAAATACCCCGTGCCCACACGATTGGAACCTTCACCCGTTGGGTGTAAGTTTGTTTGTTCCTTCGTTTGTCTTTGAATTCCTGAACAGTGACAAAGCTGTTGAAGTATTAAAACATTTTCCTGCGGTGCGAATAATGGCATGCAAAAATAATGACGCATCATTTTTTTTTTTTTTTTCGGGTCTACGGAATTTCAGCTGTAGTCGGGATGAGCTTGCGTGGTGGCATGGGTTACGATGCAGAATGGGAATGCAATGAGATAAGCAGGCTGGCTGGTCAGCTGGTACAAAGAGTGCACCATACACTAGCTGATGGTTGGCTCGACACTTCTGTTACGGCCATTGGCGTCCCCTTATAACAGCCATTAATGAACGGCGTAACTGCCTGTTTCCATTATAAATTAATGTTATTGCCGAGTCACCAGGGCAGTTCAACACGACTGTCAATCTTATGGGGTCATCAGGGTCAAGCACTGTCTCTTAATCCTTCCCCGGGAGGGGTTGGGGCGGACAATGGGACAGATTTGGCAAGGTAAGACCAGAAGCGTATCTATGGAAATATAGCCTAAGGCGAGCACTGGATTTGGGTTTGAGTTTGGGTACGATAACGGCCACTTTGTGCATATCACGGTCCATTTGGATATTTATGTTTCGTATTCAGAGCTTCTAAATGTCACAATCACAATTAAATAGTTTCGTATACATTTTATTAGAAAGGACAGGACGCATTGTGGGTCCACGTTAGAAAATAATTCTTACATGGATATGCCGCAGGCATAGTGCCTTCCTCGGATATGCATTGCACTCCAAAATCCAACACCCATCTTTCAGATAACTTTACCATAATGTAAGCTGAAAAAAAAAATTCAAGTCGTTAATCTTTTAACCAGTACAATATGCCAATACATGAAAATTGTAACTCCATTATTTTTACATCGGAAGAGAATGATTGTTTCGCTATCCGAGGAAGGCTGGCCTGACTTTACCAGAAAAGGCTCATTGGCGCAGACCCCCTTTCTTTGGAGGATATCAGTTCTGCACTTAATATTTGCACCCCTCATGTTTTGTGTTTTTGTGTTTTTTTGTTTGTTTGTTTGTTTGTTGTTGTTATATTTGTACACTCGTGTGATCCCATTTCGCTCGGGGGGGGGGGGGGAGGGAGGGAGGGGTTAAGGGATTAGTTGTTTATTTTTTTAAATTTTGCACGCCTTTGTTGGGCCTGCTCTTCTTCGACTTCTATATGCCAAGGAATTTTTAACGTGCGTACGGGCCATCCGAATTTTTAGTCTTTATTCCAGAAATCTAGCTGCTCGATCCTACCTATCATAGAATCGGGGACATGAAATTCCCCCCCCCCCCCAAATTACAACATGCCTTCACCGTCCCTGAACCGAAACCGGTTCCTTCCATATGAGAGGTGAACACCTTTGCCTCTGGACCAAAGTGTCCGCTTAAAGTGACCCCCGGGGCACTTGCCGCATCTGTCATACTTCAGACACGCCCCTGGATAAGACACTGAATGATAATTCGACGGCCATCGAAGTTGAGTACAGGTGTATTTGCCGTTCCAGCGACCACTAGTGTAGACGATCAGATTAGATATAATTACGTTTTGTTTACCTGGCCAGATGATTTCTTGTCTGGGCTAATCAGGGTGATTATTAGTGTCACAGTGATAACATTATCTTGTTGTTGAAGTGTGATCTATCTATCTATCTATCTATCTATCTATCTATCTATCTATCTATCTATCTATCTATCTGTCTGTCTGTCTGTCTGTCTGTCTGTCTGTCTGTCTGTCTGTCTGTCTGTCTGTCTGTCTGTCTGTCTGTCTGTCTGTCTGTCTGTCTGTCTGTCTGTCTGTCTGTCTATGCCCTAGAGACCAGGCCCCTACACATTCCCTATACACTACAACAGACACAACCATGTATTCCCCCACTGTACTATCTCTTGACAGACCAGCCCAACCACATTCTCAGACACACAGGAGTTCCTTGTTTTGCCGAACACTGTCAAACTTGTGACGTCCACACTTTTACTGCCTTGTTTACAGGTCCGACACGCCAAGTCATAAACACATTACGGCCTTTCATTAACGCAAAAACTGAATTTTAATGTCTTTGCCGCTCTCAGTTTGACTTTGCTAACGTTTCTTGTCCATTTATTTCTTTCTACATAGACAAAGGTATTTGGCCTTTAGTTATTTGTGTATGAATGTTATTCTCCTACAAAACAGAAATCCAGCATTTAGTCCTCCAAGACCATAACTGAGGGTCTGACATGCTAATTTTATTCCGTAGCAGACAGGATGTGTCATGTTATTAAGATGTCATACCATTTGTTCTGCTTGTGTTATGGAAATTACATAGAGCTTGAACAGGCACTACGAGTTTACAGACCACATCTGTATTTTCTGCCTTGATGATTCAACATTGGCTGTTGTTTTAAGTATGTGTGCACTCCGAGCGTTTTGCGGTAGGGGCACTTAACGTATACTTTGCTATCCCTAACCCCGTCCTTATCTTCAACCCTAAATCTTATCGAATCCTCAACCCTGCCCCTTATTCTTTCAACACCCCCTCCCCCCCCCCCCCAAAAGGAGGAAAACAAAATAAATACCTAAGGGAATAATTTATTATAATAATTGAGGCTGTTACTTGGAGCATTTGGGGGGGGGGGGTGGGGAAGCTCTCTAGCGCTATAGACACACAAGGCTTTAAAATCCTTACCCCCTAGCGCAAAAAAACCAAAAAAAAACCCACAAAAACTTGGGGGACTTAAGTACTTCTAACAACATTCTTCAACATTAGGCCGACGGCACACTGAGTCAAGTCTTGTTTTGTGTCGGTTTCGCGTCGGTTCAGTGCGCGATGTCTCTCTATTCGCCAGCAGCCGCAAGACAGCTTTGACGCGCTCGTACGCGTGAGACAGACCTGGTACAGTCCCGCCTGTGCGCGAGGCCCCCGTTTAACTTCATAGTTCACATCTCACCGTGAAACGGAGACAGAAGAGACCAGACTTAGTGGGACACCAGCCTTAAGCTGAGTTTTCATGTGTGCAGAAACGGCAACAGAAACGTCAAAAATTTTCAAATAGTAAAATAGAAAGAATGTTCTCATGTGTAAGAAACGCCCATCCGCACACATAGAAACGCCCTTTCTTTTTTACCACTTGACGGATTTTTTACGTTTTCGTTGCCGTTTCAGTTTCCGTTTCCGTACACATGAAAACACGACTTTAAAGTCAACAGGCCTTACCTGCTCTAGCGAAACTGGATACGTGACGTATGAGATTCTTCCATCATCATCATAATAAAACAAAATGATTTATTACATGGGAGCCTTGTACATTTAATAAACACGGGACGTTGTTGTTTGTGTACTATAGGCTGTTTAAATTTGTTCGGAGCTACGGACAGTAAGTTTGAAGGGTGGGGTTTGAGGATCCTTTCAGGGGCCTCTGACAAGCCTAAGTGTACCAGGGTGTGTTTCGTTATAGGGCTCATTCCATGTGACGTGTGTTACACGCAAAGACCAGATTTTCACCTTCCTAGTTTCCTAAACGAAACGTTAAATGAGGTATTTATCATTTAAACCTTTTTGGCAATAAAAAAAAAGTGGTCACTCTGTAAGTTTTCATCTTTAATGTAAAAACTCAAAGGTAAGATCTAACTTAAAGTGGTGCTTAACTTGGCGTGACGAGTGTTACATTCACAAAAAGTGGTTTTCTGGTGTAATTAAGCAAGATTTCCTGGAATTTCTGTGAAAGTATTCTAAGAATATTTAAAGTGAAATTATGATATCCAGTTCGTTTTCTCTTCAGATGACATTGTCATATTCTTGTCAATAAACCATTTTAGAAGTTAAACCAATCATTTTTTATGGGATATTTCAAAATTCATTTTTTCATAATCATTTATTATTGGTTGACATTTCATATGGATTGGGCCATGGCTTGATGAATTTTTTGTTACGTATTGAAACTGACTGTTTTCTAAAATAATGTCAGATTAGATTATGTTGTAAATTTTGTAAATTACAAGTGTTTTGAGTGTGTTCAGCGTTTCTCGGTGCCAGTGTGGACCCAGTTGTGTATGAACAGTGACTTAAATTCAATGAATTGTCTGTGTGTGATTTGTGGATGTTTTTTGTTTTTTTTGAGGGATTCAGTATAGTTAGTTTATTCAATTTTTATTTTTATTTATTTGAGATTTATTGTAATGCTTTTTTTAAAATTGTTGTTGTTGTTCTAGGGCGGGACATTGCAACATACGACCTTCTCTCTCTTTCTCTCTCTCTCTCTCTCTCTCTCTCCCTCTCTCTTTCTCTCTCTCTCTCTCTCTCTCTCTCTCTTTCTCTCTCTCTCTCTCTCTCTCTCTCTCTCTCTCTCTCTCTCTCTCTCTCTCCCTTACTGCCTTTCTCTCTCTCTCTCTGTCTTGGTCTCTCCCTCTCTCTTTCTCTCTCTCAGTCTGCCTGTCTCTCTCTCTCTCTCAGTCTGGCTGTCTCCCCCACTCTCTTTCTCTCCCCCACTCTCTCTCTCCCTTCCTCTTTCTCTCTCTCACTCTCTCTGTTGTTGTTGTTGTTGTTTTGCCACATTTTAGAGTGATAATCATTTGGTAATTTTGCTTATATAATTTGAACTGTACAGCGAGGACATTTTAAGAACATTTCCCCCCTGGTGCAGGCAGGAAAGTACAACATCTGTGATTAGCGCAATCGTATGGCTGTGGTCAATCAATCAATATGTAGGGCGTGTTTGCATTGGCTCAGCCGAGCGAGTCATCGAACCAGCGAATGGCTGATATAAGTTATTCTATAATCAGTTTTCCGTTGTTGCATTTCCACGTAGTAGTCGGTGTACCTGTGTATACATACGCACTGCTTTGTTGTTGTTGTAGTTTTTTTTGTTGTTTTTGATCTGTGTAGCATCAAAACCCACTACATATTTAACCCTTTGTTTCCTGAGCTATGATTTAATACCATGTAATATTTTGTGAAAAACACCCTCAAAAGAACATTCTGACATGTATAATGATCAAACTGGCAGATATTTACAGAATTAAGCTGGGTTTTCATGTATTCGGGAACGGAAACGGCGAAAACCCTTCAAGTAGTGACAGAAAGAATGTTTTCATATAAACACATCCTTCGAGATACTTTTCGTCAGAAATATTTATTGGCGGCAGGATTCCAGTGTCTCTCTGGCAAGCAAAATAAGTTCTTTTTCTGTGGCTGTTATTTTGCTATAAAAAATGAACATTTCCATTTCCATTGTAGAAATATTTGAGCCACTTTGTTTTATTGAATTTTAAAAGAAATGATAGGTCTAAAGACGCTGCAGGCGAAGAAGGTACCAGAAATGCACTGAACTGCAGGAGATAGCAGCCGTAATTGTTCTGATTTCACATGAAAGATACGAGTTACGCCATTCTCGACACATATTACCGCATCGATTTCAGTTTCAGCATTGAGAGGTAAAAAGGAAATGAAATTTTTTTTTTAATGCTCTGGTTTTGCCCAAGCCGAACTCAAAAACCACACCAATAATATTTATTGTCTGTGACAACACATCAAGGAGTTGTGTTTTTTTCTTTTTCTCTCCGCCCCCCCCCACCCCCCCCCCCCCCCCGCGCGCCCTTGGAGATTAATGACTGTGTCAGGGGCAGATAATTATGTTAAAATGCCATGACTAGATCGTGACAAAGGCAATTTTACAGACACAGCGGATCAATTTTGTGGTTTTCTGCCAACATTGAACCAGTTTTAATCTATACCCGAGGGCAATTTGTTGTTGTTGTTTTTTTCCTTATCTCTTTCACAACTGTCTGGGTTTTTTTTTTTCTCCATTGGAAATGAATTTCCTTAGATCAGATCACCATTTACTTTCCTGGAATAATTGGAGCGTTTTTCGTGATCAAAGAATTCTTTAAATATTGATTTGTTTGTTATTCATTCTGCATTCGATCTTTCATTCATGAATAATGGCTGATCACTGCAGGAAGTGAAACGGTAATTCGTAGTTTTGAAAGCCCAAGTGGGCTATCTCAATTTTTTTTCGAAATTTCAGATTTCACCGAACACGACAAAAGTAGGCGTTATCCTACCTTTGTGAGAAGTTTTGTTTCTAATCCACACTTACTTGAATAGGTATAAATACACCAGAAAGTAAATGAGATCTAGGCAATTTGACCCCTTAGAATGACACGGTTTTAACTTCCTTCCGTCAATTTTTGAGAAATTGATGATTGAAGTTTCATGTGCTTATAGCGTTTATAGGTAAGATTTTTTTTAAAATGTAATACTTACAAATTACACACTGAATCCGTCTGATACTTTGACACAGAATCTCATTGGAGAAGGCCTGTAGAAGTAGTGTGTAGTGTTTAACTATTTCAGCCAAAAAGTGGAGATAGAGCCTTATCATTCTAAGGGGTCGATTTGCCAAGAGCCCAAAATTTTCAACCGCAGTTCTCTCAAGAACTTTTTATTTGGGGGGAGGAGGGAGGGGGTATTAGCCCACGTATCCAGTGAACCGACAAATTGGAGAAGTGAAATATTCAGAACAGAAACAACGTTATGTGGCTTTGCGAAGTGACCTCTTCAAGACGATTTGTTTTATTTCCCATCACATTTTGTAGCCAGACTTCCTTTAAGTTCTGAACTCCTGCGTGAAATACGAATAAAATTCGCTAGTTTTCCTGTCTACAGATGGATTTGTCCAGCACTGCGCGTGGACATCAAGGCGGTTTAGTGTTGGTCAGTGGCCCTCTAATCAGTTAAAATAATCCCACGTTATGTCCGGCTCACCAGAGCTATCAAAACACATACTGTTTACCAGGTGCTGTGGACTCGCTGCTATGCACACACACTCGTGCTCTTTTCACCGAGTTGCAGCGCCCGCCTGCGCGCAGTGTGACTCATGCAGGAATCAGTGGTACCATTGTATCTGTGTGTCCACTTGCAGGAACAAGGGGTTAGTTTGTACGGTGGCTGGAGAAACAGTAAACATGTTAAGTCTGGTGTCTGTGGTCAGGTACTATCGCCCAGTGGGGAGCAGGGAAACTACATTGTAACGTGCGAGGAATTTATAGTGAAGAATTTCTTCTATTAGCGAACAAGCGAGTGTCGGATCGTTTTCATTCAAAGTGGATTTGTTTCGATTATTCTGCTGGTGTTACGGGAAAAAGAACAATTAACCTCATTTTTTTTTTCAGGTCATTTTGGGAGGTTTCCTCAATTCCTGCTATTGACATTTACTCCTCACTTTCTCGTTTTTTTGGTGTTTTTTTCTTGTTCTTGTTTCTGTGTGTTTTTTGTGGTAGGAATAAGTTTTTTAGAATTTCGCCCGGGCAGCGGCCTTGTTCGGCCTGTTCTTCCCGACGTTCAGCTGCCAAGAGACTCCAACGTGCACACTGGCCCTCCGAATTTGTTTTTTTTTTGTCCTTATCCGAGAAGACTAGGTGCTTGATCCTATCTACTATAGGATCAGGAACAGGGATTTTTAAGCAAAAAAAAAAAAAAAAGGCAACACGCCTGCACCAACCGGGATTCGAACCCGGTACCTTCGGTCCGGGAAGCAAGCATCTTGCTTCTAGACCAACGTGTCCCACCAAATTCTTTATTTAACACCATTTTGCATAATTTATAATGAAATAGGTTCAATCTTTCTCTCTGGATTTACACTTTTGTGGGCCTAATTGTTTCTTTGGGTCACCGCCAGAAAAAAAAAATTGAATTGTGGTTGTGCTCGATTCGTGAAGGCCGATTTGGTTTGGAGCCCAAGCGAGGCTTATTTTTTTTTTTTTTTTGCCTCATGTCAGGCCAGGCCTGACGTGGATTCGCAACGCATCCTTTCCTTTCTGAGAGAGGCCTAGATCTACAACTTGATTTAATAACTATCATACTCGTTTATGAAACTTTTTCCAGAACTATACAAACCAACTTTTTTTTAGACTTACGCATGTGTTAAAATTGAATGAATGTATTTAATTCTAAGTTAAACTTGACAGCTCTGAGTACGAAGTATAAATAAAGAAAACGTACCCAAATAGAACGTGAAGGGTGCAAAGTGACCGTGTGAACTCAAACTCAATGTCAGGTCAGAAAGTTTTATCTAGACCTCATAAATATTTCTTGTAGCAGGTCAGTGGATTATTTTTAACTGCGTGAAAACAATACGTTCATAAACTGCACACACAAAAAAAATGTGCAAATACAAATGTTTGTTTGAGCCTCCACATTATTGTTAACCATCTAGTCCCCAGACAAAGGGCTGCCTTTATGAAAAACATTCTGAAACATATAAAACTGGTTTAAAGTAATCTGGTGAATTCAAAAATATGTTTAACTTTTTTACGACGAAATTATTTGTAGATAAATGTAATACAGTCTCCAAATATAGTACATCGGGGCGTCAAATGATTGACGTCTTTTGAATGTGGAATTCAGGGTGTGGGGAACTAAATCGTCTGTTTTGCGAGCGACTGTTTTGACTCGGTGTGCGAGACGAGTCTTCTCTTTTCGCCGACTTGCTCAAGACATTATTGCCCGAATTAGGGAGCCAGACTTGTTTCACAGTCTCTCCAGTACGGCTATCTCTTTTCACGGGCTGACTGAAGACATTACTGACGCGCCCCAATTAGGGAGAAAGACTTGTTTCAGAGTCTGTCCAGTGAGCGAGGTCGCGTACTGAAACGGATACAAAATAGACGACTCAGTGCGCCAAGGCGTCTCTTTTCGCTAGCTGACTCAAGATAGTTTTGACGTGCCCGAACTTAGTAAGACAGACGTGCTTCCATCTCACCATTTAGATTCTGTATATTTCATATTCAGATTAATCTTTTATTGTTCGATTGTTTTATCTGTTCAATTTTCGAGCTATCGTTTTTTTTTTTTTCTCTGAAAAAGGCTGTAGCCGAAATATCGGCCATTTTCTGGCTTCTCTTTGCGTTTTATTGTATCGTTTGGGTATTATTTCCTACGCGAGGCTTTGCTACTTTTTTTGCCAAATTTTCACTTGTCTCACCAGTACGCTATTTGCCCGCACCTTTAACTCCACAGTCCACATCATACATTGAAATTGGGACAAAAATAGACTTGACTCAGTGTATTACCAGCCTTAAGCTGTGTTTTCATGTGTCCAGAAACGGGAACGGAAACGGCAAAAAGTAGTAAAAAGAGTGTTTTTATGTGTACGGAAGCGGTGTTTTCGTACACATGAAAACATTCTTTCTGTTTCACTACCTGAAAGGTTTTTGGCGTTTCCGTTGCCGTTGTTCGAGCTTGGTTTTCATGTGTGCGGAAACGGTAACGTCAAAGACTCTTCAAATAGTGAAATAGAAAGAATATTTTCATGTGTACCGAAACGCCTTTTCCGTACACATGGAAACACTATTTCTCTTCACTGCTTAATGGATTTTTGCCGTTTCCGTTTCAGAACTCATGAAAACGCAGCTTAAGAGTAGTAAGAGACCAAGGAAGTGCAGCTTTTAGCTCAGTTTTCTGCATGTTTTCATAATGCCAGGCGCTAGAAGATCGGAGTTGCCAAAGGCGACATTCTATCGTTTATATTGTTGAAAATTCCCAGCATTGCGAAAGGCGTTGTCTTGTCACTGTCCGTATATATATCGACCTCCCGTCACAAGTTGAAACACCCGACCTGGGCTGGACGTTAATGGAGTGTTACCTATGAAAACAGAAACAATAGAGGACGGAGTTCTTCGTTCCTTGGGAACTAATGATTGATTGTACAGCTCGGGGAGACGCCAAGGAGACAGCACTGTCGTGAACAGTACTGTGGAAAAACATGGTATAGACCAAAAAAACAAAATTTGTCAGAAAACGCAAACAGACAAGAATGCCGTTACAAGTACGCACGACCCCCAAGTTTTTTGTTGTTGCTGTTTTTTTTTTTTTTGCGCTGGGTTGCGAACTTCATAGCATGTTGTGACTCCAGAGCTAGTAAGAGAGCTCCTCCCGAAATACTCCTAAATTCTTTCAGATTGGCGGATGCGTTCTTTTTCAATCGCACGGCAACACAGTGGTCGGAGACGAGCTGGGCTCATAGAAATAGGAAGCATTTCCTCATGCTGTGGCTGGGATGCGCTGAGAGAACAAGAGTGTTTAAACAAAGAGCGCTGTGAGCGAGAAATAATAATTATTTTGTGCTTAGTCCTTACCGCCTTAGGTATATAAACCGAGGGTTGCCAACCAGAATAATTATGTTATGTACATTTTTGTCATTGCTCTTAAATGTCTGCAGATATCCAAGAGATAAGGTGTGTGTCTTAATGACATAGCCCCTAAAAAAAAAAAAAACTATTCATGTGGCTGCGTGGAAATTATTGAAAATTATTTGAATTTTCATTAGGGTTGCAAACTTCCAGCTCGTTTTTATTTTGGAAGTGCTTAGAGAGGGACACATGTCCCCCTCTAAGCAACTGCTTACAGAGGGACATATATGTGAAAAACGTCATCGAAATATGGTGACTTGCTATTTTTACTCAGCCAACCGACGGATATTCTATTTTGGGAAGTTTGTTTTTGATTTCGATCGTCCGACATGGCGGCGCCCTCAAATAGCCTGTAGGCTATTTTATGTATGACTAGATCGAAAGATCTTCCCAACCCTAAATCTCACCCTACCCCTAACACTAATTGCCATGCCGACTTTGACTGCGCATGGTCATACGCCATCGTGCGTAAAATAGCGAAAGGAATATTTTGCAGAAATACGTAAAACAGCCTACAGGCTATTTGCTGTCATACGTAAAATAGACATTCCGCACTCTCGAAATAAGTAAAATATCCTATTTGCTGCCATACGTAAAATAGACGCTCCGATGTTCTGTCACCTTGTGATTCTTCTCACACGTATAGGCTAGCACAGCGGTTGGTGCATGTCCCTGGTAGTGGTAGGCTCATTTTCTATCCTGTCATTCTTTTACCTCTGTCTATCATCTGACTTTTCTCAGCACAACGCGGCTATTATCGTGTCATTGTGCTTGTCTTCAAACTTAAACTTAAACGTACTGGCTACAAAAACAGATTAAATTTGGAGCGCATATTATTGCTCCGGCATCTGTGAGATCCAGAACTAGATCTAGATCTTCAAAAATATTGATTTTGTTTCAGAGCCCACACAGTGACTGCATAATACGTTCTAACTATGCCCCTCCATGCTAAAGGAACTGATCTATGCAACTGTCCCTCTTAAATCCTGCGCTGAAAGATATCTTAAATCCTGTGCTTAGAGACATTAAAATAATGTGATGTGTCCCTCTGTAGTAAATGTAAGCACACATTTAGAGGGGGGGGGGCGCATGTGTCCCTCTGTAAGCATACATTTAGAGCGGGATATGTGTCCCTCTGTAAGCACTTGCTTAGAGGGGGACAGGTGTGTATGTCCCTCTGTAAGCACTTCCTGTTATTTTTGTTCAATTTGACGATTTTTGACCAAATTCATTCTTCTTGCCAACCCTCGATATAATTATATGGTGTGTTGCAGTGACAGACATGGCATGATATCACAATCCTATTTCTGTTTTTGGTGCATTCTTGCACCTACTCCTATGTAGGAGTGTAGAATAGGAAAAAAAAGGAGGGGGGGGGGGAGTAGAATGTAAGGTGTCAAAGACCCAGGAACCATCATATTTCTTTCTATTTCAATCCACAGTGTCACAATAGACTCCAGTCTACAGTGAAACAATAGACTTCAGTATACAGTGAAACAATAGACTTCAAAAGCTGTGATAGTTTATGAGACTCCCATCAAGTGGGTGTCTGCTCTTTTTTGATAATTGAAACTTATCCAGTGCTTGGACTGGCCTCGAGTGTGTGCAGTGGCTTGGAAAAAGGGTCGTCGTGATTTGAGGTCTTTATTTTAGGAGGTTCGCTGCCCTTGGCATTTACACCTCACTTTACTTGTTTTATTATTTCTTGTTCTGGCGGGGGGGGGGGGGGGCGGAGGATATGGATAAATTTTAATCTATTAATTTCAATTTTGCCCGGGCAGCGGCCTTTCGGCCTGCTCTTTACGATTTCCAACTGCCAAGGTATCTTTAACGTGCGCAACGTGCACACGGGCCCTCCGAATTTTTTCGTCCTTATCCGAGAAGACTAGGTACTCGATCCTACCCCCCAATAGGACCAGGGACTTGAAAATATGAGAAAAATCCAATTTCCAAGAACTACTCGATCCTACCCCCCAATAGGACCAGGGACTTGAAAATATGAGAAAAATCCACTTTCCAACATGCCTGCACTGCCCGGGTTTAGAACCCGGGACGCTTGGCATGAGAGGCGAGCACCTTGTCTCTAGACCACCTTGTCCCCTAAAGGGTCGTCGTGACTGACGTAAATCTATTTTTAACACCCAGTAAAATTATCAGGGGCTCAGCACAAATTTTGCACCGGGTGCTATCTGATCTCGCTGTTGTGAGAACGGAAATGGGGACAGTTTTGTAGATAAAAATAAGTCTCGATGGCGCGCTTTCGTGCGGAGATCTTGGCCCAGTGTATGCCCACCTCCTTTCAAGATGATTGCGCCTGGGTACGGAACCAGTCAACCAGCCAACCATTTTGTAGGGCGCGCGCCGTGCTGCGACGACAGAGGGGGATATGACCGGTTAGTTAAGTGCGCACTTTTGTACACTTGTGTTGTAAGACGTGCAGATAATAGATGCACCGGGCTGTCTATGAGGGACAGTTTTGTGTTAGATTAGCATCCAGGCTTATCGAAAAAAAAAAAACGTGTTTCAACTAACGGTGTGTGTTGGAGTTTTACTTAAGTGTTTTAGGGGACATAAGTACGGCACTAAGCATGTGGCAAATGAAGTGATGTAATCTATTAAAGTAGGTGTGTTTTTGAAATTTGAAATTTGAAAGTGTGTTGTATTTATAAACTGTGTGTTAGGCCTTTGCCAATCAGTGAGTCGTCAACTCTACTAAATATTATCGCCAGTGACTTTTCTGGAAAGCCGTCCCACGTGTGTTTTTCTTGACGTGTGCAGTAGGATTTCAACATGAAATAGGCCTAGTGTTCTCCGTGTTATAATATTGTTAACTTCCTGGTCTTCCAGAAAAGTATACGTCAGAGATGGTGATTGTGAGGATGGTGTCTTCAGATCGTAGGTATGATAATGAAGTGTTACAGAAAGTGTATACTGGCATTTCTGGTGTGAACTGTCAGAAAACGCTTGTCTGCCGTTGTGCGGCTCTTCGTCGCAAAGATTGTGTATAATGTAGATCTAGATCTAATTAATTTTTGAAGAATGTTATGAAGGGTGAGTAGTCTGATCCGAGACACAGATTATAATACCGAGACGAACCATTCATTCTTCCACTATTAATATGTCCACAAATTACGGGGCGTATAAACACGATGAATACTACTCTTTTTGGTTCAGTTATAAAGGGGTGTGGTGCTAATTTGCTGCATTGTTGACATCGATGATACGCACGCAAGTCGACGGACGGAATACGACAGATTGATTCGCCTCAGTATCCTGTGTCTCGGGTCTGATTACAGGGCCAAATAGAGAAAATACTGAATTGTTACGTTCACTGTTCAGCAATGGCTTATAATGTAAAATGCTACGCGTCCATAACAACGGCCAATATAATTTTTTTTTTTTAAATTTCATGTGTGCATCACGAGGGAAGTAACATGTGACAACATTGTATTCATCAACCGGCATTTCAAGCCAGATTTAACCTGCATTTATCTTCCTGGTTTGTGACTTTTTGCTCTTTCATTATGATTGGCTGGAAATTGAATTTTTCTGACTCGCCGTAAGGTATGCGATCTTGTTGTATTACGGTTGAATTTGTTGATAAAGAAGAAAAAAAGAGACCTGTGTATTGTAACAGATGCAATACGGAAGGTTAGTTGACGTTCAAACAAATTGCCGCTGCATTTCTGCACGTGAGGCTATTATAAATAAGTTGTGCTTCTTGCTATGTGTCAATAACAGAAGGTGGATGCTCAAGCCTACACGATTTTTTTTTTTCTCTTTTGCCGTCAAATTCTATTTAAAAGGTTTGCATTTTTGTTTTTGTTTTGCTTTGTTGTCTTTACCTGACATGCAATTTTCTTCCTGGCATCTTCAAAAGCCTCCCATGACATTTGCAGTTTATGTCAAAAGAAGTAGAAATTCTGCAAGCATTTATAGACATGTAGTTTGAAATTTATTTTCAGTCCTTGTGTTGTAGTAAATCAATATTAAATTCCACGTCTTGGCTTGCGCTTAGGCTCTAAGTTTTTCTCAACAATAATCAAGGAATACAAGGGGAAGAGTGTAGAAGTTCAGTTGTTCGGAAGGAAATGGCGGTATTGTGTATTGCCAGAGTTGATCTGATTCAGTGTCTTGCAAGCGAAGCAGGAACGGACTTGGTTACGTGCGAGAGAACGTCACAGTTCATAGTTTTCATCCGCTGATTATGTGGTTTGATTATGAGTACGGTAGCGAAGGTCTGCCTTGTGTTCAGTGCATGGAATGTTTATGGTTAACCATTTTGTATTTTGTATATACTTCTTTGATCCCTTTTTGGGGGGGGAAATTTGCCATTGAAGCCCAGTTACAACTGGAGCAGACACGTCGTTGCCACAGTGCAGCGCCGGTCGGCGGGTTTGTTTTTTTTTGGCCTGTGTGTGTGTGGGGGGGGGGGGGGGGTAGGGATTCGTGTTGCTGTTTTTTTTAAATTTTGCCCGGGCAGCGGCCTGTTCGACCTGCTCTTCTCGATTTCCGATTGCCAAGGAATCTTTCACGTGCACAACGTGCACGCATGACCTTATCCGAGAAGACTAGGTGCTCGACCCTACTTACCGTAGGATCAGGGACAGGAAAATAATAAGAAAAGTCCAAAACTTCCAACATGCCTGCACCAACCGGCATGAGAGGCGAGCACCCTGCCTCTAGACCAACGTGTCCCATGATGTAGAGCTCGGTATTGGTGCCAAGGATTGTGAATCACAAAGAAACTTAACCCTCTAGGCTTGGCCCTAATTTTTTTTTTTTTTTTTGTTCTTGTGGGAATTCTAATTTCGTGAGAATTTGTTTTTAGGGACATAATTAAGGGATTTTTCATGATCATTTAGATCATTTAATGTGTATATTGTAGAAAACACTAAAGATAACTTACTTTTCTCGCGCTGAGTTCTTGTGGGAACTGCAACCGTGTGATAAATGTCTGTGTGTCATGGTGATACAGTTCGGTGCCCAGAGGGTTAAAACATCTCATTCTGTGCGTGGAAATCGGGTGGGCCGAATCTGCTTAAACATACGAAGCCGAGGAACAGAACTTGCGGTTGTGCTCGATTAGTGAAGGTAGATTACACTGGTTTGAGCACAAGCGAGGCTTTCTTCTCACTTTTCCACTGTAAGTTCATTTGAGGTCAGGCTTAGTTTGTTTATCCGCGCCCATTTCGTGTGACCGAGGGCGTTCCGACGGAGAGGGTGCATAACGGTTTCATCCAGTCCATTAGCTTAGGAGAATTATCATCTTCAAAATGTAATTTGACACTAAATCATACACAAGTCAGTTGTGCCACAAAACGATATCTTTCCTAATTAACCCTCTGGCGGCCAGTTGTACATATTTGCAACATGTAACATAATCTAGTTGTTTTTTGTTGTTTTTTTTGTTGTTGTTATTTTGTGTACAACTTGTAATTTATCAGTAACAGACTTTTTCGTGAATTATTTTGATATTGTTTGACTTGTTTAAAATAGATTTGCCTGCTACATAAGCTGCGGATATGGCTTTCAAAGTCTCAAAAAGTCTGTGTAAGAGGGTGTAAAAAAAAAAAGGCTTAAAATTTTCCCCCTGAAGGCTTTTGTCGTTGAATCTGCAATCATGCGAGTCGTATTTTTTGTAACTTTGGCAAAATGTGCAATATTGGCGTTTCTTCTAAAGCTGCGTTTGCCATGAATACGGAAACGGAGACGGCAACCGCTACGTAAAAAACCCTTCAAGTAATGAAGCAGAAAGAACATTTTCATTTCACAGGAACGCCGTTTCTGTTACACATGCAAACACTCTTTTTTTTTAACTATTTGATGGATTTTTTGACGTTTCTTTTGGCATTTCCGTTTTGGCACACGTGAAAACCCAGCTTTATTGTTCAACATTGTTTTTGTTTCTGTTTTTTTTATTTTGTCGTTAAATTCACGATCTCTTTTGAGATTCAGCAAAGAAGCAGCTTATGGAAATGCGAGGGAGTTTATCTTGTATATTTACTGAAACCTTAGTTCTTGTTTGTTCCAACTCCACGTTTTTTGGCACAACTGAGAAATCCGAAGTTTAAACGTTTGCAGCTTTAAGAGTTAGAAAAAATTGAAACTGTGAAGCAGCTTGATAAGTGAGTGCCACAACGCATTTTAATCAAGTGTCAAAGTGTGCATATTATGTTATACCTCTTCTACAGACATGAAAGCTCTCCAGTTTTTCAGGACTTGAAAATAGAACAAACAGGAACTAAGGCCGCGTTATTTATGTCCATGTTCCAGTATTGATTAACGAAACGTACTGCTGTCATGTCTGTTTCCCGAGACAAGCTCAAAGTACTGCGCCAAACACAGTAAATTATTCCCCTTATCGTATCTCTTTCCAGCTGCGTATGCGTCATTTGCAAGAATTATGGGATATCGAGTGGTTTGAACACGTTGCGTAGGATTACACTACTCGCAATTGTGTTGTCAGTTGGCTAAGCCGGCCTGTAGGATTTATAACTCGTCTAGATCCAAACTCAGCTTAAGCCTTCAATGGCTAGACATACGCCGTCTTGTTCATAATTGAAGGGATCAGTTCTACAGCATGCCTAAGTCCACCTGGACTCAAAATTTAAAAAAAGCAAAAAAAAAAAAACTCTGCATAACGATGAGGGAGTATTATTGTCGTACAAAGCATACTAACCGAAAAGTGTCGAAAGTGATTATTAAAGTGAAGCTGAAAGAGCTGAAGCTTTCAGAGTTCAATCAAGCACGAAATACACTTTTAGTTCAGTATTTCAGTTTCTAACTTTTCACTTTTTTTTTTGCGACTTTGGCACGATCCAGAACCAAGTCGTTCAATTTCTGAAACACTTAAAGCTGATTAAAATTTGTCAAATTAATGCAAAAAAAATTTTTTTTTTTTTCACAAAAAATTATTTATTAATAAATGAGAAAATGTTTCAAACCCAGGGTATGGGCACTAAGTGGGATGTATCTTGATCATACGTTTACACTGAGCACTACGTCCTCTTGGAATGGCAAGATTCTAACACCGTTTCATCCACTCATGAGAAATTGATGATTGAAGTTTCACGTGCTCATAAGTTTTGGAGATACGACTTTTTTTTTTCTTTTTAGTGATACTTACAATTTATACACTGAATCCGCTTGATACTTTGACACACAATGGAGAATGCCTGTAGCAGTAGTGTGTAGTGTGTAACTGGGTTCAGCCAAAAAGTGGAATGAGAATCTTGTCATTTTAAGGGGGCGCCCAGGTGACCGATTTTGCTATTAATTTGTCTTAATGATTAAGATGTATTCTTTCTCTGTGTCATGAAGGAGCTGCATGCGATTTACTTTCAAAAACCAACATATTCGGGTAAGCCGGTGAACTGGGATTTCATGAGGAGATTGTTGTTGAGTTTGAGGCGGGGGAGGGTCTCAGTGTTTTCTGCATTCCATAGACGTGTCGGAATCAGAAAGATAAAATAGCTTGGCCTAATCTGAATTCCGATTATTTCAGTTTCAGGTCAAACCGAATAAAATACAGGAAGTGAAACAAAATATGGAGGCCTCGCAAACCTTTCAAATACCTCGCCGAGTTCCCCGGGGATCGTGCTGAATTCGACGCTGTTGTATTAATGTGTTTGTCCTACAAAACTGTGACTTACTTTTTTCTGCTTTTTCACTGAGATCGTGTGAAACAGTGATTCTCAGTCGGGAGGCAGTCGGCACCCAGGAGAGGAATTTCAAATCTAAGAGGAGGAATTTTATCCCAGGGAGGAATTTTAGCCCAAGGTGGAATTTTAGGCCAGGTAGAAATTTTAGCCCAAGGTGGAATTTTAGGTCAGGGAGGAATTTTAGCCCAAGGTGGAATTTTAGGCCAGGGAGGAATTTTAGCCCAAGGTGAAATTTTAGGGTAGGGAGGAATTTTAGGCCAAGGAGGAATTTTAGTCCAGGGAGGAATTTTAGGCCAGGGAGGAATTGGGGAGGAATTTCAGTTAGAGGAGGAACTCCAAACTGGGAAAGAATGTATTCTGTTTACTGTACATCATAGCAAGGAAATACCAAAAAATAAGGATTTCTTTTTCCATTTGATTGTTAATAATAATTTCATAAATTGTTTCGATAAACAACATTGTAAATGTAAAGTAATGGTGAAAAAAGTATTAGATGATTATTCCAAATACGGGGAGGAATTGAGTAAACCTGGGATCGCAAGGGGAGAAACCGTCCCCTCAGAGTGACAATGTATGTTCTGCCATCCGTCAACTTTTGATTAATTTTATTGATGATTTAAGTTTCATGTGTTCATAGCTTTTTGGTGATATTGATACCACTTCTTTTTGTTTTTAGTAATGCTTGCAAAATATACACCGAATCGGCTTGATACTTTGAAACAGAATAGAGAAGGCCTGTAGACAGTGGTATGTCGTGTGTAACTCAGTTGAGCCAAAAAATGGAGATCGAACATTGTCATTTAGAGGGACGAATTAATGTGGCCTGGGACTGAGGCCCATTGGCGTAGAGAGTTTGGTGACCGTAATAGCTCGTTCAGTATCTTTTGTGACGTTCGGTTGTTTGTTTTTTTTTTCATCCTGACGTTAGGGCCATTTGTGGAGATTTGAAGTGTTGTAAATAATTAGTCAGATTTCGTATTGCTGTAGGCGGCGTTGTCATTTTAAGCTGCGGGGCTCAAACAGCTTGCTATCAAAGTAAACGCGAATGCACGAACTTTGATGAGTTATTCATCCATTCGTGTAAACAGAAACTGAAATCAGTTCTAAATGATTGCTCCCACCCCTTGTTCCATCAGATAGTCCGATCCCAAAGAAATGGATGAATACTGTATTTAAAGACAAAACAGAGCGTTACAGACGACCTTTT
Organism: Onchidella celtica; assembly: GCA_963931925.1. NCBI lineage: Eukaryota > Metazoa > Mollusca > Gastropoda > Systellommatophora > Onchidiidae > Onchidella > Onchidella celtica. The sequence continues at coordinate 28,265,155 of OZ007578.1, forward strand.
TTGCCACCCACCATTCGGAGCAGTAGTGTTTCCTGATGTGATATGTTGTTGTTAGTTTTCGTAATGGATTATTTTGACAGTGTGTGTGTGTGAGAGAGAGAGAGAGAGAGAGAGTAATGTTCTTATTTGCTGGTACTGTTGTGTGAGCAGTGTGCTTGTGTGCGGTATCCGTTAAAGACCTGTGTGACTTAGAGATTGTATTTGCTGTAGTACTGTTACTTACGCTATGACAACAAATTCCTGGCAACAGGATAATAACGTTATATATGATTTGATCTTATGTCATCTTATCTTATCTTATCTGAGCTGATCTTATCTTATCTACTGGCGTGTAAACGGTGAATATATTATTTTTATGTTTGTTTGTTTGAATGTGTGTGTACATGTATGTATGTGTGTGTGCATGCATATTATTATGTCTCACTCGTTTATTTGTTTGCCTTTCCCCATGGCTGAACCAGATCTTCTCAAACAGAGAAAGGCACGGACAGTCACGGCCGGGCCGCGGCGGCTGTCGTGAACATAATACAAAGTTGAAAGTCTATGTGCTGTCACAACTGAATGAAGCCCGGGAAAATTGCCGTCTTTGAAGAAAGAAAAACATGTCTATTCACTCTCACCCCGAACTATGAATATCCGGCTGATTTTTTTTAACCTTTTAACCTTCGGAACGTGGGAATAGCCTGCCAAATGTCTCAAAATTTATTTGAGGTCGGCATAGAATTTACGCTTGAGGGCGAAAGTGGGGCTTTTTTACCTTCCCGGTAAAACTAGAGTATCCTTAGCGCTGAAGTATATATATATGATAATTCTCTGTATGTCAATGTAAACCTAAAGGAATATTTTAATTTGATTGTGGAGTTTTGTAGGAGAATATTCGAAATCTGGTGAGTCTTCGGGGAATCCAAAACATTTTTTTTTTTTAAATTGTGTTAGGAGATAAAGTAAAGACACCCTTGAACATCAAAAGGTTTTGATTTTCATTCAACCATGTGTCCTCTGAACAGAGTCGAAACTATTAGTGAAGAAATAGGCAAAGACTCCGGTATGCCATGAGAAGCATTTTTTTTTTTTAATAACCACCTGAAGTGATGCATACGTCGTTGTGTGAAATATTTGGCAAATTCATCTCTACACTATGGCCATGTGATCTGAAGATCGAGGTGCAGAAAGTATTGCTGATCGTTGTCGCGTTCAGCACCGGGAAATCCCATACGTCTTGAGCAGTTCAGATACCGATTAGAGAAGAATGTTGATGCCGCTGATAATTCCCTAGCCAAAGTTGATGTTTATTATAATTAGCTCTTTCGTGGCATCATCGTGTGTACTAGCTAGCAGGATGTGATTGGTGGATAGGCAGTGGTTTTCAAGATCGTGTGTTCCGTTTGTTGTGGGCTAATTGAGATACTCAGGCATTCAATTCAGCAGTGATTATATTCGTGTCTCAAACTGGTTTCATAATGCTGAATCTGTGTCGTCATGACAAACACATGCAATTAGTTGGCAGTTTGGATCTATGGTTACTACTGCAGTATCCCCGAGCTTTTGGTAGTTTTTGGACCTTATATTATACTGGTTAGCCAGCTGACCCGGGGAATGCACAGATGTGATTTGTATCGCACAGTTTCGCTCACCAGTGCGTAATTTGAGGGGAAGAACGGAATTTCCTGTCATACTTTCTAATTCTACTCTAAGAAAATGCGCCTGTTGTTTTTTTTCCAGGGCAAAATGTCGACACACTTTCTTCTGTACAATTCATTTGTGCTTCAGAATCAACGAAAGTATTAAAAATTAGCAAAATTCAAGATCCTTTAAAATATGCCCGCGTACACCTTTACGTCTCTCTATGCGTGATATGGTATTTTGTAGAATTTAAGGCTCATTTGTTAAAAAGCCTTTTATGATTACATTGGAGGCCTTACTCCCTTTATAATATGATATATATACACATCTTATTGTGTACTGCTCTTGAAGAAAGGGCCTGGACTTGGCAATGACCTGGCAAGTACGATTCTGGTCACGCCCGATTCATTGTGTCAACGGTGGGAACAGTCCGGAAAACAGTTAGGTGTTTTCTTGTCATGTTTCAATCTGGATTAAAAGTGTCAGACGCGTATCTATTGTCGTTCAGCCGTGGAAGAAGACATTGTGCTCGTGTTGTGGTAAATACAGAATCAAATCGAAATGTCACACGGGCTTATCTTTGTCACAAATCCCAGACTGGGAGATGCGATGGTTATAACAGGACAACAATCACGAACGAACAAGTATAACACTTAACAGAACAACCCATCAGACTCACACATTTATTAAACATAAATATAAAGATAAGGATAACAGTGCAATTACATACATACATTATATTCTTCAAGTTAACTGCCGTCCACGGCCTTCTTCCGTAAGCACACTTCCTCCGGTCCACAACCCGGTAATTACTTCTAAAGACACCTCGGCCTCAGCCTCTCCACTCAGGGTCTTAATGACACACTAGTATTCTTTCACACCACAGTCTCTCAATAGCGCCTCCCTATGGCAATACACTTTAGCCTCCTATACACCTCACGTGGCCATAGCACGTTAATACTTCAATTCACATGAATATCTCATTCGCACAGTAATACATCCATGTCACAGTAGTACATCTTAATAGCACATTCACGATCATATATACATCCCTGTCTGTGGCCAGACTGCCACGACTCATGTGCTGCGACTGTCCTACACCGACAGCTTCACTCCTGGCCTATGTGTGGCCTTAGGCCCTATGCTGGCCTATCCCCTGTGCTCACCGTAGGCGGCTCTTCGGCCCGACCCCGGCACCTACAAAAATAACATTACATTGGTATAATACCATACCATTTCTAATCACTTCACCCCTCATTACAACTCATGAAGCGTACACACAATAGTTCACATTTCACTCACCAAACATCTTACGGTAACACCTCCACCGTATTACACCCTACTCACTCTCGCTACAAATCCATGAAGCTAACTTCCATCTATCGCTCATGGCGCACATTGCTATATACAGTATCAAGGACTTCCACATTCCTCACATATACTTATTTACATCATGGTCGTAGACGAATATAATACATCAATCATAATTATCAATCATCGTTCCACCTACCAGTCATCATTGGAAACACTGTCACAATCTCCCGACTGTTCTCACTCACGTCCGTCCCCTGGGACCTTCTAACTTGCAGTGATAGTAATACAGCGCTCTCGCCTCATGCAGACCCCCCCCCCCACTCACAACATGCACTCTTTTCATTACCCGTGGGCCGTGGGTTAACTTTACTCGACCCCCTTCCCCCGTAACTACTGATCCCAGCTCACCTGCTCGTGACAATCTTGCCTACGTCATTGTGAACATTTTGCTAGTCCATTTGTCGTCCGTTTTGTATTTAGAGAAAGAGAAATGGTAAAGTCAACCTTTTGACCCCTTTTTTAAAATAGAAAATCGGACGAGTGCATACATTGTAACTAACAGTCCTGACTGTTCTTTAATAACGCTTGAGAGTCGAACAAGAAGGAAATGAATGTGGAGATCGTTAAGCTATGCTGTCGTCTTATGGAAAAACACTGTATTGGCCAAAAAAAACGAAAATATACAGGTGACGCAGAAAGTTTTGCGCCGTTTTCATTCTGTTCTATTTTGTCCTGACCAAAAAATATATTTTGGTGGTTTAAAATTTTAACTCAAAGAGAAAGGCAGAAGACAATTACTTCATTCTATAGAATGGTGTTAAAGAGTGAATTTGACTTTGATTGCGATGTACAGTCTTATATGGCAGTATCCTTAATACTTCAGAATTGACCAAGAAAGAAAAAAAACGGATATGGAAGTTGTTAAGCTATTGGATACAGACCTCGGTCCACCGTATAGTGCGCACGAAATAACTGTTTGTTCAGTGGGTCAATGGTAAAACATTGTGGTGCTTTGTGTATTTAGAGTCGAGAGGAATCGTGTTTCTCTCAGTCAGAAAGGGGGCAGTAGTTGAAGACAAGTTTCATATTAAGTAGAGTGACGGTGGTAAGGACAATGGATCACACCTGAAATCCATCGAGAAAGAAAGACCTCACCCAAAGCTGACGCATATATTGTATTTTGGTTACGGGTGGGGCATTGATTTGAGCGCTGCTGTGACACCGTATTCAGGCAGTCGTAGTAGCGACGGCTATGTGAGTGGTAGGGTAGCTTACGCAAGTGTGGACAATGCCCGACATTCATTTTGAAATCGGCGGGGTAAATAAGGTCATTAGCCCTATAACAGTTCACTTAGTTAAATCCGTTCAGTTCATGTGAGCATCTGATGTCGAAAGTTAAAAGACTATATTATGGTGTCTATCCTTACAATAATGTTCATCTTCATCGACACAGTGTTTCCTACAGTTTCTCTCAGATTGAAGTCGGTGGAGTTGATACCTTTATTTGTGCCATAACTATTCGTTTTCTCGACTCATTTCAGTTCAGTATCTAAGATTGTTATTTCCAGGGTTCTTACACTATATGTTTTATGTAAAGCCTAATATGTTTATTGTCATGGATACAAGACAGTGTGCTGCGACATGTTTTCAGATTGAAGTCAGTGCAGTTGGTAAGTTTGTAGTGCCATCACCGTTCGTTTCCCTTCAGTTCATTTCAGTATCGTATCTGAGCGTATAATATCCAGGTTGTTTTTTCAGACTGTATATGACTTTGTCCTACGTTTATTGACATGGGTTGAAAGTTCCAGACGGAAGTCAGTGGAGCTGATGCGTTCACTGGAACAAGTACTGTTTGCTTTTCCGGGGTCGTTTCGGCACAATATCTGAAACTTTGATTTTCTGGGCTTTTGAGACTGCACCGTTTATTGTCACGAATACAAGTTTGCGACACAGTGTTTCAGAGACTAAAGTCAGTGGAGTCGATTTAAAGTTCTTTAGTGCCATTGCTGTTCCGTTTTCCTGGTTCATTTCAGTTCATACCAGGCAGTCTGTCGTCCAGCCCCTTGAGACTCGTATCTGTCTACATTTTGTTGGATTTCATTGATACCAATTAAGTATGTGGCTCTATTTACGTGTTTAATAGAGTGTATCCATAACATACTGGCCGTGTTTCCCTGAATAACCTTTTAGGCTGCTCTTATTTGTAGAGGGAAATCTTTATTCATTACATTAATCCTTAGACTACTAACACCGTGAAAGCTAGATATTCTGAAAGCCGGTTTATATTTAACACTAGTTATTTTAATAACTTTATGTAGAAAATGTGAATCTAAATTCATGTTCATCTGTAATCCAAAGTGAAAATCACAGAGCCGAAACTAAGAACTGGTAGAGAGTTCACAACAGCGGTGTGGCTGCCATCTTGTCCAATCTTCTGTTGTCCACATTATGGATTAGCCAATCAAAAACTTCCGAAACTTTCAAAAATATTAAACAGTAAAATAATGCAAATATTATTATTTATTTATATCTCCGAATATTGCATGTGATTCCATGCTGCAATCTTGGCACCTATGCCAACCAAACCTTCTGTGCTGATTCATTTTGTTCTAAAATAATGCCATTTGTCGTTCACTATTCATAGAACTAATCAGCCAAAAATTCTTTGTTGATAATTGAGAAATTAAAGAGTTCAAAAAAACAAAACAAAACAGTTGGCATCAGTGGTATGTTTTACAAAATAAACATTCGCCACGAGAGGGTTAAATAGCATTTAGCACAAATACTTATTTAAACACAGGATAGTTTCGTGAGTGACGAGATTTTCGTTGATTCTAGCAAGAAATTTGAGACCGTTTTGTTTGTACATTAGCGAAGCTAGACAAACGTTTTTACCATTTCCCAGCGATGTTCTTCGCTTACTAATTGACCACTTAAGACAAACACACGCAGCCGTCCCTGTGTAGTGGTCGCCGGGATACTCGAGACGGGCAGGTCTATTGTAGTAGCTCTCAAAGTGTGGGAAACGGATCCCACTGCTGGTCGGAAAGGTACTTGAAGCGGGCGAGTCTAGGGTAGTATAGTAGTTCTCAAAGTGTGAACTTTGTAAAATGAGAGAGAGAGATAGGTATATAGATAGATAGATAGATAGATAGACAGACAGACAGACAGACAGACAGACAGACAGACAGACAGACAGACAGACAGACAGACAGACAGACAGACAGACAGACAACCCCAGTTACCTTACAAATTGCAAATGCAGCTCATGGACATATAATGAAATATCCTTGACCTCCATCCCACACATAAATTAAATAAACAAAACATCCCAGCTTACTGATGACAAAAAACTCAGGGCTTTCATCTGAACATCTTTGAGCAAACAGACTCGGTGGGCAAACATTCCAATTTGCAAAGTTGAACAAAAGACTTTTATAGCCTGGTGACCACGCCCACCGTCTTGTACAGCCAAAGTAAACGATGCAGGCAACGAAATATTGAAAAACAGACCTCAGACAAAATTTCGCAAATACAGAATGGAAAAGTTTCGAGGAAATTCCAATTTATCTAATAATATAACTGTCACAGAAGCTTTTTTGTCAAGTACGCATAAGCCGTGTCGTTGTGACAGCTTGGAAAAAATGTTAATATTTTTTAATGTTCCAAATGCACTGTTTAAGTGAGGCCCAAAAAAAGGAGATGAAGAGATGCGTTCGCTTTTCATTCCATGGTAATTTGCGGAAAACCCAGTTTGATGATAAAATTATGGCAAGATGTCGTTTTTGTCCTGAACCTACCGAGAGTTGAAGTTCACGGCACGTGCGACCTTAATATTATGTCACACAGGATGTTGTTACTCCTATGTGCGCACCCCAAGCGTTTTGCGCAAGGTGCGCGTACGTATACGTATCTATCCCTAACCCCGTCCTTATCCTCAACCCTAAATCTTATCGAATCCCTAACCCTACCACTTACCCTTTCAATAAAAAAAAACAGGAGGAAAACAGAAAGAAAATCTGAAAGAATAATTAATGAAGACTGTTGTTAGGAGTATTTCGGGGGAAGCTCGCTAGCTCTGGAGTCACAAAAAGCTTTGAGATACGTACTCCTAGTGCAAAAAACTTGGGGTACGTACGTACAAGTAACAACAATCTAATGAAGCCCCCCAAAAAAGATGAAAAGATGCGTTCGTTTTCCCTTGCATGGTAATAGTAGAAAACAAGATTTGGGGGAAAACCCAGCAAGTTGAATGTAGGTCAGCCATCAAATAGAGCGGTGAGTGAAGAAGGTGAGGACAAACAGCTGGCCACGTGTAAAGCTCAGACTACTCATATATAATCAACTGACTAGGATGAAATGCAATGTTTGTCTCACTTAAGAGCAAGGTTAAGGTCACAGAATTTGGGAATTTTTGGTAAAAAATTGGTGAAGCCTATTGGCGGAAAACCCAGGTCGATGATATGGCAAACCTTTTTTCTTGTCCTCGGCCTACCGAGAGTCGAAGTTCAGGTCACGTGCGACCATATGTCACACTTAATTATCCTGTAATGACTCTCTCCATAATTACAGGCGCCAGGTTTCATCATAACAAAAATGTTTCATGACTTGGACACATAAAGTTGGCTGTACTAGATCTAGATCGTTGTGACGCTGGGCCTTCTTTGAAAACCGAAGAATAGCCACATGATCGTTGCATTTTGGTCAGATATTTACCATGTGCTTTTTTGCCTTTTCTAGAAAATGAGGATTGAAGTTTGGTCGGCAAAAGGGTTAAAAGGCGTAAAAGAAAAAAATTAGGTCACAAACACATGTCTCGAAAAGTTTTTAACCGATTGGAATGACACTTATAGATACTGAAATTAGAAGTGAGAGAACCACTTTCATGACAAAACCTCGAAATCGGCAAAATGTAGCATACAACAAATACTCCTCGATTTATTCGGAGTAAATTCTGTTCATAATAATGTACGGTGGAACCCTTCGTACGTTCAGCAAGCGATTGTGTATTGAAAATTGTGAGTGTGCGTGAGAAAACCCACAATAAGTCGGCAACATGACATTTTGTGTTCTGTACATATAATAAAAGACAAGACATTTCTGATAAATTGAACTCAGTGACTCCCCTAAAACAAGATTTTGAGAAAACGTCATTTAATCCTGAAAGTGGCAATAGCCAATTGGCCAAGTAATATTGGAGTGATTGCTGTTATGAGACCGTAGTCTAATTACAAAGCCGTTATAGTGAGTAGTGTTCACTGCTCGTCTACAGTTTACCCTGTAACATGCCACGGTCCCCTAAACAACAGCCAAGTTGGATGTTTGTGCCGGACCCATATTTTCGCTTCAAAGCCGTTTTTCTCAAAATCAGCTCTGTCGACTTATTATGGGTTTCCTCATATGTACACTCACAATTTTCCTGGAAAGATCAGTTGAAATTGTAAAAGAAAGTCACTGGCTCTTTAAAAATAACATCAATAATGACGATAAAGAGTAAATTAAATAATAGCTGAAATTATAACAACTGTATACACTCTGGATAGAACAGAGAGCGTCAATAGCGTTTTGTTGTTGTTTTTTGAATTATAAAAAAAAAAAAAAAAGTTACCAGAGTCCTCCAGATTATTCAGTATTACTGTACTACTTTTAGGACACAACTGAAACCCCCCACACACACCCTCCACCTCAATATGTCCCCCTCCCCCCCAAAAAAGAAAGATTCAGACATGAAATGACAGTTTGAAATTTCAGTATTTTACCCCTTAAAAGCGACACTAGAAAGCTCCTTGGTCTCTGGGGATTTTGATTTTTTTTTTGGTGCGCCATTTTGAGAGCGTCGGGGGCCATCCATGATGTACGTACACTCGATTTTGGCGGTTTTTGACCTGCCTTTGCCTTGCAGTTTTTACACACGCTTCGCCCCATCCCCCATTTAGGGTGCCCACCACTAATGGAGTGGCGAATTTCCATGGCAGGGTTTTGATGTTCTTAGACTTTAAATGGTGTTCTGCAAGGACTGTTTGACTGTTTCATTAGAGGCTGTTGTTATATATATGTAGGTACACATCCCAAGCGTTTTGCGCTAATTGCGCATACGTAGACGTACTATCCGTAACGCTGTCTTTATCCTCAACTCTAAATCTTATCGAATCCCTAACTCTTTCAGCCAAAAAAACAGGAGGAAAACAAAAAGAGCACCTGAAAGAATAATTAATCATTTGTTAGTTAAGGCTGTTGTTAGGAGCATTTCTGGGGGAGCTCTCTAGCTGTGGAGTCACAAAAGGCTTTAAAAACGTACCCATAACGCAAAAAAAAAAAAAGTTGAGAATCGTACACACTTGTAACAAGATTCTTTATTAGGAACATTCAGCAGTTTGATTTGCTCCAAAACGGGATATGAATGCATTTTTTTAAAAGTTCAGTACCATCATTGAAAAGCGGAAGTACGTACTCCAGTTCCCAGCCCCTTCTGAATGTATGTATTTTATGGGTGACCCCTTACTCAGATTGTCACCATGATGTGTCAGGATGGGTTATGGGGGGGGGGGGGGTCCGCTTTCCCCCAGGCCGGGCACAGCTGAAACAGGATTAATCTGCCAACCCGTGTATTACAGCGAAAGCAGGTCATCTCCGAATAAAGCCAGGCTGTGAGAAATACTTAATAATAATTATTGTGGATTAGTTACCGTGATTTTCTGTACCAAACTACTGACCATAATTTTTTAAAGAAAACTATACGGATTTCTAGAATGTATCGGGCGGTTGGTTTTAAGGTAACCAAAGTATGAATTCAACAGCATTTTATGTATTTCCTCAACCAGACCGCCGTTGTTATAAATCGCATTTCAATTTAATTATAAAATTCAGTATCTCACTTGAAGACTACAGGGGAAGAACCTCAGCTGTCACAAAATGCGAGTTTTATGGTTACCACCCGTCAGCCCTTAACTGATATCCTGAGCTTTTGTTCCTCTCTTACTGAGTAAATGAAAAAACAACCGATGTCCAGCAATAGGAACAGATTTAGATAACGCATCTTCCTTTCAGCCTTTGGACGTTACAAACTTTAATTTATGCCAATTTGTCCAAACCTTCATTTTTGCGACAACCGACGTTTTTCCTCAGTCTGTAGTCTTCTCTTGTTTTCTCCAAGATTTCCTTTTCTTTTTAGTATTCATTATGATGAGCCCCGAATTTACATGTTTGTGTGTAATGAAAATACAGCGGGTTGCTGTTGTTGTTTTTTTTTGTGTGTGTGTTTTTTTTTTTTTGGCTGCTCTTTTCGATTTCCAACTGCCAAGGTATCTTTAACGTGCACACGTGCCCTCCGAGTTTTTCGTCCTTATCCGAGAAGACTAGGTGGTCGATCCCACCTCACATAAGATCAGGGACATAAAAATGTGAGAAAAATCCCAGCATTCCAACATGCCTGCACCGACCGGGATTCGAACCCGGTACCTTCGGCGTGAGAGGCGAGCATCTTGCCTCTAGACCACAGTGTCCCCCTGTCACACTTTGAAGTGGCACGATTTCGTTTTTAACCCATGGCAAAATAAATTGCGTCTTGCCGACAAGCACTCTTCAATGTCCTTAGAGTGCTCTGAAGCATTTCTCTCTTATGTCAACACACGAGTTCAGGAAACGAGATTACAGTTAAAAATTTGTGCAATGTAATGTTAAATTTATTGCTCTTTTACTCTTTTATCACTGAAGAAAATGAGAAAAGGCACCGTAGTTCCAAAAGTATTGTACGACAAAACGGTGGAAAGCACCGACATGTGAGATAATTTATTATTGCCAATGTGTTCTTTGTGAAAATCCGTGCTGACGCCCTCTGGTAAGGCGTACCTGTCACTATAAGTAGTGAACATAGTATTTCGTAACAGAATGACAAAGTCCGACCTCCCTTCTGTGGACTTTCGAGAAATGGATGGTTGAAGTTTCATGTGCTCATAGTTTCTAGCGATACGAATTTATTTTTATTTTTAGTAATACTTACAAATTACACATCGATTCCTCTTGATACTTTGACACAGACTGGAGAAGACCAGTAGAAGTAGTGTGTAGTGTGTAACTGAGTTCAGTCAAAAAGTGGAGATTAAACCTTATCATTCTAAGAGGACGAGTAGGCGGGGTCATCTACTGCCTGTGTTGCGTTGTTTGAGATTTACCACCATTTTCATCACCATGATACTATATTATTGTCAGAGACCAGGTATTGGGTTTCCGTCAGATGGCCGACGAGCGAGGGCCCTAGAAACACTGGGAAAAAAAATATGTGCTATTGGACTCCTTCTTGGGGGAGACTAGAACTCTGTCACTTCTCGTGCCGATGTCAAGTGCTTTAACCACTCTGCCGTTGCGCCAGCGAGTATTGCCTGCAAAGATTATTGAATTTCTTTAGCAATGTAAAGTTGAGAAGTTTTCTCATCCTCTGATATACGCTGTATCTATCTATCTATCTATCTATCTATCTATCTATCTATCTATCTATCTATCTATCTATCTATCTATCTATCTATCTATCTATCCGCCCGCCTGGCCACCTGCCTGCATGTCGACCCGCGTGTCTGCCTGTGTATTCCATATTCTATAATGCTATTTTCCCGTCAGACTCAATTTTTATCATTCTATGTATTCGGACTTTATCCACTCATTCACTCATCCATTCATCCATCTTTCCATCAGTCTATAGAACCATCCCTCCGGCCAATCGTCCATCCGTCCAGCCATCTGTTTGCCAGTCTGTCTCAGCATCTTTTATAAGTCCCTTGCAAACATGTCTGTCTCGTGGCCCTAGCCAACATTCTTGTCAGCTTCGCCATTATTGCTGGCCAATGAGACAGTCGAAGAGGACCCCCGCCATTCGCTAACCACCACTTCTTCAAGTAGATTAGGCCATCGGGATTTCCCGCCCACAGAAGGTTAATGGCTGGGGCTGTACGCAGTGATGTCCCTTTTGTCCAGCTCCTTAACGTCAATAGAAGACAACACCGAAGGGGAAGTAACTTAATGGATTATGAGAAAGGGAGAAGACTTTTCCCCAATATTCCGGCCCCATTCCATTTTCAAATGCCATGAAATCGTCAATATTCCCCTGAAATGATTTCATCACAGGCTTTTCTTAAAGTGCAAAATCCGATTTAGTTTGTCGAATTCTTTATTAAATTGTATTTATGCGAATTCTGAAATCTTTTTTTTTCCAGAACATAGAAAACCGATATATCTACATAATTTTTTATTATTATTTTTTTTTATTTTTTTTAAGTCAGAGTAGAAATCTGGAAAGGAATTTTCAGCACTCAAACTCCATCTCAATTTTGAGAGTTGTTCAAAATCAGTTTTTCTTCTCAGTTAAATCTCAAGCCAAAACGCCTCTGGTTCTTTCCTTGGCCACCCCCGTATTTACCCACGTCACCATGTCCCTATAGATCAGCAAAATCTTGAGCTCTGACTACCTCTGGAATTTTCACTTAAAGCTTTTTTATTGTTATTGTATTTTTGTTTGTCAATGTTATTGTTTTTGTGTTAATGTCTTTATTTTATCTCCGTGGCTGTTTTCGTGTAGTCTTCTGGCCTGGTCGTTGATTGGTTTTGGCACAAAGAGCTGCCTGGTCTTATTTTTGTTTTGTTTTCTTTGTTTTTCTATTTTGGGGGAACATGGGTGGGGAAGGGGGGGGAGGGGGGAGTTGTCCGTTTTATTCAAAGAAGACCGATTTCAAAAAGTATCAGACTAATTGTATTCTGAACCCTGCTTTTTATTCAATGGACAGATTGGCGATGAACGAATCTTGAATTTAACCAGATTTCAGAATCACCTTTACTGATGATATGACAGAAAGGAACTAGGTGTAAGGAGGAGAGAGACAGAGAGGGAGGGAAGGAGAGAATTAGAAAGTGAAAGGCAGTCTGGGGGCAGTAACAAGACCAGAGAGAGACAAACTACAGAGGAAAATGACAGTGCACGGTGTATGTAAAACATTAATTGGTCTTGTCCACAGCATCCGCTCCTCACCGCTATAATAACGGAGCAGAGCGGATGCTGTGGACAAGACTAATAATAATGTGCAAGGTTTTTCGTGTAAGTGTACGTCTGGAACGTTGTCTCAAAGTTGCGATAAGCGCCGCCTTCACAGTATTTTCAAAGATCCCTCCTGATCATAATGAAATAGATGCGCGACAGCCATGACCACAACATTCAGCACTTTGAGAAACCTCGTTCGATCTGGGAGAATGAGGGGTTGGACAAAACTGCCAATCTACTTGTCACACATCCGTGGATGCCAGATTTCCAAGAATGAACTTTGAAAATGATGAAAAATTTTGTGAACTACCCACTCTGGCGTCCCATAACAAATCAGGCGCGTGTTAATTAAGCACCTGCGGTGTTCCATAATCGGCAGCGTCGCAGTGGCAAAGTGTTTGTATTAGACTTGCTTGACTTTTTGAAGACGCAAGCTTAACCGGGCGTAATGGGCCAGATACGTGTGGAATTTTGTTGACATTTGGTTTTAATTGGGGGCCAGTCCGTTTTCTTGTGTCGCCATTGGTCTTGTTTGGGTTGTCCAGCGGCTGTTTAGTTACATGGGAAGTTGGACGAACTCTGTGACTCCAGCCTCCAGACGTTTGTTGCTGAGTAGTTAATTGCTTCAAGTTCATAGACCCTTGATAACGATCTCTGCTTTACTTCATTTGAGGTAACGCCCACGTCACTGTATACCTATGCTCGCGTTACATAATATCCCAGCTGGCGACCCTACGGAAAGCCGACGCTTAGCATTGACATCAAGTCTGCACATAGGAGTGACATCGTTCCTACGTAGACCCACTGGTTATATGATCACACCGACGTCGGTTTGATTTAGGGAACCCAGCCCTCTGGAAATCCTACGAAAGCCTAAGGAAACCCTATACAAATCTACGTGGGATTGACGTAAGGGTGCTCTGACTGGGATAAGTTTCAGATCATGTGAGCATCCACCACAAAGGCTGATGGGCCCACTGAGTCAATGCTGGTTTGTCTTGGTTTTGGTATGGGACACGGACTATGGAGTTAAAGAGGAGCCTGGCGCACTAGCGAGGCCGAAACGAGTCTTGTCTCCCCCCTCGGTAGGGCGCGTTAAAACTGTCTTGAAAGGGTCAAAAGGGAAAGTATAAGGAAAGGGAATGAAAGTATAGGATTCGATAGTTGCGGGACTATGAGAGAGAGAGAGAGGGGGGGGGGTGGGTTGTATAATAGGGAGCGGAATCAAAGAGTAAAGCCGTGTTTTCATGTGCACGGAAACGGCAACGGAGACGCCAAAAACCTTGAAGCAGTGAAATAGAGAGAATATTTTCATTTGCACGGTAATGCCGCTTCCATACACCTGGAAACACTCTTGCTTTTTACCACTTGATGGCTTTTTGACGTTTCCGTTTCCGTACACATGAAAACAAAGCTTTAGAAACGAAACAGTTAATTCAGATTTGATTAGGCGGCCATTTGGTGCATATTAATCACACGGACGTACACTGACCTAATTACAAAATGTGTCATGGATGAGTGTGTACGTTTGTGTTCAGTGAAGAGAAGACAAGGAACTAGGAGAAGCGGTGGGGTGGGGAAGGAGCTGTTAGATCAATATTATCCGATACAAGTGACCATTAGAAAGGCTGCTCGGGTGACCACATTTTTGCCGTGGACAGCAGCGCTATGGGTCAACATTTAGAGGGTGTTCACACAGCTATGACTTTGTGATCCTCAAAGTCGTACAGGGTGAACTTAAACACAACCTTGGACAATAGTTTTGAAGTTTTGACCGATACACCCCCCCCCCCCCCGATTTTTTTCTCTCCCCCCTCCCCCCCTTCTCACCTTTGTGACTCTCCTAGGCTGGTGACATAATGAATCAAGTCTGGTTTTGTCTCGCTTTTAGAGTGAAAACCCCTCGCGTGAGAAATAATACCCAAACGATACAATAAAACGCAAAGAAAAGGGGAAGAAGTTCTGTTGTATCGTTTGGGCATTATTTCTTACTCGAGGCTTTGCTACATATAACCTTTTCTTTTTCCCAATTTTTTACTTTGCTCTAAGCCTTGCTGCAACTCCACAGTTTTTTTTTGTGGTTTTTATAATATTTCATGCAAAATGTACAGCACAGCAAAATCACTTTTTGCCCCCTGCATTTTCATAAATGCCCGCCATGCTTGAGCAGTCAAGGCCTCCAGTTCATCATCTGTGTAACGTGTAGGAAATTTCACGACCCACTCCAAAAACCATTATCACAGCCAGAATTAACGGTCGAGACAGACTCTCACGGGATAGCACAATAGAGCATAACAGGAGCGCAGAATGAAGAGAAAGAAAAGAATGCGACACACCAATCCAGTTTAGTCTGAATGCAGCTAATTTTGTCTCGGGCGACCTTCGCTGAACAAGCGTCTATTGTCCTACCTCACCCGATATTCCCCTACTTTTTCAGTATCCATTAGATCTGAGCCCCCGGTGGGTGTGTTTGCTTGAGACTGTCTCACTTGGTGTGGAATGTCTCACTTGGTTTAGAACAGACTCCCTTTCGAGATTTTTTTTGGGGGGACACTTTGTAGACTTGGACTATTTTAGATCCGGTGCTGTGTACACATCATGATTAGGACGCCTAGCTTTTCACAGGTGAGTACTTAGTTTCAAGTTACTGCTGAAAGGGATCCTTGGTAAGATTCCACCTTATAGATTTTGATAATTCCATAGTGAATATTGTTACCTGTACGTACGCCCCCAAGTTGTTTTGTTGTGTTTTTTGCGCTAGGGGTACGTATTTTAAAGCCTTTTGTGACTCAAGGGCTAGAGAGAACCCACGAAATACTCCTAACAATTTCAGATTTTCTTTTTGTTTTCCTCCTGTTTTTTTGGTTGCAGGGCGGGGTTGGGGATTCCATAAGATTTAGGGTTGAGGATACGGACAGGGTTAGGGATAGGTACTTATACGTGTGTGCCCCTAGCGCCAAACGCATGGGGTACTACGTACGTACAAGTAACAGCAGCCTTCCATAATTTGGGGGTCAACAGCCTTAGTCTGAGCACCCCCAAAACACACACACACATGGAGGAGCCAGAAAATCTCAAAAATTTTCTTTATAATTTTGTGGCTGGATAAGTGAAGACGCCGAGAAATATTTTACTTGTTTGCCTGTACCTGAAGACGTCATAGAATTATAGAAAGTGCATATAAAAGCAAACACTCTACATGTCGTCGGGTATTTGCCATATTGTATGTGCACTTTTGCCTTTTCGAGAAAATGAGGACTGAAGTTTGATCGGCAAAAGGGCTAAAACGCATAAAACATTACACATAGTCAATCTCGAAAAGTTTCTAAGCGATTGGAACGACATGTATACTTCGTGAAATTAGGAGTACGAGAAGCACTTTCATGACAAAACCTCAAAATCGGCAAAAGGTCGCCTAGAACAATATAGCAAGTACCCTTCGATATATTTATATGAAAATCGTTCCCAGTCGTTTACAGATTCTTTCACTTAGTCCGTCCCGTCACAAAAGGACACCACACCTCTTCAGGTGACACTGAAAATTTAACACATTCCCCTGGGGCGAGCTGTTATATCTTTGTAGCGACATTATGTCAAGTCCCAAGATATCCCGCCAATGAGAGTGTTCAAGATCCAAGATACTGAGTTTCGCTTTGACCGTAATGCTTTGCACTACACTCCCAGCAGAATGTAGATCATCAAATAAGTACAATTTGACATGAATAAATAGCGACGGAGCGGTAAGACAAGCCAGATTGCATTATCCATTACCTGCATACTTCAGAAAAGGCAACAATGCTACGTTTGCCATAAAAGTGTCTCATCATTGCATTGAATGATATTTGGCTATCTTCTTCAAGTCTTGGCATAAAACACGCGTTTATTGGGCGTCGAGCAATGAAAAACCGACATAGCGTGTATTAAATCGAATGGGAGGTCTTCATGAAATAGAAATTATCGTCGGTTCATTGGGGGGGGGGGGATATCTCCACTGTCTCAACTACAGAGATAATCGCGCCATGCACTGAACCAAAGAAATAATTATTACCTATGACGTGAAGACGTGAAGATTAAGTCACGAACTAGGTCAAAATCAAGAGTGTACTTCTCCTGGCCATGAAAGCTTTTGTGCTTTGTGAACAAAACTTGCTACAGCCACCATCGTAGCTGCTGTATTTCGAAATTTTATGCAGTAAGTTGTAAATTGCTCTGTGGATCAACTGTGTGGATACTTGAGGTTAACCTTATAATATCGTCTTCTTCCGCCACGCGTTCACCTTTCACCTAGGCATTGTCCATCCACTGCAGGATGTAGCCCTCCGACAATGACTTCCATTCCTTGCTGTCTGATGTCTTCCTCATCCACGTCGTTCCCCGTCTCTATTTAATATCATCTTGCCATCTTCTTCCTGGTCGTCCTCGTGTTCTTTTTGCCTGTCCATGGTTTCCACTCAGTCCACCACGCTTGGACAACGGTAAATTGAGAGCTTACCGATCGACGAACGGCAGCTGTGGCTTGTGAGCCTTATTAGACGTGAAGAAACCACAAAGTTCATTATGGAGCAATTGTCACTTTATGAGCAGTTAAATTGTTCCAAGTTTCCTTTTCTCTCCCTTTGTATTCTTAATCCAGCCTGTGCAACAGGAATCTCCCGGAAAAATCTGAACCTGTCCCATAAATCTTAATGAATGTGCTTTTATTGACAGTTGGGGGGACTTCGCATTTTACTGAACGTCACTTATGGGTGTTGTGCCCTTCATACTTAAATTTGATGGTAGAATGTTGTCAGGGACGTGCGGATTACCTCCCTTGGAGGGTTGTCAGACGGTAGAGTTTATTCCCCTTGCAGGTGCCAAAACCACAGTAGCCCTGACTATGACATTATGGACTAATACTTTGCATTTCTGTGCGCTGTTGGGCCAGTTTTATGTGGCAAAATTTTGCGGAAACAAAGGACGCCATAAACCTTGGAGAATGTTGCCCTGCAGTTTGCTATGAACCCGTGCGAGGATGCTGTGCTGTGTGGCATGCATGCTTGACGCTGAAAACGAACCTCACGCCGTTAACGTTTTTTCACGGATTGTGAATTCGCTGTGTTAGCAGCTGCCCGTACACCAGCAGGCAAGTTCTTGAACTGGTTGTAAGAAAGTTGCATTTCTTAAGGCCCAATTTTAAACAACAGGCAGCCAGACAACTGTGCAGTGAATTATAAAAGGAAACAGATGTAAATGAGAGAAATTACGCAAGGTTTCGGTCACTAAGGATCGTCACTGAGTCAGGAAAAAAATGGGTGAGCGTTTGAGTTTGAGTTTTACGGCGCGTCGACACGATAACGGCCAAGTTGTTTATATGAATCTGAAAATAGTTTTGTAAATGAGTATAAAAGTTTTCTTAAATCAAGTTGTAGATCTTAGCCTCAACTGGACTAAACAGCCAAAACAAATAACGGAATATGAACCGGCTTCTTGGCTGTTGCTGGTGGTCCCCTTTCCTGAACTGGATGTCTTCGTTGTCATGGAAACCCCTATTCAACTCAGTTAATTTTCAATTCCGTGGGACTGAACATCATAATTTGTGTGTGTGTTTTTGTCTTGTGTCTAGGGCTCTGGTTGGGTGTGTGTAAGTGTGGTACCAACTTTTTCAGGATTTCTCAACGTGACCATTGTCGCACTTGCGTACGGAGAGAGATTTCAGTTGCCACAGTCCCACAGATTTATCAGTCTGAGGGAGAAGTGACACTGGCCTGCTTTTGATGGGGGAACAGTAGTTCTCATTTCTGTGTACGAGCAAAATTCTTGTCGTGATTCAATAAAGCGAGGACCGGTAATACTTTGTCTCTACCTGAGGCCATCTCAAAGTACATGTAATTTCATTATACCTGTCCGAGATCCCTTTCTGCATTTTGACCTCGTAGTATAAATACAGGTTAACCGCAGTAGCTTTGTGGTTGTTGTTGTTGTTGTTGTTGTTGTTTTTAGCCCAAGGGTTAAGTGAGTTGGTTTTTTCTTTCCTGGCAAGGTGGCTGGCACCGTAGCAGAGGTCGCGGGTTTGATCTCCACCTCAGTCACTTGTCTTTCTCTCACTCCGGCTTTTCTGAGCGTTGACTAGGCATACGCTTCTAAATGTCTCGTTTTTCTCTTGTATATAATAATATTGGGGTTACCCTGATCCATTGCTTGAGAACCGCGTCCTTAGCATTAGAACCCTGCCCATTTTTTGCACTTCCTGCAGTGGAGGGGAGAACAAAAGAATGAAGGCCGTGGAACGGTATTATCGGTGAAACGAACGTACTCTTTGTTAAATATAATATGGGAGGCATTTAGAGAGACGATTTGTCCTAGGCAAGCAAGATTGAAAGAACAAGAAAGTGCGTACGGAGGTGGGGAGGGGGGGAGCGGAGAACAGAAGGGGACAGGAGGGACAGGTATCATTCATCTGTGTCCTCTCTCATTTTCATAAGAGTTCTCACGGTATCTTCTGTTACCCCTACATACACATTTCCCCCATTGCTGAGGGACGTTTTAAAGAATGACGGTGGTGGTATAGTAAAATGGCTGTAACTCCATGGAAAAAAGTTTTAGCCCGTAATAACTAAACATTTTTGGAAAGGAAATTGGAAAATGTTGTTGAAAAAGAAAAAAAAAATATGAACAATCGTAATTGACTGATAAAATCGGTTAAACGCAGAAATGGGGTTAAGTCAGTTACGACCTCATCCGAAATAAGTGCCAGATCGTACTGGAGTTGTTGGTACAATCAGTTTCCTAATGAAATCCAAGATATCACTACACATGTTAAAATGAGCCAAAAACACAGAATCCAGAGCATGGACATTAATTTTCATTGTACAGGGCAGTGTTTGTTGTCTTGCGACACGCTCACAGATGTCGGCAGATCTCCAATGTAACTTTACGCCGACAAAAAAGATAATTAGACGAAAGAAAAGTTTTGTTGTTGAATATTGTTACAAGTACGTACGCCACCCCCTCCCCCCCCCCCCCCGAAGTTTTTTTTTTCGTTAAGGGTGCGTATTTTAAAAGCCTTATGTGACTCCAGAGCTAGAAAGCTCCCTTCGAAATACTCTTAACAACAGCCTGAAGATTTAATTGTTCTTTTAGATTTTCTTTTTGTTTTCCTTCCTTTTTTGGGGGGAAGGGGGGGGCTGAAAGCGTAGGGAGCAGGGCCAGGGAGTCGGTAAGATTTAGGGTTGAGGATAAGGACGGGGTTAGGGATAGGTACGTATACGTACGTGCCCCTAACACAGAACTCTTTACTTGCGTACGTACAACTAATAACAGCCATGTTGGTATTATGTTAGAGCCACAATGGCTTTCTGATCCAAAAGGGACAATATCTCTCTCACTGAGCAAAATGTGCAGACCCAGTCACCCCATTGTGAGTATGCCCGGGAAGTCGGGGCGGGCGGGAGGGAGTGAGGGTGCGTGAGGAAAGGGGGCGAGGAGGGGGTGAAAAGAGTGAGTGAGTGATCGAGGGAAAGTGATAAATGTTCCCCCATTACTCACTCAGACGTAGACCAGACTAGACCATAACTCTCGTTCCGCGACTTCTGTATGATATAATCAATGTAATGCTTGCCGTATCTGTTAAGTGATCAATAGTATGGTTGGAGGAGCCCATAACTTCAGATAGCTGGGGGCGCGAGGGGGGGGGGGGTGGTGCACTTCAGAAACCTGTCAATGCAGGTTTACTTCGATCTGTCGCATCATAAAGCACGGAGGAAAAAGGGGGCGGGGGGGGGGGGGGAGAGCATGGCGTCCCGGTGGTTTGCGCTGGTGTAGTAACAGTGGTAGGAAAAAACCCGCACTGGGTCACTAGGTGTAGAGAGCCGACCAGGCCTTTGTTACTTGACAAAGCTCGTGCAACGTGGAGCCGTTCGTCAGAAATGTAATATAATAATAAATAATTCCTGCAATATGAAATAAATTATTAATGGTTTCTGATACAAGTGTAGTACAATTCGTGCAACATGTAATGCTTTGTGTTACACGTGTAGAATAATGTATGATTCGTGCAACGTGTATTGATAATTATGTGATACGAAATGTAGTGTAATTTGTGTAACTTGAAGTGGTTTGTGATACCAAGTTAGTATTATCTGTAGTTAAAATCGGAATCGTGATCATTAAATTGGCTTAGACGTTTTAATATATAATAATGGCAAGTTTTATCATCCTCTGGAGATCTCCTGTAGTCCCGCTTTCCCAAGAGCTTCAGTATTGTCGTTGTTGTTGTTGTTGCTGTGGCTGTTGTCGCTGTTTAAAGATTAGTTCGTGGAGACCAACAAATCGTCCCTTTAGAATGACAAGGTTCTATAGATTTCCACTTTTTTGGCTTAACTGACTAACACACTACACGCTACTTCTATAGGCCTTCTCTACTTTTGGGTCAAAGTATCATGCGGATTCGATGTGTAATTTGTCATTACTTACGGGGGGGAAAAGTCGTATTTCTGAGCACATGCATCTTCAATCATTCAATTTCTCAAAAGTTGATGAAAGGGAGTTAGAACCATATCATTCTAAGAGGACGAGATGAGCGTTGGATTTGTGCAAATAATTAAAGTGTCCTTTCAGACAGCGCCGTGATGCCGATAGATTTAAAAACCTGTTACTTGTTGGCAACATTTTTCTGTTATTTTATTTTAAATCTTTGCCTCCCGCCAGTGAGTTTTGCATTTTGATTCCTGCAAACTTTTTGGGTCCAATTTTTTAAGAGTGGTCCGATCTTCCGTGTTCGCGTAGAAAAATGTGCCAGTTTTTTGGTAGCTGCCCTAAAGTATATAATGTGTCTTGACTTTGGATTCCGTTGTATTAGTCAGAAGCTTACGGTCTGTGTAGAAAGCCGTTCGCTTAGGACGAAGAGGATATGGGCGTTGATCTCACCGAGTTTGCTTTTCCCAAGGGGATTTTTGCAGTGTACGTGCACGTTTTGGGGGGAGTTGTTTTTTATGTGTGTTTTTTCATTCTATGCCAGGCATTTTTACGCATGTGTGCTGATTGTGAAACACGTTAAAATGTTAGGAATGATATTGGTGGTGATCCTGACGTTTATGATAGTGTAATGTTATTAATGTGTGTGTGACAAGCGGAGACTCGGTCATTCATACTGTTGATAAACGTTGGAAATATGACTTTGTAACGTTATTTAATGATATTCTTGGTGATCCTGATATTTATGATAAAGAATGCGATAATTATTATTCTGTGTGGGACAAGCGGAGACTCGGTCATTTCATGTGGTTGATAAACGTTGGGAGCATAACTGTATAATATTATAGAAATGATATTGTTGGTGATCCTGGGTTATTTATGATATTGTGTAATGTTATAATTTTGCGTGTGGCAAGTGTAATAGACCAGGTCACGCCTGATGTTACGAACCCATGAATGCATGACTTGTTTAGTTGTTGTTATTGCTGTTGTCGTGGTTGTTGTTGCTGTTGTCGTTGTTGTTGTTGTTAATATGTGGCAAGTAGGTGGATAATGGATCAGCACAATACTAGGTAAAGAATGTAATTGTTCAACATCAAAAATTTTTGTCTGAGATAATGATAGTTGAAGAAATGTTTAGTTGCATTCCACAAGTGTTTATTGTTGTTGCTTGTTTTTTTTATTTATACATCTGCATTGGGACCTCTACACGTTATTATTATTATTATTATTATTATTACTAGCCTAGACGGGCAAGATAACATCTTTGCAGATTTTCCTTGTATCAAACCCAGCTAGGTCTAGGTCCCATTAATAACGGCACTTGGATTCGATGCAAAGACTAATGTCGACTAATTGATCGTTTTGTTATACCACAATTCCTTGCAGGATACACATATATGATAAAATCTGACTTTCGGCTGGCAATATGTAAAGAGATTCGTAGAACGCAATTTCCGGTCAAACTTTTCGAGTCAACTCGATGAAAATGCGTCTCTTATTTTGCCGCAGAAAAAATGGTGAATAGATAATTATTAAAGACTGAATTTTGTATAAAACGGAGGTGTCCATGCAATTTAACACTAAAAACTGAATCAGTACGCCAGTTTTCATCATTTTTCATCACCTAGTCGCAAAGTTGTAGTTGCTTACATGTTCAACCTCGAGCTCCAGTAGTAAGATTATTATGTTATTTATGAAATATTGTATTTCAAATCTTGTTTGACATTAAGCAAAGTTACTGATATTTGTCAGATTCTTTTGCCAATTTTTTACTTTGTTTGAAGCTTTGCTGCGAACTCCCAGACTTTTCGTGGTTTTTATAATATTTCGTTGGTATCTGTCAAAGGTACTATTCAATGTGGACATGAAGAAACACGCCTAATTATTGCACCGTTGGGCTCTCCCAAGCATAATTATGTTGATAAATCTTCTGAAACTCATGAAGGGCGGGGGGAAAACGGCTGTAAGTTTTTCTGGGCCATAAATATAATTATAGCATTGTGAATTTTGGCGTTACCCGCGGTTTATACTTGCAAGTATCATTCAATTAATTTGATTACCTGTTCTTTACCTATTTGTTGGTGTTTTTATTGTTTTTTATTCTTGTATTCTGTGCCAGTGAGTGCACCGTTTAAATGACAAGCATTAAGTTTATATTATATGTGAGTCCACCCTTTAAATGAGAAGCATTAAGTATGTGGTACATGCGCGCGTTATGTACAACTGCACAGACGTAGGGCGTGTCAGGGTGTTTAAAAATGTATACACACTTTGCATATTTATTAATACAGTGTCAAGTAAGATACAAGGAAGATTTTATTGATAATTCAAATTAAAGAGGACATAGAGGTGTAATTATTTGGGTTATCGGATGCGTCCAAACTAGTGGCCGTTCTGTCCCAGGCACTGATGACAACGCAGTTCAGTAGAGTTGCAAACAACATTAAGCACTTCATTTGTGTATACATTTTTTTTTTTTTGAGACACTTCGTAATATCTTGTGTGCGTGTGTTTTTTCCTGTTGTTTACATGTTTTTGCAGTACTTAGCAGCCAAAGTCATTTCGTGACAGGGCGATTTACATGTTTAGTTCATACCCAAGACAGAATACCGAGATGGTTCAATTCGCCAAATTCCGTCCGACGATTTGTGTGCGTATCATCTATGTCGAGCAATGCAACAATTCGCACCACACCCCTTCGTAAATTGAACGAAAACGGCTCGAACCGCAGGGCTCTGTGAGCAGTACTCATCATGTTTATACGCGCGCAAGTTGTGGACATAATATAATGAAAGAAGGACTTGTCTGTCTGGGTTCATGCTATCAAATCTCTCAATTTCTATAAGAATTATCGGGTGGTTGGTGGGCGCTTCTTGTAGGGTCTCCTTCTGTCCTATCACTCAAGTTATATTCTGTCTATCCTAGCGCTTTTTCCTCGCATGGTGTGACTATTACTGGATCGATGTGCTCTGTCCAAACGCGAACTCAAAAAGTAAATATATATTATGTGAATGCTGACCTATGAGGGCGGGTAAATGTGCGTTCTTTTCTAGGCATGTGTGTATGCACGTGCGTGTATAAGTGTGTGTATTCTGTGTGTATGTGTGTTGCAGGGCAAGTGATTGGAGAGGATAAGGAGTGGGAAACGGAGTTGAAAAATCACTATCTTCTGTCACAAGAATGTCGTAGACAAATATTTGCGCTGCCGAACCTTATGTCATTTTTGTCTTGACTGCACTACCTGCATAAGGGCTGGAATGACACGGGTAGGATTCTAGGTGGCGTTAAGTGGGAAGAGGGGAGGGTAGTGGGATGGAGGGTAGGGGGTGTATTCAGATCCAGAAAAAAGCCCCCTCCCCCCGGCCCCTTTTTTTTTCCTATTTGGAGGGGGGAGGAGAGAGGAGAAGTTCGCTGTTTTGTTCTGGTGGTCATTACAACACGGTGATATCATGCTGGCTACCAAAATCGTTGGGGGGCGAGGGGGAAGGGAGAGGGTTATTAAGATGAGTGCTATTTGCAATATTTCCGCTGCTTTTCGGACCCACTAGAAGTGCGCGAGGTCTCTTTTAATTCCACAGTCCACAAAACCGAGTTGTGTTTGGTTTCTTCTTCCTGGCAAGGCGGTTGTTGCCGTAGCAGAGGTCGCGGGTTTGATTCCCTCCCACCTTGATCACCTATTTTTCTTCTACCGTTCACTGCTGCTCCGCTTTTCTGAGCACCAACTAGGCACATGCATACATTACTTATCGCCTCACATTCTCTCTGAATTATTGTCCAGGTGCTCTTGTCTCCCCTTCCCCAAGCTTCTGCGTCCCTTTAAGCTGTTATCAGGGGGGACATAGTGTTTCGCATAGAAAGCTATAAACTGTATAGTGAACACAGCTCAGTATTTTCTTTATTTGGCTTTGTAATTAGACTACGCCCCCGTAACAAACACCTTTACATTTATTGACTAGTGCGCTATGCGCCCGACACACCGTATTGTTCTTCCTAAGTGATGCATTCATTACCGCAGTTCGTAAACAAGGATAGCCCGCATCCCGTCGCAGATCGTATCTACTGCGGCAGTGAAATGTCTCTTTTTTTGTGATTCAGATCTGTAGCTTTTATCAAACCCATAAATCTCCCTTTTTCTGTGTATTACATTGCACATTTTTATGCGTAGATCTATGTGTATCATTATCAGATAGCATCATGTCACAATTCTTTTTTTTTTTGTTGTAAGTATCTGTCTGACATGCTTGTGTGGCGTCCTTTAAACTGGTGATGATGTTGGCTGAACATCACGTGTCTATGAAAGAAAGATGTCGGAACTCAAAATAATTTAGGGGGGAAAAAAAAGCAAACTGATTTCGGAGATTGTTCAGTTATGCAGAGATTTAAAGTCTGTTGTGTTGTGTCTTGACAGAGTGTGTGAGAGAGAGAGAGAGAGGGGGGAGAGAGAGACAGACAGACAAAGAGAGAAAGACCGTGCGAGAAATAGGGGGAGAGAAAGGGGTGAGAAGGGGAAGTCAGAGAGAAAGACAGAGAGGGGGAAGAGAGAGAGAGAGAGAGGGCGGGGGAAAAGATGGAGAAAGAGAGAGAGAAAGTAATGGCTGAGGTTTCCGTTATTTCTAAAACATTATTTCATTTTTATTTATTTTATTTTTTTTGTTCCAGTTTACTATTTCGGTTTAGAGTCAGTGAAAGCACAGTCAAGCATACGACACGGCAGTTATCCACGAGAATAAATTATGATTATTTTTTGTGCCGATCAAAGAAGGCGAGTGAAGAAAACACGCGGTTGCATAACGCAATGGCTTGAGATGAAAGATTTTGCCGGCTTCACATTAACATACAAATGATAATTATATACAAGTACATGTGCTGGTACTTGAAAAACTGTAGTGTTACTGTGTGAAGCCCACAGACTAATAAATTAACCAGACTGGATGATCCCATTGTGTGACGTCACAAAACAGCGAAAGGTCATGAACCATCCGCCATATTAGGTTTAAGGTAGCGACCGACGCTTCAGCATAGCTACAATTTTGAATGACACCATTTTGACGCGCCTACTGAACGCGGAAGTTTGGTTCCGCACCAAGAAATTAATACATGTACAACCAATCTTGAAAAGAAATTTCTACTGCAGATAGAACTAGAATCGGAATTTCCCGAGCGGCGGCCATGTTGATTATACAGTCGTCGCTCGAGAAATTCCGTAAAAAACGACACAGCCCGAAGCTCGTGTTTCCAGTCTGGTTAATTTATTAGTCTGTGGTGAAGCTTGTGTTATTAGATGCTCCTGGGAAAGTGTGAGAAAAAGGGGAGAGAGAGAGAGAGACAGGGACACAGAGAGAGAGAAACAGGGTCAGAGAGAGAGAGAGACACACACACACACACACACACAGAGAGAGAGAGAGAGAGCGAGAGAGAGATAGTTAACCTTTCAATACGGAAAGAACATTGTTGTTAACTCTTTACTGCCCTAACAATCACAGATTTTGGTCATCCATCATTAGCTTCTAAATACAGGTCAATATCCTGATTTAGATTCATAATATTCACTATTTAAAGTAATTGAAATAAGTGGACCTTTGTAACCGTATTTGAGAAAATTTAGCTCTGACAACGTCAGTAGTCAGAGGGTTAAGAGTTTAAAGAAAGTACGTCCACGCGATAACGCCCATAGTGTACTATGGAGAAGAAGGACGACAGACAGACAGAATTAGCAGAGCGACAGAACAGAACGAGACCCTATCAGAGGCGCCCACAAACCACCCGCTAGAGAGAGAGAGAAAGAGACATTTTGAGTTTGGGTTTGGGTTTAACGGCCCCCCGGCCCAATAACGGCCACTTTGCGCTTTTCACGGTTTTTTTCGTTTTCACTTTTGGTCAGTTTTCAGCTTTCAGATGCTTAAAATTAGATGAAATTTTTAATAAGTGAAATCAAAAATCTAACGGGAAAAGGCCTGCATGACTGAAAGTGTGAAGTATGTCGATCTGTAGTATGAATATTGTAAATATCCTAAAGGGTTAAAACGGTAGTCTTTTTTTTTTCTTTTTCTGCTCAAGTTGTCGTTACAGAGTCCAGGATTTTCCGGTCTTGTTATCAGATGGCATGATCAGGGTGTTAACAGGACTTGTTAACCCTTGGAGCCCTTCCGTGCCTGTTATCAGTGCCCCAACCTTGTGGGTTCAGCGGTTCTCACCCTGGGTCTTTCATAGGGTGTTTTAACATGCAAGCGTCATGGACAGTTCTGGGACGAGTGAGTTTGAGTTTGAGTTGAGTTTCAGGAGGCGTCGGCAGGATAACGGTCACTTTACGCCCTTTCATTGTCTACTTAATTATTTGG
Source organism: Onchidella celtica (assembly GCA_963931925.1). Lineage (NCBI taxonomy): Eukaryota > Metazoa > Mollusca > Gastropoda > Systellommatophora > Onchidiidae > Onchidella > Onchidella celtica. The sequence goes on from OZ007578.1 coordinate 28,292,908, forward strand.
ATACTTTATTTTTTATGTTTGGTATTCTGAGCTTCATCGATTTAAATTTCACGACATAGAAAGGATTGTCTCCATTATCAAAGATACTTATTTTTATTATAAACGTGATATATTTGATGGGGTTTCCCTAATTTGTTAGTGTAGGAATCAGACCAATAGAAGAAAGGATTGTCTCCAGTATCAAAGATACTTATTTTTATTATAAAGGTGATATATTTGATGGGGTTTCCCTAATTTGTTAGTGTAGGAATCAGACCAATCGAAGAAAGGATTGTCTCCATTATCAAAGATACTTATTTTTATTATAAACGTGATATATTTGATGGGTTTCCCTAATTTGTTAGTGTAGGAATCAAACCAATAGAAGAAAGGATTGTCTCCATTATCAAAGATACTTATTTTTATTATAAACGTGATATATTTGATATCAAAGAAGATACTTATTTTTATTATAAACGTGATATATTTGATGGGGTTTCCATAATTTGTTAGTGTAGGAATCAGACCATTAGAAGAAATGATTGTGTACATTATCAAAGATACTTATTTTTTATTATAAACGTGATATATTTGATGGGGTTTCCCTAATTTGTTAGTGTAGGAATCAGACCAACAGAAGAAAGGATTGTGTACATTATCAAAGATACTTATTTTTATTATAAACGTGATATATTTGATGGGGTTTCCCTAATTTGTTAGTGTAGGAATCAGACCAATAGAAGAAATGATTGTGTACATTATCAAAGATACTTATTTTTATTATAAACGTGATATATTTGATGGGTTTCCCTAATTTGTTAGTGTAGGAATCAGACCGATAGAAGAAATATGATATGAAAATATATGACTAAGAGCGTCTATGTGTGTGAAACTGAAAGTTGGTATGGATGAGAGTGCGTGTTTTAGTATGAGATTTGGAAAGTGTATGCATGAGTTATTGATGCAATGTACAGCGCATTGAGTAATAATTTTATTAGAAATGCGCTATAGAAATTCTATTTATTATTATTATTATTATTAAATAATTGTGTACATTATCATAGTACTTGTTTTATTATAGACCTGATAATTATCTTTGATAGGTTTTCCCTTCTTTGTAGGTGTAGGAATGAAACTGAGAAAACAAAGGATTGTCTATATTATCAAAGGCAATTATTTTATACACCCGGTTTAATTAATCTAGCCTTGTTATCTTCTGCAATCAGTCTGGGAAATTCAAGGGTGGAAACCGTTGGGTATTTGCCATATTATTGTTTGTATGTGCATTTTAGCCTTTTCGAGAAAGTGAGGATTGAAGTTTGGTCGGCAGAAAGGGCTAAAACGCATAAAACATTACGTCACAAACACATATCTCGAAAAGATTGTTTCCGTTTGGACCGACACTTGTACAGAATGAAATTAGAAGTGAGAGAACCGCTGTTCGTGACAAAACCTCAAAATCGGCAAAATGTCCCATACAAGAATATGGCAGATACCCCTCGAAATGTTTAATAGATAACATTTTCCAGGAAAGTGGGAAACAATGCGGATGTATTGTGTTTAATGCTGGGTTGGCCCTAAGTGTATGCATGGTGTGAGATCATTTTTATTGCTCAGCAAACCGGCTGTGTTGTTAAGCGCGTGAGTAGCTGTGGTTAATGAATTACTCATCTGTGACCCGCCTTATCGTGTGAATGGGTGTGGTTAGAAAATACGGATACAACTGTCTGTGTCGTGTTCTGTCTCTCTATCTTTCTCTCTCTCACACACACACACTCTCTCTTTCTCTCTTTCTCTCTCTTTCTCTCTCTCTCTCTCTCTCTCTCTCTCTCTCTTTTTCTTTCTCTCTTTTTTCCTTTCTTTCCTCCCCTCTCTCTCTCTTCTCTCACTCAACCCCACTCTATGTCATTCTCCATATCTCTGACTTTCTATCCATTTCTCTCCCATGTCTCGTTTTCTTCTGTCTCTCCTTTCACCCTCCCTCCCTCTCTTTCTCTCTGTTTGTCTTTCTGTACGCCTCTCCCCCACCCCCACCCCGTGTCTCTTACTCCCGCTGTAATACTGAGCGTTGACTATTCATCTGTGAGAGCGCCATGGCTGAATCACTCACTCACGCTCGGCACTTCCGCATGGTTTTTCATATCGGATTTGGAGCACGGTACTCACGCCTTGATTTTTATTTCTTTTTTATTTTTATTTTTGTACAAAGCTCCACGTCATCAGCACGCAACAGTGCCGGAGGTCTGTATCATTCGATATAATACATCCTTGTCATGTTATTTGCCACAGCTTATTTTGCAGTGTCGCTGTTTTTTTTTCCGGACGGACGTGAACATTTTGTAACTAGAAGGATTAAGTAACAGTATCACGTTCTATCTTGATATGTAGTAGATGGCCACAGCTGCATGTGAACGATGAGAATACAATTGTGCTGTGATTCTTGGATAACTGTTATCTACAGTGTTTATTTTGCCTAGCACGAAAGGTTATGATTTAATACGGGGGACTTTGGTCAACTTATTAAATCCAGGCTGACTGACAAGTTTAGTACAGACATAGGCTGAGGCTTGTTTTTATGTTCCTAGAATAGGAGATAACAAAATTTAGGATGTAGTAGGACTGATAATTAACTGTTTCATTTATAAAATATGCAGTGGTGTGTTGTATAGTTGAGTGCAGTCTCTTTTCAATGTGTAACATGCGTTCGCTTTATATGAAGACCGAGTCTAGATGGAGGACATAATAAAAAAAATATTATGTGGATCGCAGTTAATTACCTGTGTCCTTGCCTGTTCATTATGGTATATTTTTGTCAGGGTGAAATCCGGATATCATCCTAGTATTATTGCTTTGAATTTGATTTGAGCTCAAGGCAGCTGGCGTTTCTTGTGTACAAAAGTGTGGATTTCAATAGGAGAAATCAAAGACATTTGTTTTGCCAGTTACCACTTTTGACGCTGGTCTATAAAGGATGAAACTGTGTGTATCCACTGAGGCATTGCCGGGCGTCATTCAGCTGTGAGATGACGTCACTCTGCTTTCATGCAAACTCTGCTGCAGCTGAACCCGCTTTGTTTAGAGAACCATTCGTTCGTTTCAGCTGCTGCATTTGAGACTCCTTTTTGTTACCTCGTTTTTTTCTTGTATGTGAAACTCAGACATCGTTTCTAGTTTTGCGAGGTAGAGATGTTCTGTTTAGGTTATTGTGATATGATTATTATAATGATTGAGGAAGGAAGGAAGGAAGGAGCCTGGATGTACAAGATATGTGGACTGAAAGAAAAGGAGCCAAGTGTTACGTGTAATAGTTAGCAGCTTCAGTTTCATCTTTGTCGTGACAAAATGGCCTGGAAATTATGCAGAAAGGTCTCGGAGATCCATTGTCCCGAAGTGCCTTACCGTGAAAAATTCATTGGTCATAGCTTACCTTGTGCTTGTGGCATAGAGAGTCGGAGAGTTTTAAATGAAGAATGAAATTTACAGCAGTGTTTTTAGTTTTTATAGGGTGGGGGGGGGCGCTGAAGAACCGGGGGGGGGGGGAGAGGGCGGCGGAGGTTGCTTACTTGACAAACAGAACTCCTTCCGTATTCAAGTATTCAAGGGTCTGAAGAACAGAAATTTGAATAGATGTTAAGAGAACATTTTTTACTATTATTATTATTATTATTTCAAATGCTGCGCCTGCAGTAAAAACTGTATTGGTTTAAAGGTTCATTAATTAGTCCAACTGGGCGTATGTAAATATCAAAATTTTAATTACATGAATTCCAGGGGGCCAAAGCTGTTTCCAAAGGTCGATTAACGGATGGTTATATAGGTGGCTGGATGTGTTGTGTCTGACCTACATGGTGGCTTAGCGTCTGGTGACTCTAAATTCCTGAATTTAATCATGACGGTATGAAAAGTGAGTATTATGTATCAGAAGCTTTGCTAGGCTCTACATTCGTGAACTTAGTCATGGTGGTAATTATGTAAAGTGGGGTTTTGTATCAGATACTTGATGTTTTCCAGCGAACTCAGCAGGCATTGGTTACAGCTGGAATCGATCGCAAACCTACACGTCATTAACGTCATGTAATGACCTACTTGACTGCGCTCCTGTATGCAAACTGGTCATAAAATGTTCAGTTGCCAATATTTTTTAGCTTGTGATAAGCGATTGTGCGGGGTATTTTGTCGTCAGTGTGTCGAGGCTCTGGTATTCCAAAAAACAACTCTTTGTGTTTAAATTTAGATGTTTTGTCAGGTTTGCCAGTAGGTGATGCTCCTCTGTGATGGTCACCATTGAGTTAACGGTGTTTATGCTATTTATCAAATGTTCTGAACTAAGCCATACTCAAATATAAGGGTTGAATCTTATTTGTTGTTGTCTTTGCTTCATCGTTCTGGCATTGTAGTTTAGATTTGCCGGTATATTTCGCTCTTGTGTGGTGGTCACCACCGAGTGAACTGTGCTTGCCTTTGTTTCCTTTGTTAATACGGGGGTTCTGAACTAAGTCATAATCAAATATAATGGTCGAGTCGTATTCCGTAATCCTCTTTGTTTCAGTGTTCTGGCACTGTAGTTCGGGCTTCCGGTATATTATAATAAACGAATGTCGAACTTATTCTTTGTCAGTAGCAATTATAGTGGAGTTAAAAGGAAATTTTTACTCGTGGGCAGTATACTTGTTAATCCTGCCACGTTTGTGGCCAGAACTTGTTTGTATAACTCTTGATTATGGATTTTGGGGACGTATTTTTGGAGCACGCGGTGGGTGTTCGTTTGCCTTTTAAAATGATAATAATTATTATTATCTTTGTTTCTCTCAGAAACAACGTCTTTTAGCTCCAGTTTTTACTTTGTGCTCAGGCGAGTCGGCAATTTGTGTGACATGAGAGTCTTGACGCTTGTCCAAAAAAAAAAAAAACCTACAGTAACAGTTCAGGTTGTTACAGTAGATTATGTGTTCAGAGTTTCTGTTGTCGATGGATAGATCTAGGATATTCATACAATATTTGTTGCCAAAGGAAGTTATTCAATGTGGAGAGTTAATTATATGAGCTTTTACCTTTGCAGATGAGTATTGCAAGTTGGCAATGATTAAAAAGTGTTAGGCTGTATAAAATTTGCTTGCCGTGTGACAATAAATTGTTTGTTTTGAGTGCTCATGTGCCTTACTGAATCAGCACTTACTCGTGCCATAATTGTGCCATTAAAATACATGCAGACATTGCGCAAAATATTTGCCAACGAACAAAATTTGTCATTCTGAGGTCCTAGAAATTTTATGCTGACTATACAACGGGCAAATAGGACCAGGTGCTTGTCACTGAACAATGCATATCTGAGGTATCGGAAATTTTTCAGTAACACATTGGAGAGATAAAAGCACTCATTTGGATCCGGATTGTTTACCTGAAATGAGCCACTTTGCGAAGCTGCGGTCACCCAGATGTTACAGTGAGTGGGTGTCAGAGCTCCCGTTGGTATGCTGTAGAGGTCCCCCACTGTTGAAATATCAAGGGAAATAATCTGTAAAAAGGGACATAACTGAGACTGGCATGTGGCTGATTCCGTCAAGAGATTCTGTCAGTCCGAATTACCAAATCTGCTCCTATGAGTTTACGAAGTCAGGTGTCTTTACAAAGAGTACATATGAGAGAGTATTCTGTTCCGAACGCCATGACGAGGCCTTCAGTCACGGAGGTCATCAAGCGCCGGTCTGTACGCAGCAATGCCAATGCGCTCAACCGGCGCTCCTGGCCGTTGGCACCAGGATCATTTAAACAGCAATTGAAGGTGAGTACATTTTATGTGTATAATATGTGAACCTCTCCAGGGAAATGGCCCAGGGCCCTTTGCCAATTTGTTTCAAAATTGAGTTAAGGGTATAATCTGAAAACACCAACTGTCCTGAGAAGAATGCACTCGATTTCATGTAAAAATGTTCAAAATTGACCATGTTATGGGTATTTCAAGGTGGCGAGGTAGAAAAATCACTTTTGAGAAACACGGGTTTAAAGTCTACGTAAATTTAAAAGACCATCAGAAAAAAATTAAAAAACAAGAACAAAGCAAGGTTATGGGGAGAATTCATAAACATTCTTTTTGCCCATGTATAAAGAACTGGTTGAGGAATCTATTTATACCGAAAAGTGGTATAGGACCAGGAAGTCCCAATCCACCCATTTTTGGATTTATCTCGAAAGTGCCGAGCGCAACATGTGGACCACTTCCCTAGAGCGCCCCACATATATATTATAGCCATTTCCACGGTTTGCAGAGGCTAAACTGGGATATTGACCAGTATCTAGGCATACCGTACATAGATTACCCAGTCTGAAATTACACCGTTGTCTCGTGCAGTAAGATTGTAAGTTGACCACATAGGAACTCTGAGACAATGTCAGATTATATTGGTGGTCAACCTCTTGACTTCGCGTCAACCTAATTGAAAAGCATCTTTCTAAAACTGGGTGAGTCCAATTTTGCATAAAATGAGTTAATGCCAATTTTAGTTAGTCATTCGAAATTAGCGTAAGACCCGATGTAATTGATCTGTTGAAACTTGTTATGCCCATTTTTTATAGATGTGTCAAATTTGGGTGTTTTCAATGGACTTAACAAGTTTTGGGAAAATGTAGGTCAAAATAATTATAGTACAAGAATAATTTCAAGACTTGTTTCGATAAAAGTAAAACTCTTTGCCTCAGCATACTTTTCCACAGCATCCGTTCGGCTCTTCTCCTCGCCGCTGTAGAGGCTGAAACCGGAAGAATTCATACGTCATTTTCCGTCAAAATAGCGGAGCGGATGTTGTGGACAAAACTAGTAGTAAGAAGGACGATGAATTAGAAAGTGTTTCAATAATCACCACTGTAAAAGTAAAATGGTGAAAAAATTATTGGGAGGACAAATTAGCAATAATAGGGGAGAAATTTAAGAAGCCTGAGGTCGAAAGAAAAGAGGGGGAGGACTGGAAATGGCCTGGGACTCTGAGAACTTTCCCAGTTCAAGCAAACCGGCTGGGCCTGCTGCGCCTATGCCGTGACCCCCGGGGGGGACGAAAGACCCGCGGGTTTGAGCGTTGGCTTGAAATTTATCTCATCCGTGCGTCCATGGCCATCGATTTTGGCCTATGTCCGAGATGCTTTGGCCCGGTCAATGCTTGTCTAGACTTTCTTTTTAAATGATTCGGGCAACAGGAGCTCTGAAACTTTGGTCCCTTTATGAAAACCTGGGTGACATCCTGTCTTTGAATTACCCTTCCCCCTCCCCCCCCCCCCCCCGTAATCTCATCTTCACGTGCAGTTGTTGGGTTGTTGTTGTTTTTTAAACCATTTGTTATCTGTTTCCTTACTGTTATTATTTTTTTATCCGTTATTTTCCTCATTGATTTTACACTTTTTTTCATTTATTCTTTCTCCACTGTTTTGTTCAGCTTTTAAAAAAATCATTAGGACTGTTTACTCTCCCCCCCCCCCCACCCCACCCCCACCACCACTCGACTGTCAGTATCGTTTTGTTCCGACCACTTTATTTGGTAGGCGCAAACTTTTAACTGGTGTCTCCTCTTCCTTCCTGGCAAGGTCTAACTAACCTAAACACATTTCATCCAAATCGCCCTCCCATCTCCCTCTTAAATCCTCTCGCAGTAAACACGAGCTCATGTGGGGCGGATTCGACCCGTTTGGTATCGATTACTAACTTAACTATCTCTCTCTCTCTCTTTCTCTCTTTCTGCCTGTCTTTCCAGATGTCACACGATATCGATTTAGTAAATGTAACATCTGAAACAAATGTGTTCTCTAGTGTGGTATTTTTTCACCGCGATATCTGATCTTGTTAATGCCATACTGTGTGTTCAACTTGAAATATCACACGTGTTGCCAGTGGCTGTTTAAAAATCAATGTAAGCCTATTCATTTATCTCTGTATGTCATTCCTTGATGCTCTGTCATCACAAAGTATTAAGGGGGCATCTGTCAAGTACGTACGCTCGGAGGGTGGGAGCGAGAAGGGGTCGGACCCCAGGGTATGAAAAGCTGGCTGGGGTTGGGGGAACGGCACGTCCGCTTTTCAGTTATGGCAGTGAATTCAAAAGTTTGGTTTCTTTTGCCGTTTTAAAACAAAACAGTTGGAGAAACATATTATAAAAGAAATAAATCCTCTGGTGTAATTATTAAAGGCTTTATAACGGTTGAGCCTTAAATTTTACAGTATTTCACATTACGCATGGAGAGACGTAATGGTGTATGTGGCCATATTTTAGAAGGTCTTGCAGTTTGAAGTTCGCGATATTCTTAATATTTATTTTCGTTGATTTTGAGCCACAACCGAGCTGAACAGATGAAAGTGTTCGGCATTTTGAGCCGGGAAAGAAATGCGCTTTTTATTCGAGTAGAATTAAAAAGTCTGACAGGAAATTTCGTTCTGTGCCTCGGTTTACACATTGGTGATCGAAACTCAACTTTAAAAATCACATCTGTGTATTCCCCGAGTCAGTGGGCCACCTAGTCATATCTATATAAAAAATAAGAGCAAGGAAAAAAAATTCACTGCTGCGAGGAAGAAATGCCCAGACCTGAAAAAATTACATGTGAAAGATAGTTCTTTTTGCTACTATGTCTATTTCCTTGACATGAAAGCGCAGTATCGTGATTTTGTAATAAATGAAAATGGGCCTAAAAACATCGAATAATGCTTTCTCCTCAACAATGGTTGCCTCCCTCCTGCCTTTGTTTTGTTTCGACTTTAAACTTCCGGTTGCGTTTCAAAGTTTGAAGGCATGAGTTTCTGTGCCGTCTGCTTTATGCGCGGTACGGGCCATGCGGATGTTGCTGTGCCAGTTGTGAGTTGTTTTCTTCCTAGATCTCCATAATCTGTGTGCTGATTGTGCGTGGTTTTTGCAACCCGTTCTTTGAACGGGCCCTTACACTAGTAAATAAAACAAATATAGGCGATCTATTTCATGAAACAGTCAAATAATGTATGCAAAAATGCCACGTTAGAGCTTTAAAACATCAAGGTCTCATCACGGATATTCACCATCTCAATGGCCTTGTCCTCGTACAAGGGGGATCGGGAACGGCGGCTGGAGCCAAGCATATTTAGAGATTACATGGGAGGAAAAAAAAGCGGGGATGGGGGGATCAGACAGAACAACCAACATCGAGTGCATGCACTTTAAAGATGGCCCCTAACTCGAGCCAATTGTCAGTTTTTTGGGTTGGGGGGGGGGGGGGAGGATTTATGATCCGGACAGGAGAAATCTGTAACAAAGCGATTCAAAACATATTATGAAAAATTCGGAATAGATTACGCTGTTATTGATTTTAATCTGAGTTTTTGTATATATCTGGGATCATCCGGGTCATGTGACTGTAAAAAAAGATAACAAGGGAAAAAAGGGGTTGGGGGGGGGGGGGAGAGAGAGAGAGAGAAAGAGAGAGAAAATGGCAAAAAAAAAAAAAGGATCTCTGTGTTTATGGTATCTGGCTTCCTGATGTTTAGGTCCTTATTCTAGGAGGTTCGCTGCTCTTGGCATTTACATCACACTTTTCTTGTGTGTGTGTTTTTTGTTGTTGTTGTTGTTGTTATTTTTCTTGTTCTTGTTACTGTGAGTTTTTATGGTAGGGATTAGTTTTTTCAGAATTTTGCCCGAGCAGCCAACCTTGTTCGGCCTGCACGTCTGTACTTTCAACTGCCAGGGTATCCTATACGTGCTCATCGTGCACAGGGGCCCCTCCGAGTTTTTCGTCCTTCCCAGAGAAGACTAGGTGCTCTATTCTGCCTACGATAGGATCAGGGACAGGAATCCCCCCCCCCTCCCCCGGAATAAAAATTCCAACATGTTTGCACCGACCGGGGATCGAACCCGGTACCTTCGGCATGAGAGGCGAGCACCTTGCCTCTAGAGCAACGTGTCGGCTTCCTGGTGTGGTTGCTGCGACAGCTTGGCCTTTCATAGGATACCAAAAAAAAAATGAAGAAGAAGAAGAAGAAGATCGTTGAATAAAATGCCACAAAGTAATGTATGTGCTATTATGTCGTTGCCCCACATCACAACACCCATAACGTCTATCAGTTTTTTTATGAGTTTGGTTTAATGGACAGTTAAGGTTGTATGTATGGTGGTTGTTGTTAACCGCTGCTTTAGTTTGACTCGTTATATACCATGTTTCCCACCTTGTCACAGGGATGCTCCATTACGTTTTCAAAAAAAAAGTTTAAATGATCAGATCAACTCCGGAAGCAGCGTTGTTAAAGCATGTTTTTAATGTATCGAATCACGACATGTCGACATAAAAATTAGTGTTTGCCCAAGGTGTGAACATTTCTGCATTGGGGAAGATTTACGGGCGAGAACCGTCTTATCCATATTGAAAGAAACATGGCCGATCCACAGAAACACTTTCTGAGAGGTGGAAAACCGTGCAGAAAGGTGAAAATGTCACTCTGGTCCGGGCTAAGAGGAGAGGATTCTTTGAAGGTGGGAAGGAAGCCGAGAGGAGAGGGGTTCAGAAACTCTTTTGTTGGTATTCGTTTGGTTTTTGAGAATAGGCCACGAGCCAGAGAGCATAAAAAAGACAACAAGACAACTAAAAAAAAAAACAACAACAAAGGAAACCACCAAAAAAAGATAAAGCTGTGTTTCCATATGTACGGAGACTTAAACGGAAACGGAAACGGCAAAACCCCGACAAATATTGAAAAGAAAGAGTGTTTCCATGTGTACAGAAACGACGTTCCCGCCCAAATGAAAATATTCTTTCTATTTCACTACATGAAGGGTTTTTGACGCTTCCGTTTCCATTTCCGTACAAATGAAAACACAGCTTAAGCCCTGTCACAGCGTCCAAGGTGTCACATTGTTGTGAAGTTTTTGCCAAGACAGTGGGACAGACGCCAATGACAGTTCACCTTCGAGCACAATGTGATTGGCTTCAAGAAATGTTTGATTAGGAAGAAGGGACAAAGTCAGTAATGACGCGAACTTCCAGGACAGGATGATGATCGTGACCTTAGACCTTGTTTGTTCCATCTCCATTTTCTGAAAAACTGGAGATCTTTTAGTATGTAGAGAGCTATAACAAATGCACACTTTGACACTTGTTTAAAATGCGGTGTGGCTCTTACCAAGCTTTTCACAGCTCCGATTTATTCCAACTCCATAATATGGCAATACTAACGCCGCAAAAGTTTAAGGTGGAATTTCCTAGTTGTGGAAAACGTGGAGCTGGAATAAACAAGAACTAAGGTCGCGTGATGTTAAAACATTTACAAAATGAGGAAACGTGAAAGTTTAATATTTTCAGAAAATCAAGTGTGTCTTGTTTTCACTCGTGGATAATTGTAAATTACCTACGAAAGTTGTGTTTTCAATAATTTTCAGTGTGAACTTTATTTCTGGAGAAGAAATGGTATCATAGATCACATTATAACACTTTAAATCAGTGACGAGGGAGATTTCAATGTAGACGTCCAAAAATTTATGGTTCTTGAGTGTTTTGATAAGCTCTTCTCTTTGATCTTTGAATGGAGATCTCGAAGTGGCAGGGAACAAGATTAGTGGTGTATTGTCTACAGCGTGGCGTTGACGTCTCTTCGTAAACAGCGTTTTGACTTTTCGGTGTATGGCATTCGTGTCTTGACATTTTACCAATTGATTATATTTTCTGTTGTTTGTACAGGAGATTATATCCCGGCGGCGGAGAGTTCAGATCTCACTTTAGTCGATGCTTCGACTGAATACGATACTGCTTTTTGCTCTCCTTAAACTTTGGGGAGGCTGTTGATGGTACAGATCTATTATATGTAGATGATTATACCAAACAGATTATCACGAAGATGATGGACATTTTGTCTATATAAAAAATACCCATGCATCATTCTCTGGAGGAAAGGATAAAAAAAAAGATGCTTATTGTTCGCTGCCCTTAACTTGGCATTTACACCTCAATCAGTTTTTTTTTCTTCTAAACGGTGCTTATTAGATGTGTGGACCATGCAATAATATGCTTTGAAACGCTCTGCGAAAGTGAATTTCTCTCGTGTGGTAATAAAGTGATTCTTATCTTCTTATTGTCTCATGTTTTCTTTTATCTTTGCACGATTTTATATTAACTTGTGAGTCAACATTTCATGGGAAAGTCAGGATTTTGCAACATTTGGCTTGTCAGAATCTGCAATCCAAAACAGAAAAAAAAAATATAGTTGTCTTTAGTGGAGAGGCACACATTTAACTCTTTGACAACTGAAGTTCGAGAGCTAAATTTTCTCAAATCCGGTTATGAAGATCCACTCATTTGAATTTTACTTTAAAAAGTGAATATTATGAATCCAAATCAGGATATTGACCTGTATTTAGAAACTAATGATGGATATCCAAAATCTGTAATATTGTTAGGGCGGTATTGAAAGAGTTAACAAAATAGCCTAAACGGTGAGCTCTGTAGTTATAGGCAGGTGGTTGGTGGGCGCTTCTGGTAGGATCTGCTTCTGTCCTATAATTCTCTTATATTCAGTCCGTTGTATTGCTTCTTCCTAACAATGTGATCGCTATCGTGTCGACATGCTTGCTCCAAACTCGAAAGTCTAGTCATAGATTCATTATTTTGAAAACTCCTGCAGTGAATAGCACAGACGTGACCATCCTGCTGGCCCACATTCGCTTGTTTTACTGATAGAACGACTTCAAAACGGCTGAAATCGCTTTGATTACACGTTATTCGTTACACACGAATATATTTCATTGGTCACCTACCGACACCGAAAGGTAAGATTCAGTGATTGCAGTCTGATAAATATTGATGCGTTCCAGTGGCTACATTCCCAAAACGAACGGTACGCCTCAGTTACTATATTTTGATACCGATACATATCAGTGACTGCATTGTTCATAAAGAACGATACATTTAATGACTACACACCGATACAAATTAAACAGATTTCATCGATTGAAACAGTCGATATGTTCAATGATCCAACAAAGTTTAATCCCGGGAATTGTCCTTTTGTTCCCTACCACATCTGTGACACCGATCGTTCTTTTGAGAAATTCCCAGATTTAGTTGAGTTACAATCATTCTGAAGTACCTGACCGTGGAGTTGGGTTTGAAAACGAATCATCTTTAAATATGTCCCCCATCGTCACCTTTATTCTGTAGAGCCTTTTAATGCAAATGCGCGCTTGTCCTGGCTTGGACAGAATGGTGATGTCTGTGCTATTTGAATCAGTCGTGAAACTAACACAGCGAGTCCGGGTGTCCTTCGTCTTTTCGTCAAAACCCTGTGGTTACAAGGATATTTCATATGTTCGGTGAATATCCCGTCGCAAGATATTATATACATGTCATAACTGGCTGTTGCTATCGTGTTCAAATTTACAGAAACGTAAAGTGCATTAAGAAATTTGCATTTACCAGATCTTTGCTTAATTATGACAACAATCAGAGATTTGGACTGAACAAGCGTTCTAAATCTGGCCAATTAATGTTAGTAATGGATTTGTTTAAGTATCTCTATTTCAGTATTATTCGTCTGTTTTACAATTTAAAATCTAGAATTACAAAATAATACAAGGATCATGATTCATTTTGAGAAAATCTGCTTTAAAAACTGGCAACTTGATAATATTTTATTATATATGTGGACGGTACTATTTCGCTCTCAGAGAATGGTTAAGAAGACATCCCTTCACACTTATCAGAGAGGAAAATATGTCGCAGTGAGGCGGGTTGACGAGGTAAACATTCTATGCAAAGTACGACTTAGTTTTGTCGGCGAGATGATGTGCTTTGAAATTCATGTTATGATATCCCACTTCACGTTATTACATATTTTTGAGGTGAAAGAAGAGAATTGAAACGATCATCAAATTAAAAAAAAAAAAGTAGTTTTATTCGCGATACAGAACAATAATTTTTATTACAAAGCGGAAGAGACTGGCCTAAAGTGTTTTCGAAATAGCTGGATATTGTAATTATATTTCGTTTATTACAAGTACCTTTTTGAAATCATTCGATTATGTGAAGCGAGATTAGCAACAAATTTTCTCTGTTGCCAGTTGCCAATCGCGTAATTTGACGTCAGTGGGAAATTTATCAGATCGGCTCCGGAAATACTTGGAGAAACAGTTGTTGTTATTGTTGTTGTTTGTGTGTGTGTTTTGTTGTTGTTTTTTGCTATGTACTGCGACAAAATTTCATGTGGGAAAGTGTAACTGTGCATGACCAGTAGTGTCCTTGTGTAAATCTGTTGGCATTCACTGCAATACTTTCGTGCCAATTTTCAGTCCAAGCAGCAAATATTGGCAACTTGTTTTGCGTGTTTGTAAGCTGACTCACTTCTAATACATGTTTTCTGAAGATGACCATAGCTCTCCGCATTGCCCATTCTGAATGTCAAGGATCAGAGCTAAGGCTATGAGAAAACTTTGTGAGATACAGAAAAATGCCAGATTGTTAGAAATTGTTCGATGGTGTAATTTTTATAGGCCATTTGAACATTCGAGTGTTTTTTTCTTAGGAACGGCTCAGAGCGGCTCCCGTGAGTGAATCAGTGAGGTCATGTTTGTCAAGTTGGAATGAAGGAAAACACAATGATTGAAGCTGTGGAAAGTGGATATATTTGAAATAGAAAAGTTACGATGATAACTTGGGAACAAGGCAACTGTGAAGTCGCCAGGGCACTAAACTGGTTGATAGTTTTATTCATGTGAATACTACCCACCAATGGAGAGTATATTCCTGTGTTTTCCTTGTGAATGTGAAATCATTCTGAGATAATCTGACTTCATGGGGTGGAAGGTAATTTTTTTTTTTATTGTGATATGGATTTTGTTGTTGTTGTTGTTTGCACATTAATTTGGTGCTTGCTGTTGGTTTGTGTTTGTGTCAGTGGAACAAGCATTATTTTTGTTGTTGTTGTTGTTGTTGTTTTTGTTAATGTGTCATTATTTTTAAACCCACCTTAGATTCTAGCTCTTGATCTGTGTTCTACTGTTGTCATTATTGTTGTTGTTGCTGCTGACGATGATGATGACGATAGGGATGATGATGATGATGATGGTGATTTTCAGGTGTGTTTTGATCAGACTGGCTTCAAAATTATATGTTTGTCGATTTGACATTTCAGCTCGGTCCTTCGCCCAACTCAGTTGCATTTGGTCTGGTATTTTTCCATATTGTTATGTGCATTTTTGCCTTTTCGAGAAAATGAGGATTGAAACTAGGTCGGCAATGGGGCCAAAACGCCTACAAGATTACATCACAAACACATATCTCGAAAAGTTTTCCACAGATTGGAATGGCATTTATACATTATAAAATTGGGAGAAAACCTCAAAATCGGCAAAATATCACATACAACAATATTGTGATGGCAAATCGCCTACTCCTCGATTTCTCCCATAAAGTATAGTAGATTATTCACCGAATTAGAGGATGAACTTATGGCTTTCAAACCCCTCCACCCTCTCCTCAGCCTTGTTGGGAAGTGTAATAATTATACATGTATGTAGCGGGGGAAGTTGGACAACAGAGGGCACAGTTACCGCCTCTTTGCATGTAGTTCGCTCCCCTTTATGTGTCATGAAAACTCTTTCGAGCGTAACTCTGATCTGGCACGGCCTGCTTATTTCCCCTTGTGTACCGTTATCCTTTGGGACACGCTGACCAACGCTGAGGCCCACTGTCCGGAAATCCGATCAGGGCAGTTAAGCTTCCTACAGCCTGGTGACCACTTGACCATTAAGTAACGCTCAGTATGTACTGAATACATTTGTTACGCGTCAGCATCCAGGAGTAATGCTGAGTGACTCATCAGGTCATAACGGACATGTGTGTGAATAAAGTGCGCACTTTTGGTCATGTTTTGCCCTTCGGGGTGACACGAATGTCACTACGGATAGGATGTTGGGCTGACATCACCAGAGCTTGTTCATCAGCCGAGGCAAAATGTGAATATGATGATGACCATTCGTACCAAAAACTGACAAAGAGATTTGTTACAGGTCGTGGATATTAGTCTTCATTTTGTAATGCAGGGCACATGTACATTGTCATCGGATACTTTAATGATTTAATAACCGTGACCTGGTTTGTCAAAAAAGGACCGACGTGGTGTCCATTGTCTGCAGACACAATGACATGTGTCTAGCTGAAGTGACAACTTAGGTCAGTGAAGGACAATCGGCCAGCGGCCAGAAGGGCGCCCCGGGGAGGTGGGGGAGGGCTCAATATTTTATCATCTGATCGTGACCATTGGTCTCCTGGAAGGCATTTTTTTTTTTAGGAATCGTTACAGGCAGGTAGAGTGGATGGATGGAAAGATGGATGAATGCAGGGGCCGACAGATGGACGAGTGATATAGAAATGGATGGACAGAGGAACGGATGTGTGCTCTGTGCATGATATTGTGTTTGTAATCTATCTTTTTGACTCCTTATGTACCATCACGACATCTTAGACCATCTTCAGACACTTAAAAGTTGAATATTCCAAAGATGTCTCTGAAGGCCATGGGTTGAAAAACCTTCTTTTCCATGGCTTCAGATTTGGAATTCTCTGCCTCTGTCTTTGAGAGAGACTGAATATTTTATGACTTTTAATATCAGCTGAAGATTCATCTTTTTACACTCTGAATGTCCATCAAGTTGTTTTGTTTTGTCTTTTTCCTGAGTTTCTGTATGTATTGTGTGTGTGATTTATGATAGATATGATATAAATGTTGTAAAGTGCCTAGAGGCTAGTAACTGTTGTTTACGGGTCAGAGTGCTATATAAGCGGTATGTAGTGTTAATATTATTATTAACAAAGTACTACTTGCTGACAGGCATTTCCGCGATATAATATCTATTACTAGATCTGTGATTATATATGGTCCCAACTTATGTTTCAAGTGGAAGTAAGAACAAGTGCGGTAAGGTTGCAACTCCACATCGGCGTGGCTCTGCTTCTCACGTTATCTATGTCATTGAAACCTTAGCTGGTTATCATCATAATTATCTGTTTTCTCACCACCCTTCTTGCTTGGCACAGACTGTTTCTTTGTTTGGCCCCTGTTTTTGTTTATCTGTTATGTGACCAGTTCACGGGGCTGACTCAAGGTAGCCTGCATTTGCCCCCCCCCCTCCTAGATTACGTGTTCCAATTTAAAAAATCTCTCTGTCTCTCTCTCTCTCTCTCTCTTTCTCATCTCTCTCTCTCTCTCTCTCTCTCTCTCTCTCATCTCTCTCTCTCTCTCTCTCTCATCTCTCTCTCTCTCTCTCTCTCTCTTTCTCTCTCAACTTTAAGCTTTTTTTGCCCGGGCAGCGGTCTTGTTCGGCCTGCTCCTGTCATCTTTCAACTGCCAGGGTATCTTTAACGTGCACACGGGCCCACCGAATTGTTCGTCATTATCCGAGAAGACTAGGTGCTCGATTTTATCTACCATAGGATCAGGGATATGTATACTCCCCCCAAAAAAATTCCAACATTCACCGACCGGGCATCGAACCGTGTACCTTCGGCATGACGGGCGAGCACTTTGCCTCTAGACCAGCGTATCCCCCGAACATCACAAAATGGTATTTGATTAAAGAATAAAGCATGGTACAACGCCATTTGTTCTCTTTATATTATTTTTATGGTCTTATGTAAAATTTACCTTTCGGCCTTTACAGTCTTTTGTCATATGACGGCAATGTTATAGACACTGTTGACCGCTTTACAATGCTGGGCCCATTGCCTGAAGTGGCCCCTGTCTGTCAGCTGTTTCCCGTTCGTACTCTGGGCTTGAGACGTTACGGCCCTCTATTTCTTACACTGCATTTCTGTAACCCCAGTGACTTCAAGTGCAAGTATTTTTGGTAGAACGTGGTTGGATATTGTAAGGCACTTTCACCTATAGATAACAGAGGAGAAGTTAAGTGAAAGGAAATGAAGGGCAGGGGGAACTTTATGGAGTCCATCATCTTTTACCACTATCTCACATGCATGTCCGTCTGTGGGTTTAATCTCTCTCTTTCCCTTCCCCCCTCTCTCTCTCTCTCTCTCTCTCTCTCTCTCTCTCTCTGTGTGTATGAAAGTCTGTCTGTCTTTCTCTCCCTGTGTCTGTCTGACAACCTCTCCTTGTGTTTCTGTCTGTCTCTTTCTCTTGTTTCTGTCTGCCTGTCTGTCTCTTTCTCTCTCTCTCTCTCTCTCTCTTTCTCTCTCTCTCTCTCTCTCTCTCTCTCTCTCTCTCTCTCTCTCTCTCTCTCTCTCTCTCTCTCTCTCTTATCGGTCTTTCCTTAGAAAATTTCACTGCCTCTGGCTTTCATACCTCCTTTTTCTTCTTTCTTCGTTGTGTTTCTTGTTTCTGTCTGGCCTTTTCTTATTTCCATCTTCTTTTACTTTAAATAAATTTTGTTCGTGGAGGAAAGGGGGGGGGGGGGGCGGTGTGAAATGGGGTATTTACATTCTCCTTCAGCACTCTCCGGGACTGTTCGGTCTATCGTCTTTCTGTTGCATATCTCCGGGCCTTTTCCCCCAATATCCTGTTTTGATTGGACAAAATCCATGTGAACTTTGCATCCATGGAGCTTTGGCGGATTTATGATTTCAATGAGCTGCATTCCTCGAGTTTTTATGAGGAGAGTTTAATGAAAGGTCCCGGGTTTCTTTGGCTGCAGGGTAGAGAAGACTTGATGTCTTTGTGTGTTATGTACAAGTTGCGACGTGTGTTGTTTTTTGGTGCGCCAAGAGTAATCTTGAGTTGTTGTACAGCGCGCATCGCAGCGACGACAGATGATACGCTTGGGTATAGAGTGTGTTTGCTGAAGTTGAGTTGATACGCCTAGAGTTGCGATAGTCGCACGGTGGTCTGTTTGATGTCGTGGCATAGATTTTGCCCTGTATTATTGCCAGTAACTGTCTTTTTTTTTTTCCTTCCGTCTGTTTTCTCTCACGGTGTAATATATTCTATCTTTTTTTCCGTAATGTCGCAGCACGTCTGTCTCTTTCTCTTTCCTTCCCTTTGTCTGTCTGTCTGTTTGTCTATCTGTCTGTCTGTCTGTCTCTCTCTCTCTTTGTTTCTCTCTTTCTGCTTATCTCTCTCTCTCTCTCTCTCTCTCTCTCTCACCCTCTCTCTCTTTCACGCACACTCTTTCTCTCTCTTTCTCACACACACACATTTTCTCTGTCTCTGGCTGCCATAAGAAGTCCAACCAACTCCCGCTCAAACAATACATAATATTATTTCAATGCCAGAAGTCAGTATCTTTTACATTTTCTATTTCCTGTGTCCCCCGATTTCATATCACATAATTCCACACTAACCCTCACGCCCTTCGTGTCCACACAGTAGCAAGCCCCTATAAAGTGGCCCCTTTGTTGACTGTGTCAAGAGATAATGTCAAACAACTAGAAACGTAAATATTTCTCAACATGTCAGGAGATAAGACTCAGTGGTGTCTGTTTTGTCTCTCCTCCCCCCCCCCCCTCCACCACCCTACTTTTCCCACTATCCACCCATTCAAACTCTTGAAGACCTGTCACCTAGAGCATTAAAAAAAAATTTGGTTTTATAGTCAGCTATACAGATTTGTTCAAACGAAAATATTTCTCAACATGTCAAGAGATAAGACTTCAAGTATTCAAGTGCTGTCTGTTATGTCCACCCCCACCTCACCTCACCCCCAAATCCACCCTCCCTTGCCCTCTCCCCACCCACCTAAAGCCTTGAAGATCTATAAAAAATATTTAAAAAACTATCGGTTTTATAGTCAGATTAATTTGTTCAATCTGAACTGCGTAGGCCGGTTCTATGCAGGGAACAGGGGACAACCACGGTTTACTACATGTTAGTGGTGGGAGCTAAGTACTGTAATAATTATTATGATCTTGTTAGCAAATTCATCCATTTCTGTTTTCAGCTGATCAGCCAGTCAGTCTGTCCGTCCCAGTTTCATGTCAGCCTGTTTATTTGTCTGTCTATCTTGTCACGAGCAGAGTTAGGGTCTTGGGGATGTTACGACTGCACGAGAGGCAGCTAACTCACACTCGGACACAACCACACAAGAAAAGTATTAAATAACTAGAGCGTATATATGTCAGGCCGGTCAGGCCATAGTTTACATAAATATTAATAACAAAACAAAAGACAATAGGGGTATATATTCAAACCAAAAAAACTCTAATTAATAACTTAACCAATGATATTCATGTAACTATGGAGGTACTGCAATCAATAGCAAATAGGTATATTATACGAAACTAGATATCAATTTAAAGTGACAGTTGAGTCGCCACTGGCCAGTCGCCAGGCAAACTCTCCATAAATCATACGGGCTTGAATGTTAGGAGAGCCCAGTACGTTCAAAGCCAACAGAAGCACTCTTCGGCTTGTAGGTAATTTAAGCAGTTGCCAAAAGACTATATTTTATGCACAATCACTATTCAATTCATCAACAATGTGCTATATTATTCCAATCATACTATGGCAATAGATCTATGATACAGGACACTCGTGGTCGAGTGCCAGCTGGGGTTTCCTTAGTCTTCCTATGAGGCTGTAGTTCTCTCTCTATCTCCGATCTCTATTATGCTTGAACAAATAAGATATATTACCATTGGTCACGCCTACTGGTAGGCGCGAACATCAATATAGCGCAGCGTGGGCTTTCAAAGGTCAGCCCACTCAGACCTTTCTTTCTAGAGCTCAGTCAGTCCGTTAGCAAGGACTTCTTGTCTTCAAAGCACACAGTTCAGGTACTGGTCAACCGGAGATACTTCACGACACGATGCTTCTGCTCGTCTGTATTCACCAAATCTGAACGTTACACGATGTCTTATACTATCTAACTACCCAGCGTGCTAGTCCGCTGGCCCAATTAGTTCAGCTATCTCATAGGTCGAAACCTCCCACCATTTTAATTGTAGTAATACGTCTGGACTATTCTACCAGCCAGTTAACGTGCAAAAACTTGTCTAGTCATACTTAACAATGTCAACTAGCCCCACCTTGTTTCACCCCTACTCCATTACTTATTAATCACGAACATTAAAACCGACAAGCGTGCATCTAACAGTTTAACTTTACATTTATTTACTCACCAACTATAATTCGCGAGGGCCGTTCAAGGCCACCAGCCAATTTCTCATGGCCCTGGTAAAACAACAACAACTCACTCTCTGCGTGAGTTTTAACAACATCTGAATCATGACATATCTGTCTATCTATCTATCTATCTAGCTATCTAGCTATCTATCTATCTATCTGTCTGTCTGTCTGTCTATCTATCTAGCTATCTATCTATCTATCTATCTGTATCTGTTTGTTTATCTGTCTGTCTGTCTATATGTCTGTCTGTTTATCTATCTATCTGTCTGGCTGTCTGTCTATATGTCTGTCTGTCTCACGATCGTGCTGCTGAGCTACATGCCTGTCTATCTGTGTGTCAGTCCAGATCACTGCTAGAAAGGAGGGCATTCACGTACTTGAGCCTTGTGACACGGTCTAGAAGGGAGAATAGGGGCGTTTGACTTTGTGACATCGTCTTGAGACGCACCCAGTACAATACGAGACGAGGGATCTATAGGTATCGCAGCACAATCAACAGCACTGTGTACCTGAAAGAGCCCTATATCCCACCTAATGATAGGTTTCTGTGTTAAAGGTGTGTCATGTTTAGCCTTGCTCTCCATTCCGCGGCCCAGTGTTATGCAGAAACTTAATCCGTGTTTGTTGCTGGTGACACGCCTATATCAAGTTCTGTGCCTCCATGCCTCCATGTTTTTCATCAGGAGGGACGTACGTGGGGAAGGGGGGGGGGCAAAATCTATGACTGTAAGCTGTCAGAGATAATTTAGAATCAGATTCATCCTGCACACAGAACTCTTTCTAAAAAAATTCCTCTTCCCCATCCACCGCATCTTCCAAGCAGCGCCAACATCAGTGTTTCTATCTGAAAGTATACATACATAATTATGTATGGGGGTACCGGGTATATATCAATGTTGAAGCCCTCGTTTATCTTCGTATTGTTGTTTCGTGATGCGAGGCGAGTGTCATGGTGACTTAACACCCTGATGATGGCATCTCAGTCAGATTTGTTGACGGAATTCCACATGACGTGCTTACTTATGTCTTTCCCTCTTTCTCCATCGCTCCCTCTCCTGTCTCTAAGCCCTCTTTTGAAATCGACACCACCCGGGGCTGCTCGTACCCCCTATCCCACAGCAATCGCTAGCATTGCCAGAGGTTTACCTGAAGCAAAGCCTTTTCTGACAGCCCCCCCCCCTCCCCTTTTCCCCACCCTACCCGCTTGCCCAACCCCCGCTAGGTGTATTAGTTACAGGGAAGTTGTCACCCAACGTCCGCTAGTTGTCAGTACTTTATTGACGAGGCCTGGGCCGCCTTCAAGACACAAGCTTGGCCCCCCACACAGAAAGTACAGAGCTACCTACAGACCCACCGCTGGGGGACAGGACAGGAAGCCTCATAATTCAATCGGAACCCATTAATGTATCTGTGCGTGTATTGGCTTCTGTTCAGCAAAGATACTTTGTGTGCACCGTGTTGTGACTAAATCACTAGGAAATACATCATACAGCCTTCGAGACATAGACCAGGTCCCACAGAAAGTACCGATTCACCGCTGGGGGAAGGAAGGAAGAACGAAACCTCATAATGCAATTGGAACCCATTAACGTATCTCTTTGTGCGTATTGGCTCCAGTTCAGCAGAGATACTTTGTGTGCACTGTGTT
The DNA here is from genome assembly GCA_963931925.1 of Onchidella celtica. Taxonomy (NCBI): domain Eukaryota; kingdom Metazoa; phylum Mollusca; class Gastropoda; order Systellommatophora; family Onchidiidae; genus Onchidella; species Onchidella celtica. The sequence continues at coordinate 28,315,599 of OZ007578.1, forward strand.
TTGACTAAACCATCAAGGTTTTTAACCTATTGAGTACACACAAAATGTTCGTGGCTTTTTTGTTTGACAGGACTGCAAGGTATTTCTGGTATAAAAAGAGTGTCTGCAAACTTTATGTTTGTATTACATGTGCCTTGAGAAGGCGACATAGCATTGGTTAGGATCAGTGCACGGATCGTGTTTCGTGGGAACAGATTCTTCTGCTGCACATCTGTGTTGTGGTCCGTAAAAGGAATTTTCTGATCGTGAACAACTGCGCTGCGAGGGCTGGATTTGAGTGTCTTAAAATCTACCTTTTGGCAATTAAACTAAAACTTTGCAGACTGTGAGATATTTTATAGGGTTCTAAAACAATGTATTTACACAAATGAGCTGCTTAATGTGGAACTTAACTGCAATTCGTTAAACGTCACCATAACATTGTCATCAGTGTCCGGCCTAGAAATGGCCAACAGTTTGAACACTTGTGATAATGCAGAATAGTTAGGCATCTGTTTTCTTTTAACGCGGACTATAGAATGCATTCGGAAGTCCTTCTTAGAGTTAACGAGTGAAAACAATACATAGCTACCCCGGCGGCTCACCCTGATATGTCAATCTGACTACTGCCCAGACGAACATCGGCCTACGGCCTCGATGATACAAACTGACTAGACCCTCACGTCGTTACATATCAATCTGACAATGGACTAACAGTTGGTAGGCTGCCGTAAGAATAGCCACAGCGTTTCTTTAATTTGAATCATGAATTTTAGATGTATCTCAATCGACATTGTGTTCAGACTGCAAAGTATGTACATATTTTTTTTTAGACATCCTGTATAATACGCATTCAGTATTATTGCTTTAATCGGTCAAGCAATGACTATTTCCTGGCCCTGCGATGAATATAGTATTAGCAAAGATGTTAAAATAGTATTAACACTATTTTAAGATCTTTGAGTATTGGTCAGAAGATTGATTTAGATGTACCTGATGTTACGGTGGAATAAGATTTCTAGCCTTGTGTGAAGTTGGCAGATTGTGGATACACAGAACTCAACATAATTATTGTTCTTGGGAATGTTGTATAATTTGTTACTATTACATCAGAGCACCGATGCTTACAAGTGAACAACATTCAAAGCAGGTTGTTGGGTATTGGATACTTTCAATATAATGACATTGTTCGGCTAAGGAGTTTTTTTTCATTTATCATTAATTATCAAGGGCTCTACAGCTAGATTTTCATCGGTGCTGGATAAGACGTAGCAAGTGATGGAAGATGAAACTGGATGTAAAGGGCATGACTGATGGTCAGCTCATAGTTAGAACCAGGGTTGTAGGACCATTTTGCCAATAAGTGTCATTGTTGAAGAATTCTGAATTCATGTCTACACTGTAATAAACTAAGCCTTCTGGCAATTTTGTGCACTTATACTACGGTCAAACCTATTTGGGAAAATGAAAGTCGGTTAAACCTAAATTAAAGGTATTGAAGCCAACTGTACCTAGGTCAAAGGTATAAAATTCAATATTACCTAAATTAGAGGTACAAGAGCCAAATGTACCAAAATCAGAGGAACAGAAGTCGCATCTACCGAAATAAGAAGTTTAAATAAAAAATACCAGCTCATCCTGAATCGATTGTGTAAACGTCCAATTGTATTCAAATCATTGTTACAAAAAATCAATTGTACCGAAATCAAAAGTGTGAAAGCCGATTGTATCTAAACCTGAGGCACCGTTCACGTACCACATGCTGTCAGTAACTAGACAACTTGAGGCTGTGCACAGTTCAGCACCACCATCATGAGCCGTGCAATATTCCGGCACCACACCTTCACAAGTCTCGGGGAGAAAGAGCATCGGGCCATCAGACCACAGAGGAAATCCTATCAGCTATCGCCGTATCCGTTTTCTTTCCTTAATCTGAAGGTAAATGATTGCATGTAATTGGTTTCGTCGTAAAATTACGCCCATAGGGCTGCTCTGTCAGTGAATACATGTAAACACTTATGGTGAATGCACTCATCTCATAAGGACTCTTGAGATTTTTTGGTGCCGTGTTTACGAACTTTTTCCAACGCGTTGATGTGTTTTGGCATTATGTAGACCGTGAGACCAGTTGCTTACCTAAAGCTGGACTGGTGGCGTGCTGTGTCAAGCCTGTTTTGTTTCAGGTTTTTGTACACTTTTTTTTGTTTGTATTTTGTATACTTCTTTAATCCCATTTGGGAAATTTGCTTTAGTACCATTGCAGCCCAGTTACAACTGGAGGGGACACGTTGTCGCCACAGTGCAGCGCCGGTCTGCGATGTGTGTGTGTGTGTGTGTGTATGGGGGGGGTAGGAATAAATTTTACTTAATTTTGCGCGGCCAGCTGCTCTTCTCGATTTTCAACTGCCCACCAGGCTATCTTTAACGTGCACACGGGCTTTATCGAGTTTTTCGTCCTGATCCGAGAAGACTAAGTGTTCGGCCTGTCCCACCTACCATAGGATCAGGGGCAAGAAAATATATTATGAGAAAAATCCCAAAATTCCATCATGCCTAACACCGATCGGGATTCGAACCCGGTACCTTCGGCATGAGAGGCGAGATGTGGATTGTGAATTAAACGGGGCCTGGTGCATGGGGGAGACCGAAATAAGATTGTCTCATTGGTTCGGGTGCGACAAAACTGTCTTGAATCTGCTGACGGCAAAAAAAAAAAAAAAAACCTCGCGTAAATAGTCTAAATAGAGGCGAAGTAGTCTTGACTCAGTGACCCACCAGCGTAAAGGACTCTTGGGTTTTGATGTTGTTTTTACGAACTTTTTCGAACGTCTTGGTGTTTCTTGGCGTACTGCAGACCCAGAGGTCCTCAGAATGGTCGCCGAAGTTACGTTACAGAGGAGGAAAAGAAAGAGAAAGGAGGGGTATTTGCGTAGCCTTAGGTTGGGTGGACAGACACGAGAAAACATGGGAGTTCAAGTAAAAATGGGGGCCAAGGCAAACTTAGGAAAGTCGCGCATTTTGTGTATCAACACAGCTATGGGAATACGCCAGGGTCCTGGGAAGATAGTGGTTGTTTTGTTTCTTTTGCTTTTTTTTTTTTCCAAATGGCATCTTCAGTGTGGAACATTCATATCTCAGTGCTTAGACCTTTCATTCATTCATTCATTCATTCATTCGTTCATTCATTCATTCATTCATTCACTCACTCATTCATTCATTCATTCACTCACTCATTCATTCATTCATTCCTTCATTCATTCATTCAGTCAGTCAGTCAGTTAGCCACCATTCATCCTTTCATTTATTCGTTCGTTTGTTCATTCATTCACGAGTTTTCTGCGCTGGTGTCTTGATCTGCACACGGTTTGACTGGCTGCCAAACTCCATACCATTGATACGGTCACCCGTGCAAAGTCATGGTATATGCATAACCTGAACGCACTAGGAGTCAGGATTATTTGTATATCAAGCTTTCTTGCATTTTTGTTGAGTATCATAAATTCCACCAATGGTGTTCCACTTTGCATAAGCCTTAACTTAAAGCGTGTTAATAAACTGTACTATGTTCTACGGACTATTTATTTTCATGGCCTCAAGGCTCGATGTGAAGTTACGCTTGGCCGATATCTTTTCTAGGAATGTTTGCCTGCCGTCTTTATCTGACATCCTGATCTGTAATATGTCATTTGGGGGGGGGGGGGGGGGTGCGGCTGCCGTTGGACGTAATGATAAGAAGACAAGCTGTCCCCCTCCCCTTCCCCGAAATGCCTCCTCTCTCCCATTTCGTTATCTCACCCCAACACCTTGGGGGAGGGGGGGGGGGTAAAATTTGTTTTTAGATCATGAATCTGCAGTTATCTGAAATAATATTTTGCCAACTGCAGAGCCCCTGCGATTTCTTTTGTTTTGTGAGGAATGCATATGGTTAGAAGTTTCTTGGTATTTTAGGGAGGTGTGCTTAGCGCAGCCCGGTCAGAGGCCGTCAGAGGCTGCCAGCAAAATGTACACCAAAGAAATAGTGGCAGAAGCTGACGCTGTCTGAGTGGACTTAGTATCATAGGGCCTTCCCGGATTTACTAAGAAAATACACGAAATTATGGTGTGCACTTCTTGTCTGCCAGCATCTGTCTGTGTCTGACCGGGCTTAGTATGATACCTCACCGCTTAGTGGTCTTGTCCACAGCATCCGATCCGCTCCGCTATTTTACGAAAAATGACGTATGAAACAGTAAAACACTCTTTGCCCTCGTATACTTGTCCCACAGCATCCGTTCCGTTCCGCTCTTTTGCTAAAGAGGCAAAGAGTGTTTTACTTCTTCATACGTCATTTTCCGAGAAATAGCGGAGCATAGCGGATGCTGTCGACAAGACCACTAAGAAACATTTGGAAGCCTAGTCAGTGGAATTTGCCTTTCCTCGCTACTAACTACACAGGGCTTGAGCATCTGTTGTAAGCGGTGATATGGGCAGGTGGGTCGTACTTACTGGTCATGCAACGTTCTGGTAAGAAAGTGTGAGTTTGATTGACGCATTTTTACAGGCTGTGAGTCCTAAGAAATCCGATTGCTGTATAGAATGACGAAACGTTGGGTGAGCGGATGAATGGATGGATGGATGTATGCATGGCTGGATGGATGGATGGATAGATAGATTAGCAGATGGATGGATGGGTGCATGTTATATGGACCCTTACATCGAAGATTGCAATCTATACAGATGGAAGGCCCGCATTATACTGACGGTAACTCCGAAAGACAGGCCGTGAGATAACAGGGATTCGCTGACTGTAAAGGAAGATTACACAGGACTGAGACAGTGTCAAGTGTTAAATCGCGTGTTTTCATAAAGACTTGGATTTTAAACACGTGGGGAGTTGTAAATACGTTCTCCCCCAAAATTATAACATAATACACAACTTTATTATCCTGTTGTGGGAAATTTCTTGTCACAGCATCAGTAACAGTACAACAGTAAATACAATATCTAAGGCACACGGGTCTTTCGCGCATACCGCACACATGCACATTGCCCACACAACATTACCAGCAAATAGGAGCATTACTTACACACGCACTGTCAGAACAATCCATTGGGAAAACTAACAACAGCATCCTTCATCAGGAAATACTACTACTTCGAATGGCGGATGACGAAAATGTCTGTTCTACAAATGGCTGTACAATATTTCTCCCGATGCTCGTTCTTTCACTCTTCTCCCCACCACCCCACCCCCTCCTCCAAATGTTTCTCATCCAATCAACTTGTTTGTCTTAATTACATGATAACTATCCAGACTTACACTTTGTTTTGATTATGTATATATACCTAAAACAATGACCAGTATTCATATCGTGCTATATTAATCAAGTCAGTTTCTCTCTTCTTTGCTTCTCTTTCATTCTGGCTTTGTCTAACAAGCAATGATGGTTGACATCTCTTGCTGCCAAACTGACCAAACTATTTTCCACTTATCATGACCTTAGTTCATGTCATTCCAGTTCCACTTTTTGCACAATTGAGAAATTCAACGTTAAACGTTTGTGGCTTCAGACATCGTGATAAGGAGTTACAATAAATCGGAACTGTGAAAGAGCTTGGTAAGTGCCGCATCGCATTTTAAACAAGTGTCAAAGCGTCCATTTGGTATACCTCTTCTGCATGTGAAAAGATCTCCAGCTTTTCTCAGAAAATGGAAGTAGAACGCGAACTAAGGTCGCCATATATTTGTTTCATTCAATCATAATTGTTCATTGCCCTCTTTGTTTCTCTGTTTCTTGCAGGATCGAGAGATACAGAATCAGTTGACTGAAATCCTAAATCGTTACAGTAGCAATGGGTTGCCCTCACTACCTGACCTGTTGGCGCTGGGCAGACCAAAGTTTGATGAGAGTATGTTTGAACTGGAGCTCCACTGGAAGGAGATCGTGGAGGGCCACCATGTGAGTGAACATTCCAATTCCTTCCCGGCAGGCAAAACAGAACAATATATCTATGTATATTATAAGAAAAAAATGGGGAGATTCTTAGCAAAACCTTCGTTTTGGCCTGCGGAAGGTGTTTTTTACATTTGGAGACTTGAAATTAATATTGGGGAAGTATTTTATTTTTAATTTGCTTTGTGTCGCTAATTTCGCCCCCACCCCATCCTTTCTTTTCCACCAGTCCATGATGCCGTCATTTCATGCGATGCACTCACTGTTAAACAAACTGTCCAAATCACAGATTACTGCCTCTTCATGAGTGCTGTGCTGACGAGGTGCGTAGGGCATTAACGCGCAATGGTAGTACAGTAAGACTTATCTAAATACAAACAAAACAACAATAACAAAATAAACCAAAAGGAACGGCAAGGTGAAGCAGATTCATTATAATCACCCAGAACTGAAACTAATAAACAATTTTATCCCGGGCAGGGCCGGGGACCTCAGCTAGTTTTAAAAAAAAGAACAAAAAAAAACTCGAATTAGCCAGCCTGTTCAAACAGTGGTAGTCAGACTGCAGGCCATGGTAAACTATGTGATTTGTTTGTTTGTTCTGTCTGCTTGTACCATCGATGATGTCGCAGGAAGGCAGAGTTTTCGGTGTGCAGTCAGCTGAGAAGTCTGTCATGGCGTAATGCCGTGGTTTGTCAGAGCTTCTTTGACGCCACTGGTCCAGGTCTTTCTTGGTCTGCCTCAGGCCTTGTATCCAGAGAACCGCATGGTGTATGCATGATGGGCCGGCTGGGAGATCGGCATTCGCAAGAGGTGTCCAAACAATTTTACCCTCTGCTGCTCTGTGTGCCAGTGGACATTGTCCAGGCAACCAAAGATATAACACAGTGGCGTGACATTATAAGACAAGCTTGAAGGACTTCTGAAGAGGCGCGCCGCATCAAAGCCCGGGCTGTTAGAGAACGTCGCTACGGAGCCGAGTCCATCCCCGTGACAACAGCAGACATCCAGTGTCCTGTATGCTCGCGACCGTGCAGGTCCGAACTTGGAGTAAGGAGCCATTTTGGCGTATATTTCAGCTATGCAGATACGATGTCCTCGAATACGAGGGACCACCGTCATCATTCCAATGAGTTACGCCTTAGAATTGGGTTAGGGTGACGTGGATTTGATTTGTCTCAGAAAGAAAATTGCAGCTATATGGTTTATTAGGTGATACACATACATGTACAACAAGATACCGGTGAACTATGAATAACTTCATGATTATCTAAAACATCATTAATCCCTAAACCATTGTTCTGTTCCTCTACCCCCCCCCCCCCACAACCACCACCCATCACAGAACATGACGAAGAAACAGCAAGAACAGCAGGAGGCGGTGTGGGAGCTGCTACATACAGAAGTGTCTTATATCAAACAAATACGGGTTATTATTGATGTGAGTATTTTCACCTCTCTCACTAGCTCTCTCTCTCTCTTTCTCTCTCTCTCTCTCTCTCTCTCTCTCTCTCTCTCTCTCTCTCTCTCTCTCTCTCTCTCTCTCTCTCTCTCTCTCTCTCTCTCTCTCTCTCTCTCTCTCTCTCTCTCTCTAGCTCTCTATCTCTCTCTCTCAAGGAGACATAGTGTGTAACTCGGTTCAGCCTAAAAGTGGAGATAGATCCTTGTCATTCTGAGAGGACGTAGTGTGTAACTCACTTCAGCTAAAAAGTGGAGATAAGACCTTGTCATTCTAAGAGGACGTAGTGTGTAACTCACTTCAGCCAAAGAATGGAGATAGAACCTTGTCAATTTGAGACGCAGCATGGCGTTCGCAAAAAAAAAAAAAAAAAAAAAAAAAGACGGAGATCGAAGAAATCAATCAAGTTTTTTTGTTTTGTGTCCCCAGGTCTTTCAAAACTGTCTCATCAATGTTCAGCAAGAATCATTTCTCAACGAGGTGAGTACATGTATTGACTTGTGGTCGCTACTGTGGACAGTGAAAGCTACTTTGTTTTATAATTATGTGTGTGCTTGTAAACTTTTTTGCTAATTTATGTGTGTGTTCGTGTGCGTGTATGTGTGTATGCGAGCATGTCCATCCCTCCTGCGGTCAGTTTGTTTCATTTTCACGAGTTATCTATCTATCTATCTATCTATCTATCTATCTATCTATCTATCTATCTGTCTATCTTTCTATCTATCTACCTGTCTATCTATTTATCTATCTATCTGTCTATCTATCTATCTATCTATTTATCTGTCTGTCTGTCTGTCTGTCTGTCTGTCTGTCTGTCTGTCTATCTATCTATCTGTCTGTCTGTCTGTCTGTCTGTATGTCTGTCTGTCTATCTATCTATCTGTCTATATATCTATCTATGTATCTATCCTGTCTGTCTGTCTGTTTAGTCTATCTGTTTGTATGTCTGTCTGTCTCTTTTTGTCCATCCGACCATCTGTTCGTCCTATCGCCCGTCATTCCGTGCATCTGTAACATCTGTCTGTCCGTCTGTCTGTCCATATCTTCCTTTCTCTTTCTCTCTCTTTCTCTCTCTCTCTCTCTCGCACACACACACACACACACACACACACACACAGACACACGTCTGACCTAATCTACATACCAACCCACATCAAACATAATACTCGAATGTTGTCATTACAAGTGGTCAGAAATGATTTACTGGTGTACCACCTACGCCTTAGATGTCCCTTGACAGCAAATGGATGGTATTCGAACGTTCAGTCTCTTTGAACTAATTGGCCCGAGCTATTTACGCCGAAGTCGATAGTCAGTTGGATCTACCGGGTTGACAGGGCGGGCGAGAATACTGGTGTATTTATACACATATATCTTATTAATCACTAAAATATATAAAGAAGTAACTACTGATGGATCAGGATGATGCAGTGGCGGATCTACCATGAAACTAATGAAGCTTGTGTTTTAGTCCCCCTAATCCGAGGGGTGGGGGGGGGGCTGAAGAAAACTGTTTTCTCTAAGTGAATTTTGGATGTTGCCCTATTGTTGGTGTTTGGGAAGGGGCCATATAACAGTTCAAGCTTCAGGGCCCCAAAAATGCAGGTCCGCCACTGTGTGTGTGTGTGGGGGTGGGGGTGGTGAGGGGGGCTAGCTTCTGTAACCCTTTGTCCGGCTAACCCTTTGTCCGGCTAACCCTGGTGACATATATAGGACATTGGTCAATCCTAAGATTACAGTGAGAGGTGTATGGCATGGATGAGAGTGAAATGTTAGTTATGGAGAGGGCTGGGGGGGGGGGGGTCATTTGGTTCCTGAACTTGTCAGCTGTCGTTGGACATCGTCAGTATGAAATCATAGTGTCACAGGGGAGGCTCTAGAGTTTCTATACAAAGTCGCTGGTGTCACTGTGGTATTATCGAGATACCGTCATTTGGAAAGGGGTGGGAGGGGTGCGGCTGATAGATTTGGATCTGGTGTAATTGGTGTAGGTGTAATTTGCAACCTTGGTCGTACCTGTATAGTTGTGTAACTTTCGTTCATCTGGTTTTACCTGTCTGCGTCCGCCTACCTGTCTAGGAAATCCGCCCGTACGGTAACCCTACCAATCCTACGAAAATCCGATACAAATCCACGTTGTAGTGACGAAGGGGCGCTTACTGGGCTTGTTCTTTATTCAGCCTTCCATGTTAATAAAAACTGGATTGGACGATATGTGTTAGCTATTCATTCTAGCCCCACCCTCCCGAAGTGTTCTTTTCATTCATTTGTTGTTGTTTTTTGCAGTCACTGCGTTAATTACTGTTTGTGTTGATGTTATTGATTTTTCTTGGTTCGATCCCATTCGTCACCCGTGGTTTAATTGCCTCTATTATAATATTAACACATCTGTATGCCATTTTGTGCAGAATAGCGTTACGGTACATAATGCTGTTTTAACACTGAAGTGTTAAGCCAGCATTCATGATTATAATATCAGGGTGGATTTATGGTATTATTATACTGGCGGTGAGTCACAGAGCAATTCCACGCCTAGGACACCCTCTTTGGCTTAGGATTAACATCCAGTTTGCTCCCAGGAGTAACATCGTTCCTACGTAGATCCGCTGGTTACGACATCGCCTCGCCATCGTTTTGATGTATGAAAACCGCCTCGACGGTAATCTTACCAACCATACGGAAATTCTGTACAAATCTACGTCGGATTGACATGGGAATACTGGTTGGGGAATTTCTCACAAAGGTTTAGCCAGTTGCGTGCATGAAATTGTAGCTGACTGTGTTTATAAGTCCGTTAATTTCATTTCATATCGTCCATGTCAGCAGCCTTACCTCAGTCCGACGTAGATTTGTGTAGGATTTCCGAAAGATTGGTAGGATTTCCATAGGGGCGGATTCCTTACATCAAATTTACGTCGGTGTGATGTTGTAACCAGCGGATCTGCGTATGATCGACGTCGCCCCTATTATTATGTGTAAACTTTACGTAAATCCTATACGTCCGTCTTCCGTAGGATTGCTAATTGGAGTATAGAGCGAACTGCTTGGGACATCCACAGTCAAGGGTGTCGCTTGTTGAAAAGGCGTTTTCTGTTGGTGGGGCCTAACTTGTGGAGCAACATTAGCTTTGACACCAGGAAAAGTGAAAACATCGTCACATTTAGAAATAGGCCCAAACCTGAATTGTTTAGGACTGTTTTCATTGAAACTGAATGACGTCCCTTTTTTTTGGTCTCAGAGATTTGAGGATGAGAGGAAATCAAGTGTTTGGAATGTGTGTAAGTGGGAGCGTGATGTTGTGTTAATCCTCTTTTTAATTTTAGTTCATTGCTTTAGAGCACATCATCTTTTTTTGGTGGATTTGAGCGCTATATACAAGTTAATATGACATTACATAATGTGTTTGTTGTTGTGTTTCAGATTGAGACGGAGCGCCTGTTCAGCAACATTGACAAAGTGTTTGAATGCAACTGCATCTTCTGGCAGCAGTATTTACTCCCTGTGTTGCTTCAGGCCAGAGAGACGGGCCTGCCCTTAGACCCGTTGCTATGCAAGGAGGGCTTTGTTGATCATGTAAGCAAGAACAAATTTTAAAGGAGTGCCTGACTATTCATTACTGCTGTGTATTCTGTCACCAATGCTCAAAAGAAATGAAATAAGACCATAATGTAGCATAACAAAGTATAATTATATATTCTATCATTTTTACAACAATCGTGAAGATATCTCGATCGCCTTCTGGGAATATATTTTAAGTGCAAGGTTTAGCTATGAAACTTTTCAAGCGATGTTCTCAAAACGCACTGATGTGGAGATAGACGAAATATCATAAAAACCACAGAAAAACTGTTGGGTCGCAGCAGGGCTATAAGCAATGTCAAAATCGGGCAAAAAGAAAAAGTTGTATGTAGCGAAACCCTGCGTGAGAAATAAAACCCAAACGATACAAAGCAAATTAAAGAGAAGACAGAACAGGGTTTCGCTACATACAACTTTTTATTTTTGCCCAATTTTGACATTGATGTGGAGATAGCATGAAGCAGCACTGGTGCAACTTATTATGGAACCAAATGCCTAAATTGAGTCTTGCTTGCATTGTGAACTTTGGGGAAGTGCAAGCATTGGGACGGACGGTAAGGATCACCTTTGGCCACAAGAACATTGTTGTTGCTAATTGACCACAGTAAGGTTTCCGAAAGTTTACCTCAAATTGGTTACAAAAAAAAAAAAAAGCCTATTTTTAGTATTTTGGCTACATGACCCAAATTGCCTCTTGCTGTACCATTTAAAAAAAACAACACAAAAGCGCTTTGGTATCTCAGTATTATCCTTATTCATTTATTCATTTTAGTACATTCTTTCAAACAAACAAAAAATCTACTTTTTTTTAAACTTAATGAAGGTCTGTGGTATAAAAAAGCTGGCTTGGTTAGTTATTTTACCTTCAATTCTTTAGAATTTTTTAATTTAGAATTTGTTGTTTTTTTTAATTTCTAAGATGGTGTTCACCTGAAGTTCTAACATTGTCATGTACAAGTCTTGAAGATATTACATGCATTAAGTTTTGGTATGTCTTCTGTCTGCAGTTTCCCATCTTGTTTCAAGTGTACTTCAAGTATTTTATAGAGCACAAATCCTGTCTGGACTATGCCAAATCATGTATGGAGAGCAGTGATCTCTTCAAAACTTTCATCATGGTAGGTTGGATGTGTCTATCAGTTTGTCTGTCTGTGTCTGTGTTTTGGTCAGAGTGTCTGTCAGGTTGTCTGTCTGTGTTTGTCTGTCTTTTGGTCACTCAGTTTTTTCAAATTGTTTGTGACATTTCACTAGTTGAGAAACTGATGGGAAACACTTTGTCAAAAATCACATTTTTGATTCTCCATCAACAAACGTCTGTCACAGTCTCATGTTTCTGTTTTTCAAGCAATAATTATATTACTTATAGTATGTAAATGTCTGAATAGAGATAGATGTGATATTAATAATCTGAGTTCTGTTTCTAGAATCTAGAGGAGCCTTGCAGCCATGCGCCAATCTGCATATTATGTGTGACACGCATAGCCTTTTCTTACATATGATGTTGCAATAGTTTCTGAACAAATCTTCTGTAATTTTCCTAGCTTATGCCCTTTCGAGAAGGAATTGCGAAATGCGGAATTTTAATCTACCTATCATCATCATTGGCGTTACTCAAATTATTTTAAAAAACACGTCCATCTTCCTCTAGTCTTGAAGGTGAAGGGTTGGGAGGGGTCTGGCAGATAGGATAGCTTAAGGTTTCTCATAATCTAAATCCAGCCCTAAATCATAGTCAAATTATGGCCAAAAAAAAAAAAAGGAAACCAGTTGTGTCTTGCAAAACCTGGCATTAGAAACAGCAAAGAAACAGTAGGCCTGCAATAAAACACAAAGATTTAAGCAATTTTTCTCCCTTTTATTGCCATACTTTAAGTTCGTGTGTTCTTGTTGTTGTTTTTAATTTTGGCATAGATCTGTACTTTGTGGTAAAGCAATTGATCTGTACTTTGTGGTAAAGCAATTGATCTGTACTTTGTGGTAAAGCAATTGATCTGTACTTTGTGGTAAAGCAATTGATCTGTACTTTGTGGTAAAGCAATTGATCTGTACTTTGTGGTAAAGCAATTGATCTGTACTTTGTGGTAAAGCAGTTGATCTTTACTGTGTGGTTTCGATCTGTATTTTGTGGTAAAGCAGTTGATCTGTACTTTGTGGTAAAGCAGTTGATCTGTCCTTTGTGGTTTTGATCTGTACTTTGTGGTAAAGCAATTGATCTGTACTTTATGGTAAAGCAGTTGATTTGTACTTTGTGGTAAAGCAATTGATCTGTACTTTGTGGTAAAGCAATTGATCTGTACTTTGTGGTAAAGCAATTGATCTGTACTTTGTGGTAAAGCAATTGATCTGTACTTTGTGGTAAAGCAGTTGATCTTTACTGTGTGGTTTCGATCTGTATTTTGTGGTAAAGCAGTTGATCTGTACTTTGTGGTAAAGCAGTTGATCTGTCCTTTGTGGTTTTGATCTGTACTTTGTGGTAAAGCAATTGATCTGTACTTTATGGTAAAGCAATTGATTTGTACTTTGTGATAAAGCAATTGATCTTTACTTTATGGTAAAGCAGTTGATCTGTACTTTGTGGTAAAGCAATTGATCTGTACTTTGTGGTAAAGCAATTGATCTGTACTTTGTGGTAAAGCAATTGATATGTACTTTGTGGTGAAGCAATTTGATCTGTACTTTGTGGTAAAGCAATTGATCTGTACCTTGTGGTAAGCAATTGATCTGTACTTTATGGTTAAGCAGTTGATTTGTGCTTTATGGTAAAGCAGTTGGGTGATAACTTTGTCTTACATTTTGCATACATATCTGAATATATTTCCAGTGGGCGGAAGCACAGAAACAGTGTAACCGTCTCAAGATGGCCGACCTCCTGGTGAAACCCATGCAAAGACTACTCAAATACTCCCTGTTACTGCAAGCCATACTCAAGCACACAGAAAGAGAAAAGGACAGAAATGATATTAAAGAAATGGTATGCAAATTTTTTACTCAATGCGCATCTTTTTTTCAACACTATACAGAGTGACGCAGAAGTCTGAATCCATACATAAAAATGTATTTAGAAATTGTATAAATGCTTAACCCTTTGAACCCGCTATATCAGAAGTCTTGTAAATGCCTATACACCGTGGTACCAGTATTTTGGGATTTTGAGGAAGTGCCCCATATCTATTTACATGTATAAATCTTTTGAAATATTGGCTTATTTGGAAAAAAGACACGTTCATTGAGTGTTGGGATAGCTTGCCTGTTATATGGGGATGATTTGAGATGATTTTGAAGCAAAAAAAAGTAGCTGTGTGACATTTGCCAGGGGACCAGGTGGTTGAAGGGTCAGGGGGGCAGGGTTCAAAGGGTTAAATTGATGGCCCTGCTTCCCAACACTTATGTGTAGGGTTTATACAAGAGCATTGAACATTTCTTACCAGATAGGTAAACCACCAGTTTTGCAAGGACCTTCATTTTATTAAGCATTGATTTTTTGGAGTTAAGTTTGCAATATCCATTCTCTTTAACCCTCTCACTGTCAGTAGTCAAATGAATGAATTAACCTTACAAAATTGTGTCCGGAACCAGTAAAATAAACTTTAAAGAATCATAATTTTACTTTGTTCAAGGTTTCAGAGTCAGTGCAAGTTTCAAATACCAAATGCCCCAGATTAAACCTGGCAACTCCTAAGTTCTTGGCAGGACACCATGAGTTTTCGCTGACAGCAATGGAGTTAAATAGTCATTGCTGTTATTCATACTGGTTTAGTACTGAGATAAGCTTAATATGTTCAGCACCTAATTTATGACTATATAAACAAAGCGACACCTGTCCCTGAAAGCTGATTCGCTGTTATGATAACAGTATAGAATAGATCATTGTTATAAGAAGCTAAGTTTGAAAGTTTGCAAAGTTTGTGTTGTCCTCTGTTACAGATTGATTCAGTAGAAAAGCTATGCTGGGCAGCTAACAACAGTCTACAGAGGAGGGAAGATTACGAGAAACTGGAGGCTGTCAGGAAAACTATAGATTTGTATGATGCCATTGAAGCTCCCAATGACGAATGTGCAAAGGTAAGAAATAGTCACAGCACCTGGGTTAGGAAACGTATGCTCATATTGTCAAATGGAGATAATTGCCAAAGTCATTTTTTTGGTGTTTTGACAGGAAATGCTCTGCACCGCACAATGGTTACATTGTTTTGTTTCATTGTCTTAAAGGCTTTTAGGGAAAACCCACACCCACCAAAACCACCATTTAGACCTTTGTTAGGAGAGGGTAGACTAATGACAAAGCCAAATAGAGAAAATAATGAGCTGGGTCGATGTAAAATACTATGCTCCCCCTAACAACAGCTACTGCGATATTCGAAATGAAGTTTTTTTTGCTTTTCAAAAAAAAACACCAAAAAATGTCTTAGTCAATGATGTTATGAGCGTGACGATATATTGAATTTTGTAAAATTTAGATTTTCAGTTTTACATCAGCAGAGTTGAAATGTACCTGGAAAATTATTTTCAATTTGAATTTTTTTTTTTAATCTATTATGTCATCTCTTTTTTTTTGTTCGTACACTTGACGAGGAGAGAGAAATATTCTGTTGTCCTATTTAAACCTTGAGTGAAATGAAACTGATCAGGTTTTGACAGCATAAAAAAAATTCGTCCAAAATGGCATCACCAGAGATTGAAGAAAAAGGGAAAGGCATCAAGGAGTTTGAATGAGATCAGTGCCGCACTTACTCAGAAAAGCTTCTGTTGGTAACTGCAGGTACTGTTGATGCTTATAGTTTTGACAGTGGCACAGCTTAAGTTGCTCTCTATGACATCACTAAACACCATATGTGGTCTCTGAAATCTTCCATTCTGCTAAAGAAATTCATAATTATCCAGCTTAAATGGTAGTCACCATCCCCTGTTTCATCAAATTTCTGGATCATCCAGAAGAAACAGAATGATACACATGAAAGCAAACAGAGAGAGATACAGAATATTGTTTTTGCCCTCTGCAATTCGCAACAAGACATTATAGCTAGATGTGTGCCATATTTCACAAAGGTTCCTTATCAATATCATGTCACTTCATGTATGCCTGTTATTGAGTTTTGTTTATGTAATGATGTGTAAGGTGTGTGTATCATAATATGGGCTCTGAAACGTTCTGTGAAAGAGAATATCCCTCATGGGATAATAAAGAGATTCTTATCTATCTTATCTTATCTACCATCTTGTTTGGAGCATTTGTAAGCTTTTCACTATGTAAAGATGAGCAAATGTTCAATCATTTCCACAGATTATCCAAGAGTACAGTTGCAACTTTAACCTGCTGGCCCCAATGCCGGGGTTCAGAGATGGGCCTCCTAGAAGTTTATTGTTTCACTCCAGTCTGAGGATGAAGGAAGCCCAGAACACCAAGGTTTGTCATGTTGTCACTGTTGTCATCATACTTACTTCTGTCCGTGAAGAGATAATGAAGTTTTATTCAGGCTATTCCAAAACTATGTACATTCATGGAAAAGTATCAGTTTGTTCTCCTTGATGTTATTATTTAGTCACCTTTCCCACCACATATATATCACATATATATGTATCAATGGGACGATACAAGCACCATAAAAGTATTAAAATTTAACTTGATAATTTTTCCCATATATCAGAGCAATTTGAGTAAAATTATCTTGTTGATTTTCTGTCAAGGAAAATCTCAGCAATAATAATGTTTTTTTTTCAAAATCAAGTCTTTCTGTCCCTTTGATATGAAATCATGACCATCTGAATCTGTATTTTTTACCATCATGCTTCCAATGACCAGTTTTAATGAACCATGAGATCAAACACTTAGACATATTCCTGGAGAAAATGATGATGATGATGGTGTTCGTCCATCATTCTTAATGATGACCACAACTTCATCTTTTGTTGTTGCGGAGTGTCTTGTTCTTTGGTTGTCTAAGACAGGACATCAAGCCACTAGAAAAATTAAAGATTTTCACAGGAACAATCTCCGTTTATTTCACTTTTTAAAATTTTTGCATTAACCTAATTCATTCAAAAGTTACAGCTGTTTAAAGCTTGTTGCAAGACTTATGTGGCTTAGTATAATATATAGAGAGTAATATTATGTTATTGGTTCAGTGCAAGAAGTGTGACACTGGAGATAAATAATCACTTCCAGCACTGAACCAACGATGTGATCTGTGAAATGTTTTACAGTGTTTTGTAAATTTGTGTTTTTCTGTCTGTAAAAGCTATAACTGAGGGTTTCAGTTTGTTTTTTTAGGCCATGGGATACATCAGGGCCGGCTTAAGACTTTAACTGTTGGTGCCCCCATTTACTGTACATGTATAAGGTAATTCAAAATATAAACAAAAATGAACCATTGAATGCATTGATACATTTTAAAACAAAAGAGCGAGTCTTATGCACCAGCAAATACTTTGATTGTTTTCATTTATTGAGTGCTGGGAGGGGGCTTTTTGTGGACCCTTTTTTAACTGCACCATTTGGTCCATGGTAAATTGGTAATGGAAACTCTCTGTGGTGCCCCCTTCCCTTGATGCCTTGAGCACATGCTTATCACCCCTGGGTTACATGTTTGCTGGAGATGTTCCTTAAATTGAAATTGTCATTTAGTTGGTAGGTCCGGAGATGTAACATTGGTGACTATCATTTGTGATTTCAGCTGGATGTGGATGTCCTCCTCTTTACCGATCTTCTCCTGATCTGCAAGTCCAACAGGAAAGTCGATCGCTTCAAAATTATTCGTCCGCCCATGAGACTGGACCAGTTGATGGTGAACGAGCTGAAGGACAAAGGATGCTTTTTGCTCATTTATATGAACGAGTATCATGTCCCGATTTCTGCCTTCACATTTCACAGTGATGTGGGGGCAATCAGAGGATGGCTGGAGAAGTTCAGAGAAGCTCAGGTCAGTGTGTAGCTCCACTAGCAAGAGTTACGCAGTGGTCACTTCGCTAGTTACTTTTTAATCTTTGATACCAAGCATATCATCACAGTCATAACGTAATTGCCCAGGTCATTTTTTCAGTGCTCTGAGATGAAATGCTCACCTTAATCATACTGTCGTGTTGCACGGTTCAACAGTCATATTGCTTTGTTTTGTTGACTTATGGGTTTTCAAACGAAAAATGTTCGCCTATTATCATATATTTAATTTCTCTATATTTTTCTATTTTCTTATCATACCTTTTAAAGCAATTACAAATTTTGTGTTGAAATGCTGTAAATAAGTGTGGCTGTTCGTTTTGTACAGTGAGAGTAACTTATAATACTGCACTGTGCAAATGGGTGAGTTTTTTTTAAGGAATATGTTTCTTGTAAAAACAATGTTTTAAAAACAGGAAATCCAAGTAAAAAACCTATTTTTCAATGTGTGCTTTAAATTTGTGCCCAGTAGATCATGAATTGAAAAGTGAAAATGAGATGTGGCAACAGCATCTAGTAAGATAGTAATTAAGTAATGCTTGAAATGAATCTTACTGTAACAGCTGAGGTTGTTCTAGCACGTTATAGTAGGGGGGAGTTAGTTGATCTAACTACAACCCTTTAGAAAACGAAACTATTACAGCTGTAAAATAAATAAACACGAGATCCGACGATAGATTAAATAATACTAAAGTTTAATAACTGTATAGTGAACAATAAATTACTAGGAAGACGCCAGCGAAACTAAATATCTACGCCACACAAAAGGAAACTCACTTACTCACCCCACCAACCACTCACACAGGTCTATATATATAAACATTCCTACAGAAAGTTCCCGAAATAAACGTTACCTTTGCCCTCGCACAAACTAACCAATCACGCATCAATACGTCATCAGGTTACATCACTCAAGGCCAAATCTGGCGTAAACATCCTTCTCCACAGTGTTATCGAATGTTCGGGAACATACTAATATTTACTGAACGAGTCAAAACACCTGACAACAAGCGGGCGAGGAAAAAACTACTCACTAGGAGAAGAAGGTCAGGTCACGGAGTACAGTACACTCTAGCGGTTGTCAAGAAGAAATGAACACATGCTCACCAGTGTAACAAGAAAACGGGGGAGGGCAAGGGATAGCTTGCAGATGCTACACAACTCCCCAATTTAAGTTGAATATTTTCAACTCCGAAACATTATTCAGCGTCTGCAATATCTTGAAATAACAATCTTACAGTACTCCCAATCTCACAAAGGTAGTTGCTAATTCTATTACAATTATTAACAATTTCAGTGCCTTCCCAAATTTCATCGCAAATACAATACAATGCAATATCCTTTGCATCACTAATACCATAACTAATACAATACCGTCATTGCTTCCCAATAGTAAACAGTAGGCCTACTAGTCAAAATAACACAACGCCACCACTGTGGTGAAACAATGGTCAATGATATTATTACAAATCATATATGGTGAAACGATGGCCCATCGTTTACATAATGCTTCGTGCACGAATCATAGCATATAACTTGTTGTACATAACATGGTTATCTCCAAAATGTATAACTCATACGTACAATGGCAAAAATACCAATGCATACCGACCACTGGTTAGGGTCTTTCTTCATCATATTAGGTCAAAACAAGTTACAACATTGCAACATAACACAAACACTGCTTGCTCGCAGTCCCCATTTGGGTTACATTTTCCAAAAATTACACCAAGTTCCATTGGTAACTAATATGACATAGCATAAAATCAAAATGTGACTAACACATCATGACTCTCTATCAGCCATCAATTCAATATTCAGTCACAGATGAACTATGTCCCCAATTACAGTACAATACTGCCGTCCTAGCAATTCATCTAGTAGGCAAAAGTATGGGTTACAATGCATTTCACTGATAGTGTACTACTTTAAAATACCCTGCTCAGGAAATCGGCACAGACATTTTCTCTGCCTTTTACGTAGTGAATCCTGAATCGATAAGACTGTAAAAATAAACTCCATCGTAATAACTTTGGACTGTCAAACTTGGCAGAGTTCAAAAACTCTAATGACCGATGGTCAGTTTGGAGCACAAATTCCTTTCCATACAAATACAAAGTAAACTTTTTTACAGCCCAAACAATAGCTAAACATTCGCGCTCTGAGACCGAATATTTTGTCTCACGAGGCAATAGCTTACGACTAGCATATGCCACAGGGTACAACTTTCCCTCGTGTTCCTGCATAAGACTAGCGCCTAATCCGCGATCTGATGCATCAGTTGCTAAAACAAACTCTTTGGAAAAATCTGGCAAACATAACACGGGTTTGGAGATAATGACATTCTTCAAAGAGGTGTACGCTTTCTCCTGCGTTTCATCCCACTGAACTATATTGGGCTGACCCTTTCTAAGTAAATCAGACAATGGTGATGCAATCGCTGAAAAGTTAGGAATAAATTCATGGTAATATCCCACTAATCCTAAGAATGCTTTCACTTCCTTCTTAGTGGTGGGTCTGGGTGCGTCTCGTACCTTACATACATTCTCTTCTAACAGGCCAATCATACCTTCTCCCACTAAGTGTCCAACAAAGTCTACTTCAGACGTTCCAATCAGACACTTCGATGGTCTTGCCGTTAATCCAGCTTGGTCCATCCTCTGCAGTAAGTCCTTGAGAGTCTTCACATGCTCGTCGAATGTCTCTGTATGAATCAGCAGGTCGTCCACATATGCTGTCACATTGTTCATTCCACGGATCAATGGCTTTACGATCCTGTTCAGCGTGGCTCCTTTCATCATCATCCCAAAAGGCATCCGAATGAATTCATAGTGTTCGCCCATGGTGACGAACGCCGTCTTGGGAATGTCTTGCTCTCGAACTTTCACCTGCCAGTATCCCTTGCTCAGGTCAATCCGAGAGAATAATTTTCCTCTCGAGAGACTCTGAAACACTTCTGATGGCGCTGCTGTCGGATGAGGGTCGAATACTGTGATCTTGTTTAACCTCCTGTAGTCGATGCAGACTCGGTTGGATCCGTCCTTCTTCTTGACGACAACAACAGGTAAAGCATAAGCTGATGAGCTCCTTCGAATGATGCCCAGCCGTTCCATGGTGGTAAGCTCCTCCTTCAAGGAGTCGCGCATAGCGTAGGGCACCGGGTATGGTCGTTGACGAACTGGTACTTCTGTCGTAAGGTCGATGCGATGTTCACCCAACTGGCAGCATCCAGGGAGATTGGTGAAGACGTGTTGGTAATCCTTCACCACATCGCAGAGTTCTTGACGTTGTTCCGACGTCAGTTGCGTTCCATACTGGACATCTCTGTAGCCTTCATTCTGGTTCCAGCTTCCTAGGTCGGCAAGGTCCTCCGTCGTTCCACCGTTGTCGCCTTCCAGGTCGCAGTCCTCGATAACTGTCATGCCAGCTGACTCCACGGGTTGACTCTTGTCCATCATGTCGTCCTCTGCCAGTACAGTCTCAGCACTATCACCGCCGCCGTCCTTTATGGCGTTGACACGTCCAGGCGTGATATCTCTCCTACTGTTGTCCATCCCACACATCTCGGTCACAACAGGTCTCGATTCCATTACCACTGCTGCTGCTTTTGACGTCCTTGGAATGTATCTCTTGAGGAGGTTGGCGTGCAAGGTCTTTTCTTTTGCACCCATCTTGACTCTATAGTCGTTAACACCGACAACTGAGATTACCTTATATGGTCCCTTCCATTGGACTAGGAGCTTGTTAGTGTTCGTCGGCAGTAGCACCAACACTTCATCTCCGGGGCGGAACTTCCTCTCTCGCGCCTTCCGGTCGTAGTAGGTCTTCTGTCTACCTTGAGCCTTGGAGAGTTCTTCCGTCGCTAACTTCCATGTGTCCTCCAGCCTCTCACGTAGTTCCATGACGTACTGGTAACTGGTCTTCGTTTCCGGCTCCTCTACGTCCTTGGTCCATAGTTGTCGTAAGATGTGCATTGGTCCTCTCACAGTTCTCCCATACAGCAACTCGAATGGGGCAAACATGGTCGACTCTTGGGGAACTTCACGATATGCGAAGAGCAGCGGGTTGATGTATCTGTGCCACTGCTTGGGTTGCTCTGCGCACAGTCGTCTCAATGTTTTCTTCAGCGTGCCGTTGAATCGCTCCACCAACCCGTTGCACATAGGGTGGTAGACTGTAGTGGTCGACTGTCGAATTCCCAGTAGTCTATTCGTTTCCTTCATGACATCTGACATAAACTGGGTCCCTTGGACTGACAAGATCTCTTCGGGCACACCCAAACGGCTGTAAATGTTCACTAAGGCTTCTGCTACCGTTTCTGCGTCGATCTTCTTCAAGGGTGTGGCTTCGGGGTAACGAGTAGCGTAGTCTATGTACACCAGGATATACCGATGTCCACCTTCACTTGGGGGGTCGATAGGTCCTACTAATTCCACGGCCACTCGCCTAAATGGTACGTCCACTACTGGCATACTCTGCAGGTGCACCTTTGGGGTCGCTCCTTTGTTCACCGTCCTCTAGCATATGTCGCATGAGCGGCGGTATCTCGCGACGTCACCTTCAATTCCAGGCCAATAAAAATTGCTCATAACTCTGTCTTTGGTTTTCTTCACGCCGAGGTGTCCTCCGACGATCGAGTCGTGGGCTACACTCAGTACATACTCTCTCAGTTTCTCGGGTAGTACCACTTGCCTTATAACCGTCGCCTGTCTCAGGTCCTTGTAGATCCGGTACAGTACTCCTCCATGTTTCTCAAAATGAACAGATTTATTGCCTCTATTAGTTGGGATCTTCTTCTGCTCTAACTTCCTAATGACTTCGTCTTCTTCTTGGAGTCGGATAAGTTCCTCTCTATCCACTCCCGCGTGCCGTTCTGCCCTCGGCACCTTCAGCGACGTAGACCGGTCCTTCCTCTTCTCCTGGGCCCTCGTGGTCACCGCTCCTACCATCACCTCAGTATCAGGGTCGTACGGATCCTTCGCTCCGTCCACGTTCCCGACTACTAGGTCGCAGATGGTCTCCGGGAGACACAGCGCCGTCACTTTGCCCGTCAGGTAAGGCGTCTTCACGTCGATAACGGCTTCCTCCGCCGCTAGCAAGGAGTTATCGATCCTCGCGATAAGTTTCTTCCCACCGGTGAGCTGTCCGTCGTCCACCAGTGATCGCCGCACCACTACACCTTCACAGCCGGTATCTCTTAGGACATCTACCGCTCGATTCCCAATCAAGCCCTTCATCACTGGTAACTTCAGTTTCTCCACGGTCCTTCCGTCACTGCATCCTCCGCACGTAACAGGCACCGCCAACTGTAGCTTCCCGTCCTTCATTACCGCTTGAACGTTGATGCTGGTGTCAGCCGTCGTCACATCTTGTCTTGACGACTCGTCCGCCGCTATCACTACGGCCGCCGCCGCCTTGTTCGGCTTGCCTCGTCCCATATCCTTCTGGGCTGGACACATCCTCCGAACGTGGCCTGGCTTTCCACAAAGGTAACATTTCAACTCACCTTTGTCGTTTAACTTTGCACGACACTCCGTCGCCTTGTGTCCCGGCCTCTGGCACCTATGGCAGACCTGTGGGCTTCTGTCTCCGTTGGGCCTCTGTCGCACTGGCCGGCTCTGCAGTCTGGCGCTCCCGCTGAGTGTCCGGTTCCTCGCTACCAGGTACGCCTCCGCTGAATCTGCGATGTCCTGTAGCGTCTTTGGTTTCCTCTCCCTCACATGGGTTGCAAGGTCTGGTGGGCAGGCATCCATGAATTGCTCTCTGACGAACAGATCTCTCACCCCTTCGTAGGTCTCCTCCGTCTTCGACAGCTTTATCCACCTCTCTAGATAGGTCTTGATCCTGGTCAAAAACATTCCAACATCTTCTCCATCTTCAGGCTTACCTTGTCTGAACATGAGTCTGTATCCGTCCTCTGACAGGTTATACCTCTTCTGCAACGCTTCCTTGACCTTGTCGTAGTCCTTGGCTTCGACGATCGGTAGTCTGCAGAAGCACTCCAAAGCTCTCCCGGTCAGCAGGGCAGACAGTGATGTCGTCCAGGTGGATCTGGGCCATTCAGCTGTCTCAGCAAACCTCTCAAACCGCAGCAACCAGCTATCCAGATCGTCCTTCTTGTCCTGAAATGCAGGTAGCTTGGGTCTCTTGGAACTGGCGTGGTCGTCGGTCTTCTGCGCTGAGTCGTTGCCTCCACGTTGCTGGCGGATCTTCTCCATCTCCAACTCGTGTTTCATCTCCTTCTCCCGAGCCTGTCGTTCAGCCTCCTTCTCCCGAGCCTGTCGTTCAGCCTCCTTCTCCAGTCGTTGAGCCTCCAGCTGTCTTTCTCTTTCCAGGCCTTCACGGAGGTAGTCCCGTCTCTCCTGCCCAGTGAGTTCCATAGCGTCCGCTTCCTGGCTAAGCCTTCCAATAACCTCCGACATGTTGTAAATAGCTTGTCGATGATATTCCTACAATAAACTATGTAAATAAATCTAATAATTTAGATCTGGTCCGTTCGAATATGGTCGGATCCCGGACGAGCCCCCAATATGTAACAGCTGAGGTTGTTCTAGCACGTTATAGTAGGGGGGAGTTAGTTGATCTAACTACAACCCTTTAGAAAACGAAACTATTACAGCTGTAAAATAAATAAACACGAGATCCGACGATAGATTAAATAATACTAAAGTTTAATAACTGTATAGTGAACAATAAATTACTAGGAAGACGCCAGCGAAACTAAATATCTACGCCACACAAAAGGAAACTCACTTACTCACCCCACCAACCACTCACACAGGTCTATATATATAAACATTCCTACAGAAAGTTCCCGAAATAAACGTTACCTTTGCCCTCGCACAAACTAACCAATCACGCATCAATACGTCATCAGGTTACATCACTCAAGGCCAAATCTGGCGTAAACATCCTTCTCCACAGTGTTATCGAATGTTCGGGAACATACTAATATTTACTGAACGAGTCAAAACACCTGACAACAAGCGGGCGAGGAAAAAACTACTCACTAGGAGAAGAAGGTCAGGTCACGGAGTACAGTACACTCTAGCGGTTGTCAAGAAGAAATGAACACATGCTCACCAGTGTAACAAGAAAACGGGGGAGGGCAAGGGATAGCTTGCAGATGCTACACTTACATGGCTAAGAATTTTGGGGGGAATATTTTTGCTAAAAGGGGAAAGGTAATTGTCATTGTTATCAGCTGACAGTTACGGCAAAGATTTTATTCTTTACATTTTCCAGAAAGAGTACAAGGTCAAGAAAATGCAGGAAAGTGTTGAACTTGAGCAACTGCGAAATGAAGGCACTTTTGCATTGGAAGAAGTGGAGTACACTCCTTTGTCTTCAGTCCCATCTGAACTTGATATGGTCTCCTCTGCATTTCCACGATCAGACAGCATGGAATCTGCTGATCGTTTTATGCCAAATCTCCTGACTCCAAATGACATGTCAGGGGACTTAAATCATTCAGAGCTTGGGCGTTCTGGCTCAACGGGTGATATTCAGAATCGTCCTTCACCTTTAGCTGTTCAAAGGGAAATGACTCACGTCCACACAGACCCTAGGTTGTCAGATTTATCGCCATCTGGCAATCGCCGCAGTGGTAGCGCAAGTAGTAGCGGGAATAACTCCTACCTGCTCAGTAAGCATAAACCAGTTCAATCCTGCCGATCGGTTCCTAATATCACAGTTGGCAGTGGCAATGCAGGAACGATATCTGGCACATCAACGGCAGCCAAACCCCACAGAAACAGTGCTGATAATGGTCCAGGCTACAACGTGATAACCGATGCACCAAATTCCCCACATTCTCTTGTAGTCTCAGATGGCCTTAAAGACACCAACCGCACCCCATCTCAAAATTCATTAACTGATCAAAGCAACGTCATCGATGAAGAAGAGCTTGCCAAACTGAAATTAAACTCTCGCCGAGTGTCTCGAACAGAAAAACGCTACCACACCGCTGATGCTATTCAGGATATGAAAAATTCCGAAAAGGATACCAGCATTCACAAAAGACTGTCCTGGAGGACAGATGTTCAAGTTGTAGATCATCGGAACCTGGGTTCCAAAGTGTTAAGCACGGATTCAGTACGGAGTATTCCTTCTTCCAGCGGAGTTAGTTCCACGGGATCTCTTCATTTGAACTTAGAAAGTGACATCAGTGAGGAAGTGGAGAACTCTTCTGCTGGTAAGGGAGAAAATCCTGGGAATCTTCCCCAAAAAATAGACAGGAGAAAATTATTCTCAGTTGGAGATACCGAGAATCTTGACTCTGAAGACAGGGGTGAACAAGACTTAGCAGATTCCAAACAGTCCAAATCTAAATCCACGTCTGATTTGGTGGCTATGTTCGATAAGAAAGTTCATGTGAGTGACATGGAAGACGGGATAGCATCTGTGGCTGTAACCCCTGATGGATTCAACAGAAAATTAACTCATGCAGACATTCTCAAGATGAAAAAGATAAAACAGCAGATCTTGTATGATGCCAACATTGAATCCTCGTAAGTACTGTAATTGTCCTAACATTATTTATTCTCCATTTTTTTCTCATTTTAAACCATTCTCAGTAAAGGCAGTAGCTTCACCCTTTGTCAAACTCTGTTGACGGATGGCAGGTACTTCTTGTAGGATCACCTTTAGTCTCAGTCTCTGCACTAGGAAAATTAGAAGTACCCCTAAGGAAATAGCAACAAAAGTTGAAAATTCTTCCTGCTGGATTTGGTGTTAAAGAAACAAACACTAAATTCATATAGCCTAAAATTATACCACATAACCAGTGGCAGAATTGGCAGAATTGATAAGACACTTGCACCAAAAACAACAAAACAGAAAAGGGTGGGTGACGGACACCGCGAGTCATGAACTCAGTGTGGCCAGGGTTCTAGAAAATGTCAGGAAGTTAAAGGCTGAAACATCTAATGAAAGAATCCACTCTTCCTCTGAAGATCGTCACCTGTCTCGCTCGACCTGAGTTACTACATCATACTGCTATATTGTCTGTCACGTTGTATCCTTCTTACATAGTATGGCCACTATCATGTCGACATGCTCTCATTCTAATTCACATCCTTGGCCTGTATGTAATGTAAGTTCTGTTAAAAACAGGAGAGTGGTGAACAGCAAGCGTGGACACGTCCACGAACAATTTTTAATTAATACCAAATATAGGGGAAGAGTTTGGTGGGTGTAAAGGTCATAGTTATCCCTATGTCTGCAACCCCTAAGACTAAATATGATTGGTGAGCATGTGTGATGGAGGTAATAATGTCAGTGATTGACACTTTTAGTTCAGAACAGACAGCCTCAACGTTTAAGTTCAGGCTCCACATACAATAACAAAAACCAGTCATATGATGACTAGGGTGGGACAGGTGAGGCCCATGCCCCGAGGAGGGGGTGTATTTTAGTGAGAGAGAAGCAAGTATGTGATTATAGAAAGTTGCAAAAAATATGCATCAATATGAGTTTTGTGTATTTATTGTAACCTTGATACAAGTGTTTGATAGAAGTAAAAGTGACGGTGAATTTGTACAGGGTTAAATCTGGTTGAATCAGAATTCAACCAGATTTAACCCTGTTACTGCAATATACACATTTTCCCAGTGCTAAGGAACTTTTAAAAAAAAATTATGGTAGTATAGTAAAATGACTGTAACTCCTTGGAATAAAGTTTTAGCCCATAATAACTATACCTTTTTGAAATAAAATTGGATGAGGATTGTAAAAAAAAAGAAACAAATATGAACCATTGTAATTAACCGGTGAAATTGGTTGATAGTAGTAAAAGGGTTAAAGGCTTCAAGGGAGTCTCTTGCAAAAATTTCAGATTTGGAGTTAGCTAGATAGGAACATACAGAAATGATATTTGTATGCCCCATTGCAATGTATAACAAATTTTCCTTTGTTCTTTCTCCAGGGAGGTGTAGCTATGCCTGGACCTCAGGATTTCAGGTCTGCAAGTACCAGACACCAGTCTTTTGGGACTCTGCATACAGCAGCCTGAGACTCATTCTGTACATCTGATTTCAGCAAAGAGAGATGATCCATTTAAACCCTTTTGTGGATTTGATTGGACAGCCGTGCTTCTTGCACATGAAAATCCACATACCAGAATGATATGCATGTCCATGCCAAGAAAACGCAATGTTAAAAAATCACACTCTCCAAAAAAGATGCTATATAAAAGTTAGTTTTACTTACCAGTTTGGGTTTCCGTAATTTAACATTGTGTTGGCAGGTTTGAAGTGGTTGATTGTAGAGATTTACATAGACAAAACTATTCACATTTGTGACCAGATTGCCAACTTTTATTTTCTTTTTTAATACTATGAAATTCTCAACAGCTGACAATATTTTGTCTAGGAATTTTGTATAATATTTCAAAGTTATTCAGATTTTCGGAGTTAGATTGAAAACCTTATGTGATGCGTCAACATATTATAAACAAGTTTCAGTTTTCAAAATTCCAAATGAGTTGGCTGTTCATGAATTTAAAGTAATATACACATAATAGTAATCCCAAAATCTCAAAATATCAACCCAGACATATATTGTCTTGCCAAAATGCCGTGTTTAGAAAATATCATGCACCACTGTGCATGACATAAAAGTTTTGTCTCTGGAGGGAAAGAATAATGTTCAGGCCTAATCCACATGAACCTGTTTTGCAAAGAGGGACAAAT
The DNA here is from genome assembly GCA_963931925.1 of Onchidella celtica. Classification (NCBI taxonomy): domain Eukaryota; kingdom Metazoa; phylum Mollusca; class Gastropoda; order Systellommatophora; family Onchidiidae; genus Onchidella; species Onchidella celtica. The sequence continues at coordinate 28,344,174 of OZ007578.1, forward strand.
TAAGGCATCGAATATGATTTGAAATGTTCAAATTGTCTTGACTTTATTTTGTATGTGAAAATTGTTCCTCGTTGTTAAATATTTTGTATGATCAATTTGCAAACTTTAGTGATAACTTATCAATAGATCTGTACAGGACTGATCATAGATCTTTCAATAGCTTCTATTTCAATCAGTGATCAATGCCCTTGTTGTAATGGTTCAGTTTCTGTGTGGTTTTTTTTCTGTTCCTTTTTTTTTTTTTTTAAATGGAGTCATCCCTAGATCATGGGGCTGATGCGGACATGTATCATTATATTGGTTAATAAAATGTACATAGTCTGGCAATCAGTGCCGTGAAAATGTTTTACACAATGGATATTTATTATTTCTGTACATATTCTATAAATATGCTTGGCTTCAGAACTTAAGTGATGACTGGCAATCGTCATTTAGATCAAATTGTCACCAGATTTTTTTTTTTTTACTACAACTGCTTCCACTGGGGAATTTTACATGACGATGTTCCGTGAAGGTGAGGGGTGGGGTGAAGTGGAGGAAGAGGATGCAGCATTATAACCAGTGAGACAAAAATAAATTTGTAGCTTTTGTGCCTTCTGCCATTTTTTTAACAGGGTACAAAAAGGCAAGTCTAAAGCTGTAGCCTACCTTTTGAGAATTTTGAATAGTAGAAAAAGGGAAATCTAAAGTTGCACCTTTTGAGAATTTTGAACAGTAGAAAAGGGGAAATTTAAAGTTGCACCATTTGAGAATTTTGAATAGTAGAAAAAGGCAAATCTAAAGTTGCTTCTTTTGAGAATCTTGAACAGTAGAAAAAGGCAAATCTAAAATTGCACTTTTTGAGAATTTTGAACAGCACAAAAAGGCAAATCTAAAATTGCACTTCTTGAGAATTTTGAACAGCACAAAAAGAGAAATCTGAAGTTTGCTCCTTTTGAGAATTTTGAACAGTAGAAAAGGGAAATCTTAAGTGGCACCTTTTGAGAATTTTGAACAGTAGAAAGGGGCAAATCTGACAGTGCAATCAATAAAAATTGTCCGTCATTTATTGCATATTATCACCATGCTAACATGGTGGCTTCACTCAGACTCATCATAGCGAGTCGTGTTCTACTTGAGGTCAGGCCCAACACTCTCATGTGAATAAAAGACAGATGAGCTAATCTTTACCTGAAATAATGAAAGCCGAAACAGCTGACACCAAAGGATAAATATTTCCCTTTGATAAACAGTTTTATTTGCACTAGTTGCCCGCTGGCTCGGGGAATACACAGATGTGATTTTTAAAATTGAGTTTCGATCACCAATATGTAAACTGAGGCACAGAATGAAATTTCCTGTCATACTTTTTAATTCTACTCAATAAAATGCGTCTTTTTTTTTTCGGCTCAAAATGTTGGAACCCTTTCTTCTGTTCAATTCAGTTATGGCTCAAAATCAACAGAAGTATTAAAAATATAGCAAACTTAAAGTCCAGTTAAAATATGCCCACGTACACCTTTACATCTTTCTTTGGGTAAATATGATATTTTGTAGAATTCAAGGCTCAGCGGTTAAAACGTATTTCATAATGACATTGGAGGCCTTACTTCCTTTATAATCTAGCACAGTGATAATATACCTATCTCCTGCTGTCCCTCCCAGCTGTGTCACGAAATTGATATTGTGTCGTGATAAATTTCCTCAATTCTGACCTGATCCTGAATGCAGATTACCAGTTCAAGCCACGAGTTCAGAAACATAATTTGCACACTTTTTTTTTAGTATGTGAGCATTTAAGTCATCCTTTTTAAAATATATCATCTGGCAGTAGAACAATGCTATGTTCTATGTTTAATCATTTGCATGTTCTGCAATGGCATTTTTTTGTGATTATTTATAGGAGGAAACATCACCAAGGTCTCTGAATAATAGTGTCATTGGTAGATGTTCTGTGCCAGAGGGGAAAAAATGTCTCTTTAATTTCATAACAGTGACCTTTTTCTGTCAATTATATTTTATGAGCAAGAATGAATCATGTAGACAAAGAACTGAAATATGTGTAGCCGCCCGACAAAATGAGGCACATTTCAGCGCCACCTGTTACAAGAAAATCGTTAAAAGGCATCATAGGGTCAGTTTTATCGATTTTGCGTTTTCAGTACATTTGAAAAGGTTAACCTCTTTACTATTCCTTTTCCAAACGATAATCCAGATTGAGAAGGGTAAATGCCTCAAAACTGACTTTGAATCGAGTCATCATCAATAATTTTGACTAAAAGATGGAACTTTAAAAGCATTTTTCTCAAAACTGTGATTGTGTCACTTCCTGTCTTTTAGAGGCCATATCTTCTCTGCTAATTAAACTACAGCAATATTTTTCATACCAAAATGAAAGGACTTTGCATAACCTATTTGGTGATACCAGTATCTCCATACCAACAAAACGCACGAAGTGCTTCATTTTCCCGGGTGGCTAGACATATTATGTTCTTTAAATGAATCTTTCACTACTACGTAAATTCATGAAAAATTCACTATTTGTTCCCTCTGTGTTCCCTGAAACTTGTTCCTCAGGATGTAAAAAGTATACACTTGTCCCTCAAGTTGTAAAAAGTATACATTTACCCACACAGATACGTTGTACTCTAAGATCTTTTTCTATGGAATGTTGTTATTTTGGATAGGATACTGCCCATCTCATATAAAGTCTTGCATATCATTTTTTTATTCTGCTGTTGTTGATCTATACGTGATAAGCTTCTTCATACCAAAGGTATTTTTTTAATTTATCAGCTTTCAGAAAACCAATGATAATAATTAGTTGTCCTTGGGGTTCACAGAGATTGTTCATGCATGGTAGGTGTCACATAGACAGATTTTCATAATGGTACAAGATTAGATAATGCTTGTGAATAATTATTCCTTCTTGCGCTTGAGATAGATTTAATGGACATGATAATTTTTTTTTTATTTAGAGATGTAGTCTTCTTCTTCCACCCCCCCCCTTACCCCCCTCCACCCACCCCCCTTCCCAACTCCAATCCTCTTTTCCTCTATGCACAAAAATGTGTCATTTCTCCTTCAAATTGGAAATATTGGATGAAATGTAATGGCTATCAAACCAGGGACGTAAGTTTGCCGAGAACCATTTTTTTGGGTCTTAAGTGTGAGAAAAGAAAAATGAGAAGCATTTCCAAAAGAGTACCCTCTCTGTGTTAAGTTATGCAACAATTACTTCACTGGTAGTTTCCATTTAGGATTTTCCTATTTTTTGCTGAAAAAAATACACAAATCTCTAGGGAAGTCGTCCCATTAGAATGACAAGGTTTTAAATTTCTCCCGTCAACTATTGAGAAATCAAAGATTGAAGTTCCATGTGATCATAGTTCTGAGAGCAAAGATTTTTTTTTTCTTTTTCATAATACTTACAAATTACACACCGAACCCGCTTGATACTTTGACACGCAGTGGAGAAGACCCATAGAAGTAGTGACTTATAGTGTGCAACTCAATTCAGCCAACAAGTGGAGATAGAACCTTGTCATTCTAAGGGGACAAAGTGTTCTCATGGAATGTGTTCGATTGACAGATCTGTCACGATAGCAATTAGTATTAGATTTTGGGTGTTGAGGGGCAGGGGGGATGTCATTGATTTTGGCACTAACAGAGGTCTAGGGGAAGATCATACGAGAACCACAGTCACTGTCAAGTTAATACTATACTAATCTGTGCCTTACTGCAAAGATACTGGAAATGATAAGATGAAACACTCGCTTCTTCCCACCTCTAACAAAATCGTGCACACAATTTGCAGGTTGATCGGGGGCGGGGCCCATGGTACAGAGCATGAAAAGAATGCTTGATACAGCGATAAATTAATGATGCAAATTTGTGCTACTGCGACTAAACAAAAAGAAAAAATTGCCAGTTTTCCCGAGGCGATTGATGTTATAACTACAAGATAAGTGTCTTCAATCAAGGCCTACAACAATAGTGGGATGGTGAAGAAAATTCAGTATTTCCCTATTTGGTTCTGTAAAATTCAGCACTGTCCATGACTTCCTCGCATTCGCCGCTAGGTGGTGGTGCAAAATCTGTGGGTGCTAAAAGCGCAGGCTGTCTTATCTTATTCTGTCTAGTATCTTTGCTTACAGTATGCAGGTCCAAGAAATTAAGAATATCAAACAATGATACGCAAAACAAATAACGCACAATCAAGACTTAAATGAATGATGAGTCACGGGTTTATTCAAAACTCTTTTGCATTGATTTTGCAGTGATGGAAAAACAAAAGTTCATATGTATAGATTACTTGAAATGTCTTTGTTGCAAATGACACTTCTGGTTGGATCAAATGAAACAGTTAAAATTATTTGTATGCACATGTCATCAGTAAAAGGTCATTCATAAAGAACATGTATACATGCGGAGGGCAGTGTTGATCCCAGTGTATGAAAAGCATACGAGGGGTTATAGTGATTGTGGGGAACAATTGCATGGTTTTCAATTATGGTAATGAATTAAAAAGGTTTTGTTGTGCAGGCAGGGCCGGATTAAGACCTTAGAGGTCCTAAGATTTTACAAGATTTTTGTGCCCTGTGTATACAAAAATAAGCCATGATATAAAATTTTATGTTTTGGAAATGAAACAAAACTTACAGTAACGGAAAATCATGTTTATTTTTGTATAATTCCACTTTATTTGGAAAGTTTTCTCCCACGTTTCCAATTGCACAATCTTTGATCAGATCCTTAAAACCAATCTTACGCTGCAGAACTGCTGCTATACTTAGTAGGGAGAATTTATGTGTTGCGCCCCCCCCCCCCCCGATGCCCTAAGCACGTGCGTATTTTGCTTAATCCATCCCTGCAAGTGGTCACATGAATATCAAGGGAAGTAACAGCTAATATGGAAGATAGTAGTTTTGGGACATTTATGTCACTTGTGCAGTTTCTGTTTCTGTTTTTTAGGGCTGTAGTATGTAGACCAAAACAGAGAAACATTCCAGGGATACTTATATCATATTTTTGATAGCACACACTGTTGTGTTGTAGAGTACAGAGGAAGAATGGAAGAGGGTCAAGAGACCTAAGTAACAAAATTTATTGTTTTAGTGTAGTGGAACGGCAAACATTGGTTTCAATTCATGACTGATTTTTTGTATACATATCAGACTGTACTGTGTTTTAGGTCTTTATTGTAGGAGGTTCACTGCTCATGGCATTTACACTTCACTTTTCTCTTTTTTTTTTTTTTTTTGTGTGTTCTTGTTTCTGTGTGTTTTTGTGGTAGGGATTTGTTTTCTAGAATTTTGTCTGGACTGCAGAGCTGAAGAAAAACCCAGATTGTTCAAGAAAATAAAACAATTTCAAAGTAAAACTTGTAATATGTAGACCCCCAGCCCCACCCCAGAGGGCTCGAGAGCTGAGGAAGGTTAATTGATGCATGCGTGTGTTGGGCATGAGTTAATGAAAAGTCCAGACTGTCAAAGAAAAAATAAAACAATTTCAGAGGAAAACTTAAACATAGACTCCGCACCCCACCCCCAGAAATCTAGAGAACTAAGAACAGTTAATAAGGGGCGGAGGTGGCTGATAAGTTAAAGAAATGCCCAGATTGTTCAGTAAAATTTAATAAACCAATTTCAGTGTATAACTTAAACAAGGTCACACCCCCCCCCCCGATTCCTCCCCTCCCTTACTCTCCCCCCCCCCATTCCTCCCCTCCCTTACTCGCCCCCCCCCCCGATTCCTCCCCTCCCTTACTCCCCCCCCCCCCCGATTCCTCCCCTCCCTTACTCCCCCCCCCCCGATTCCTCCCCTCCCTTACTCCCCCCCCCCCCCGATTCCTCCCCTCCCTTACTCGCCCCCCCCCCGATTCCTCCCCTCCCTTACTCCCCCCCCCTCCCGATTCCTCCCCTCCCTTACTCCCCCCCCCCCCTTTCCCTCAAACCAGGGAATCCAAGATAGACAGCCACAGTGTTTAGTAACACAGAAAACATTTTGTTCCAAAGATGTTTGAACTGTTGCATAGATTTTGAGCTCTTGATACCAAGACTGGTTATTATCTGTAATGCCAGCACTGATTTGAATGAGCTGTGAAATGTAAATGTATTTTGTCTTAATATACTGTTGTATTGATGCTTCTTTTGTGTTTTTTGACAATTTTCAGTTGTCTTTTTTTTTCTTTGTTCGTTTGGTTCAATTGTTGATGTTTTTATATAGATCAGTCAGCATGATGGTGTTTTTTTGTTTCTTTCTTCTCTTTTTTTTTTTGTACTTGTACAGTAACTTTCAGTTTGGTGTTCATAGCCCATATCTCATGAAATGACATTCTTCACATTTATTTTCTTGTACAGGTCTATTATTTATTTTGTACGGTGCATCGTAATGTGAATCAATCAACTTTTAATGATTTTTTTTCCCAGAAATAAAAATGAATAAATTAGATGTGCTGAGTGTTTGTGTTGTTTTTTTTTTAGCTTTTATATTAATAAGAATGATGAGAGAATGGTATGAATATGAGATGGGGTTTTTTTGTTTTGTTTTGTTTTTTTGTAGATGGATTTTGATGTCTGTCTCAGGTGGATGGATAGATAGAACAACTGAGCACACATTAACCGCCTCAGTGTCACAGACCTCCATAGCGGTCACCGGCATTTTCCTAAATATGTGTGCCAAGACTGTATAGCAGTCCATTGAGGGTAGATTGGATCTGTGATAAAGAATTATGCTAATACGAACAAAGGTGTTAGAATGTCTTTTCCATGAGTTTCAGGGGTGATTTTCGGGTACATAATTTGCTACCATGTCCCAGGGCTGTGACACCGAAAGGGTTAATGAGTGGAGAAGTTGGAGGATGGCTGAACACATGAACAGTGAATATGGTGCAAAGTCTCCAGAGATGTGGACAGATGCTAATAATCTGTCAAAGTGTTGCCTTCAGCATCCAATTTCTGTCTCTCTCTCTCTCGTTCATTGCATATTTGTTTGTTTATTTGCTTGTGTGTGTAAGAGGGCGAGAGAGAGAGTTAGAGAAAGTGAGATATCAGCTTACAACTGTTTTTTTCTTTGATTGTTTGTTTGTGTGTGTGTGTGAGTGAGTGAGTGCACAAAAGGGAGAGAGAGAGAGTGAGATTTCAGAATGTTTCATCAACCACTTCAAGAAATGAAACTATGGAGACCCAACTGTGTCACGGGTAACACTAAGTTCACAAAACGCAATGATGTTTTTCAAAGCAAGAGTCCCCTGATTAGATATACTAGCTGGCCTGCTGCCTCAGGGAATAAGCAGATGTGATTTTTAAAGTTGAGTTTCGGTCACCGATATGTAAACAGGCGCAAAACGAAATTTCCTGTCATACTTTTGATTCTAGTGGAAGAAAATGCGTTGTTTTTTTTTCATCCCATTCAAAATGTTGGAACGTTTTCTTCTGTTCAGCTCAGTTGTAACCCAAAATCAACGAAAGTATTCAAAATATAGCGATCATCAGGACCGTTTAAAATATGCCCATGGGCACCTCTGCGTCTTTCATGCGGAATATGATATTTTGCAGATTTTAAGGCTCAGGAATTTCATGATTTAAATATAAATATTAGATCTGGATATGCTTTTTTGAAAATGACATGAGTGTAAATGTAAGCACAGGTGAACTTTAGTGTCCATTTTGGTGTTTTATACTATTTTCATGTTCTCGGAACGTAAAGAGAAGTGGTACCACTTCAAACAGAAAGAATTCTGTACAAAATAAAACAACTGTCATTATAGGCGCCGAGGCGTATAGGATCATCCACATATTCAGCAAGACAGATAAATTTTTTAAAACTTCTAAAATAACCCTCCCCCCAACCCCACAATCATACACACAACATGTCTTTTCCATACCAACCACCTGAGGGGGAAGTGGTCCATTGTGTGGACAATTGATGAAAGAAAGCAGGCCTAATGTTAGCAGTGCACATTACCCTGTACGCACCATGGCATGCAATGTGTTGATGGGCATAGTTTGAATCACTGAGTCGATTTCTTGCGATTTGAATAAGATGTGCTGATTCGAATCACCCCCGAACAAATCAGCCAATGAATCAAAAATGATTTGAATCATGATTCAAATCACCTTTGATTTGCCTCTCATTTGAGGCTCATTGCCCAAAGGAGCCAGCGGAGCAGATTTTGACGAGGGACTGGTATAAGAGAATAATGCATGGATCAGACTCATCACCCCATGGTAAGAAACAAATCAGTGCTTATCCCTCTTAAGACCCAATGGTGACACAGTTCCTGTGGCTACTAGGTCGCTGAATGACTCGAATTGTGATTCGCTCATACCACCACTGGCTTATGGACTGATTCAAATCAAATGAATCACTCAAATCATTGGTCCGAATCAATTTGAGTCATCAAAAGAAGAATCCACCATTTATGCAGCGTCAACTTAGCATGGATGGTCTAGCTTAAGCAGGAAGGGATAACATCATGGGCTTCTGTGGTTGTCAAAAATAAAGGATCCAGGTGAAATCAGCAACACACGCAAACGCGAAGAAAATATTTCCCCACCATTTCAAGTCTTCAAATTTACAAAAGAACTTTCTGCAAGTTGAAAGGCAGGCACCTTCAAAATTTCATTCAAATCCGTGTTGCATGAATAGTGGGTTTTTTATAATATAAATTTGATAGATGCCGGGAACATTTCGCAGACTTGTTTTTTTTTTTTAATTTCTATATCCAAGTAACAATTTCCTCGTATTTTTATAATTCTCATAATTGATGTTTGTTGTCAGGCCTGGTATCATTTGAGTCTGGGGTCGTATTATTTGTTCTGTAAGATTGTCTTTAGTTCACTCTTATACACCGAATGTACAGCTATTGTCAAGTCCGAGTTGTCAACGTTTCACCAATGTTACTAAAAATTCCCAAATTCTGTGACCGTAACCTTGCTCTTAAGTGAGACAAACTGCATTTCGTACCAGTCAGTTGACATGAGCAGTCTGAGCTTTATTCATGGCCAGTTGTTTGCCTCACCTTCTCCCACTCACCGCTCTTTTTGATGGCTGACCTACATTCAACTCGTTGAGTTTTCCCCAAAATCTTATTTTCAACTACTTTGAGGTTCTGTTATCTTTCTTCGGTTCATTTGTATCTTGTTTCCAACTTGGAAGGTCAATGAGTTGAAAGTGTGAAGGGATAAGGATGCTCACCCCCCTCCTTCCTATGTTAACTTCGACATCGCTTTTAGTTCACTTAATAATGAATTTATTTTAACATTAGGGGCCTGACATAAAGTCATTTTCAGGTCTTGTATAGATTTTAAAAAAAAAATTCTAGGTATATGTAATGAAAAAAAAAGGGAGGAGGCCGGCTAATTGCCATGAGAAAAACGTGATTGAAAGAACAGAAATGGAGACACAGGAGAATTTTCCAAAAATAGGCATTGATTTTGTTGTCATATTCAACGATGTCATTTGTAATCGAATAAATAAATAGTATCGATTCCACTTTCGGTTTGTAGGAAAAGGTAAGGTTGTGTCAAGGGCAAAGGACGATAATCATATGATGGGGGTATAGCCTTTTTGAGATTGCAAAATTATGAAGCTATGCCGTATCGAGAGACATTCATCTTAAAGAATATTAATAAGCATAAACGTTTGAATTAAAACAAGATGTTTTTAGCAGTGTTGATAAAGGGATGGATTTAATATCTGAGTTTATGCATAATGAGGTCAAACCCATAACGGCAGACAATGTATAGATTCTGTGTCATATAAGAAAAACCCAAACTTTATTTATAGTACAGAACAGCCACTTTAGGGAAACCTGGGTGGTCACTGGCTCCTGCTTCCATGTAGCGTCGAGGTCGGCGGTCGACCAAGGTACTCGCACGGCTAGTCATGCCCAACTAGTCTGTAAAGCTTAGGGTCTGGTGAGATTTCCTCCCTTAAGGCGCTACTGAGGGACTGAGAGTTGGGGTGGAGTTTGGTCGGGGGTAGGCCGGACAAAACATACGGATTAGAACCTACTTCCTTAGATCTTAAGGGGCAGCTGGTACAATAGTATTAGACTTAGGATCGTCCTTGTCATGGGAAAAGTGCTCTCGCAACCACATAGTCACACGGCACATCTGTGTTAGGAGGGTAGTGTGTGCTGGAGTCCCCGTGCCACTTTTTTTTTTCTTTCTTAAAATTTCCCGAGCAGTGATCACTTCACAATTAAGTGTGTTATCTTAAAGTGAGCGTTTCTATTTTTAATGCTCAGGTGGAGGTGGAGCAGAAGCTTGGCCTGCTTTGACCTTTTTTCCACGTTATTCGCGGGGGGGGGGGGGATTTCTCTTTTACATCATTAATAACAGTGGTTTAAACCTGTCCCTTGGAAGACAAGACATAGATATTTTAACACTCCCTCAACCCTGCGAGAGGCGGCGAAATACGGCATTGACTTTCCAAACATTCATTCTACACGGGCGTACCAATACGGCAAGGTCAAGCTGGCCGGGCAACGCGCACTCAGTATTTTCGTGCGTCAGGTCACTGTCCTCTTTGAGACGTAACTAGCGTCTTATTGCTCACTGTATCTCTTCTAAATCAAAGGCATTGTGACAAGGACATGTTAACCAGTGAACTACTGGTCGGAATCACAAAGACTAAGCTTTCAAAGGCTCTCCCCACACTATCAAAAGGTGTAACATCGGCATGCGAACTGTTGCTCAACAAATTTGCAATATTATCTCATTTTCTCCCAAGCTGACCATCACCTAAAGTTGTCTGTATCTAAGAACCAATCATAAACAAGCTCTGAAATGACCTTTGCCCCATATGCCCACATTCGTTCATTAGTAGGCTCCCTATGCGTCAATCTGGACGAAACCATTTGTTTAGGGCTGGGGGGGGGGGGCTAGTTATCATGCTTCGGTCTCACAAAAATTACAGCTGACCGTTTGGTATTATAAGTCAGATCATTGGTTAGAGACTTGCAGACGATGGTTTTGCTGGTTAAGGCATTGTCAAGCGTGATAAGGCATAGCAGCGAATGTTTTCATACCGATCAAATACAAACCAAACCACGTGGACAGCGGTAATGTGGTCATCGCATATCGGCAAGGGTCAGTACGGCCCAGATAAGATTTCCCGTGAGTAAGGTCACTGACCGGGCAGCGGGCTTTGAGGCACTGCGCAGGGTGTGGTTTAACACTGCAGGCCTTACCTCCTTTATAATAATTATGATGATATTGCAGTACCACTGCAGTACCAGTGGATACCACTATCAAACCAGTTTCGATAGTGTCAAAGTCATACTCTGAGTCTCCGTTACTCCCTTCCACACGACTGATTTCAAATCCCTGGCACAAAGTATAAGTATTATAAAGGTAAGGTTATCTTCCCCCCCCCCCCCCACCTCCCCGCAAAGCCAAACACATGTATCATCTTAGGAGTATTCAAAATATTATAAGCCACAACCCACACACATACACAATGACACTAAGGCAAATTTCCCAAATGGAATTAAAGAAGTATACAAAATTCAAAATACAAATCCCTCCAAGCAAAAAAAAAAAAGTCATGACACTGAGGCAACCCCCCTCCCCGTTCGCCCACAAAGCCATGTACATGTATAATTCTATTGGTAGAAGTACCCCGCTCCCCAAAGAAAAAAATTACATTGCAGAGGCAATACGTATCAAAGACCGATCAAAATAATATAATATAAATGAATTAAGCCACAACCCCTCCTTCCAGGCCAGAGATCACATTGATGACCCCCTCCCCCTTTCCAAATACTACTCACAATAATCATCATACTACTTTCAGAACTAATGAAATCATTCCAATCATCACGCTCTTTAAGATCAGTAGTCGCGATTCTTCTTGAGACATCCACAGTCAGATTGTCGCTTAGTGAAAAGGCTTTTTTCTATTTGTGGGCCTACATTGTGGAACAACATCGGCGTTGACACCAGGAGAAGTGAAACATTGTCACATTTAAAAATAGGCTCAAAACTGAATTGTTTAGGACTGTTTCTCTTGAAATTGAATGACGTCCCTTTTTGGACTCGGAGTTTTGAGGATGAGGGTAGATCAAGTGTTTGTTAATGTGAATGAGTGGGAGCATGCTGTTATATAAGTTAATCCTGTTTCTAATTTCAGTTGAGCGCCTTTGAGAACATAATTTTTAGTGGATTTGAGCGCTGTGCAAGTTAGTTATTACATTACAATACCGGTACATTAATTTTACAAAGGAACTTTCCATGCTCATTCCAAACACAATAAACCTGTTGACCTCTATAATTATTAGTTGGACTTACTTTAAATTTGATCAAATTTTAATGCTGTATGTAACAGTCACTGCTAGTTAAGTAGAGGTGGTGTTGGCGGTAGTGTATTCTGAAAATTAGTGGAGAGTTTCAATCTGAATTCACAGATTTCCCATCTCTTTGAGTAAAGAAATGATAATTAAGTCACTGTGCTCACAAAAATATCTCTAAATCTTACTTTAAATTTGATCAAATTTTAATGCTGTATGTAACAGTCACTGCTAGTTAAGTAGAGGTGGTGTTGGCGGTAGTGTATTCTGAAAATTAGTGGAGAGTTTCAATCTGAATTCACAGATTTCCCATCTCTTTGAGTAAAGAAATGATAATTAAGTCAGTGTGCTCACAAAAATATCTCTAAATCTGTGTTGCTTAACACTTTAAACCTGCTCCCCCATACATTCATACCTCCATAATCAGACAAGCGTGAAAGTGTCAGCATGCATCCACACTCACTTTGTATGGAAACTGTAAAATGTCCCGTTATTGAGATATGTCATCTTACTTGAAGCCAGCCAGCAAACCCTATTCAAATATGACAAATAGTTTGCACGTAGGAACGACGTCGTTCCTTCGTAGATTCGCTGGTTGCGACATTGTGCTGACTGTAGGGAGCCTGCCCCCCTCCCCCACTAGAGTCCTGCCAGCCCTATAGAAATCTAGTACGTCGTATTGAAGTAAGATTGCTTCCTGGAAGGTTACATCAAAGATACTAAATACGACGTCATGTTTTAAGATGAGACAGCTAGCGCGTTTAGAGTGCACAGATTTCGCACCGCAACCCAACGACGAATGCGTGAAAGTCATGAACAGTACCGTATTTTACAAAGCCAAATAGGGAAAATATTGAATTTGTTCATTGTTCAGCTTTCGCTGAGGCCTTGAATGACGTCATTCATTTCGTAATTATAACTTCAGTCGCTGTGGGAAAACTGGCTTTTTTTTTATTTCTTTTATTTTTTTTTTTAGTCGCAGTAGCACTGTAACAAATCCATATCATTAATTTATCATTATATATCAAGGATTCCTTTCATGCAATGCGCCATGGGCCCCGCGCAAATTGTGTGCACGACTTTTTTAAAGCTGCGAAGAAGGGAGTGTCTCATCATATCGTTTGGTTGCACACACCTTTTTCTTCGTTCACGTCATTTATAAATTTTAATGCCACTTTCAACATGACTTTCTCTACATGACTGCCCCACGGTTTTAGTTCTTCCATTGGCGACTTTTTAAAGAACACGGTATTTTTCCTTCTTTCTCTTTGTACTGTTGTGAACTTCCGACATCTTTTGATGGGTAACGGGGGGGGGGGGGGTTCGTACCAAGGTTGTGCAAAAGTTGAGATAATTCATCACACTTAAAGGCTACAATACACCTTTTTCATCGACATCATAATTATTGCCACTCACAACACCACCCTCTCTACATAACAATTGGGCGCGTTTTGTCATAAGTGGGCGTCAACAAAATTGTTTTCATAATTTATTCAAGGTTGGTTTGACACAAGCCGAGGCATAAAATAGCGCATTGTATTCTGTGGGCCAACGTACCTGAAGGTTCGAAAGTTGTAAAGAAAGCATAATAATGGTAAACGAACATTAGGCTTAACAGTTATGTAAGATTGTTGGGGCGGTTAGGGTGGCATAGCTTGTGTTCAGAAAGTTTTAATTTTTTTTAAATGGAAAATGACGTATGAGAAACTGTTTGCCGCTATAGCGGTGAGAAGCGGAGCGGAATGGACGTTGTGGACAAGTATACACAGGCAAAGAGTGTTTTACGTCATCGTCCGTAAAAATAGCGAAGCGGAGCGGATACTGTGGACAAGAGCAATAATCTACATCAGGGATCTTTCAACGGGCTGGTTAAGCAGACCTTACCGGTGGCCAAATTTGATGCATTTTGATTCGGTGGTTCGGGGGATTATCTTGACTGGAAGAGAGGCCTTTTATCACTTAGGCTACTAAGAAATATGATATAGGCCTTATACATGTACATGTAGATATTATAGATTTTGTAATTCCCCACATGTTGTCATAAAACTTAATCACTAGCTCGACCCTCTGCGTCAGATATCTTTCTTTACACAATGCCGTACACGTAACAGCTGCGTTTAGGGCATTGTGAGCAAACAAAAAAAGAAGAGAAACAAATTATAATGCTCCGTAATTTTATCTGATTTCCCTCGATGTTGAAAGTAGTGATTATTCTCGTCTTTAGAGATTATCTGCTCGAGTCACAGATGACGATTTTGAGTTACCAAATACTTTTTGTTATGTTTTGAATGTAGTTACAAGTACGTACGTCCCCCAAGTTTTTTGCGCTAGGGGTACGCATTTTAAAGCCTTTTTGTGATCCAGAGCTAGAGAGCTCCTCCCGAAATGCTTCTAACACCAGGCTTAATTTTATTATTTCAGATCTTTGGTGTGTGTTTTTCTCGTGTTTTTTCGGTTGAGAGGGTAGGGGATAAGGTTGGGGATTCGATAAGATTTAGGGTTAAGGATAAGGACTGGGTTAGAGATAAGTATGTATACGTAGCACCCCTAGCGCAAAAGGCTTGGGGTGCGTACGTACAAGTAATAACAGCCAATGATTCAGCGGCACCTACTTCTACAGTTAACTCCTTGGGCCTTATGGACACTTAGCTGAAAACTGACAAAGCCCACGATGGTCCTTGAGAAGCCTGAATCAGCAAAGGAATGCCATTTGTTATGTTATTCTTCTGTCCTACGTTGGCGTACAGGCCGGCTTTAAGTAGGCTACACGTCCCGAGAGCGGCATGGAGATGACGTCCCCCTTTCGTGCTTTAATTTTACATACAATTTAACACCCACACATTAAGCCCAAGGTGAAACATCTTCTCTTTTTTTTCTTTTCTTACGAGTTTTCGGCGAGGGTTAAATTCACCTGGTGGCCCGACAAACAAGTGCCAAAGATGTTTTCCAGCTGTCGTCTCCCATCTTTGAAGGCCTGGGGACTTTCCCCGACCGTTACATGAGCTACAGAGTATCCGGATGTAACATTTTTACCTAACCTGTAGAGTACAGTTTTGTTACTTGATCACAAGGTGTTCAGTAAAGTTTGTAATACATTTTTTTTCTAAAGCCGCTCAAGAGGCGAAGGTTATGATAAACAATGAGACTGTAGCAAGATGTCTTCTTTCCAACCACTGCCTCCCCCGATACACACACAAAATCACACTATTTCTGCTCTCCCTCTCTTGCCAATGGAATGAGACAGTTAAAAGAAAGTGTCTCAGCTCCCTTCATTAATTACCGGGTATGGCAAAACAACGGATCTATAACAAAACAAGATGAGAAGATTCGATGGAGAAGTAATTATTAAATTTAGGTAAACCTGTGGTCAAGACCAGCCCCCATAATTAAATTTGTGTATTCATCGATAAATGTCCTGAAGAAAATTCAGAGTCAGTAAATTCGAAGGGTAAGCAGAGGAAATGAGGATGACCCACTTATAATGTGCGTAATCTCTCGGGCCCAGTGTTTGGGCTCAAGGCCATCTCAGCTTAGCTACGAGCTGTTTACGAAACTGCGGCTAACAGAACCAGTTTGGTGACCCTGGGATAACTCTGATTACTCATTCCTTCACTTCCGGTATTTAGTAGTCAAACTTTGCGTGACGATGAAGAACCATAAAATGGGACTTTTTCCTCTGAGAGGACCATGCATGTGGACACGGGCGACATTAATTTGAAATTACCATATTGTGATTCAGCAATACACGTAATTTACCTAGGGCATGGCGGAAGAGGAACCCAGTCTTCCTCCACGAGGAAAAGTCCAAGCAGGTATTTAGATCTAGATCTAGACTAGCTTGGCAGTTAGGCTATTCCTCGAGGCTCGAAGAGAAGCTCTGTCACAGTATTTTGTAGTGTAGTATATAAACCTGTGGTGTAAACAACAAAAATAGTGACACCTCCTTAGATGTAAGTATAGATCTAGTGTTTCAGAGGAGCGTGAGTTGCAGATTAAGTTACTGGCATTTATCACATGATTGAAGCACTCTAGTCTCTATAGCCTATAAAGCCCTATTGAGACATGGTCATGGATAGCTGGTGTTGTGACATTGTCACATAAAAAGCTGAAAGTTATAGTTTTAACCCTCGTCTGGCAGGAGGCTACAATATTGGCCTCCTCGCACAACATGTGAGGCACATGGGGCCAATATTGTGGCCTACACTTTGCAAACCAAGTCCTGCGGGAGGCCAATTTATTGTACAGCAACACTGCTCCTCGTGTTTTGTTTTTCGGTTGCTGTGACTATTGTTTTTTTAACGTTTTTTTTTCACACTAATTTCACTTGTTTTGCTTGTTTATAATCTGTCCTGTCACCCCTACTACATATGTCCAATAAAGTGGTGTTTTCCGATTACGTTTATTACAATGCAACTGTTCGTAACTAGTCATCATACTCATTTAATTACTTAACCCTCACCCTGCGCAGGGCGTCGAATGTAGGTATCACTTCCCAAGCGCTCACGCTGCACGGGCGGGTTTAGAAATAGAAGGCAAGGTCAAGCTGATCGCGCCATGTACAAGCCGTATTTTCACACGTCGGGTCACTGACCTTTTTGAGACGTCGTAACCACCATCTTATTGTCCACTGTATCTCTTCTAAATCAAAGGCATTGTGACATGGACATGTTAACCAGTGAACCACTGGTCGGAATCAAAGACGAAGCTTTCATTTCAAAGGCTCTCCCCAAACTTTCAAAAGATGTAACATCGACATGCGAACTGTTGCTCAACAAATTTGCAATATTATCTCATTTTCGCACAAGCTGACCACCATCTGGAGTTGTCTGTATCTAAGAACCAATCAGAAACAAGCTCTGAAATAATCTTTGCCCCAAATGCCCACATTGATTTATTAGTATGTGTCAATCAGGATGAAACCATTTGTTTAGGGCTTGGGAGGGCATGGCTAGTTATCATGCTTCGTTCACCGAAAACTACAGCTGTCAGTTTGGAATCATAAGTCAGATCATTGGTTAGAGACTGACAGACTAAGGTTTTGCTGGTTAATTCATTATCAAGCGTGATTATAAGGTATAGCAGCGAATGTTTTCAAACTGATCAATAAAAACCGAACCGCGTGGACAGCGTGTGTGGTCATCATATAGAGGCAAGGGTCAGTGACCCCAGATAAGATTCTCCGTGAGTAAGGTCAACTGACCGGACAGCGGGCTTTAAGGCGTCACACACAGGGTGAGCGTTAAATAGTACTGTGAAGGGCTGAAGTTCAAACTGGGGAATATCTTGTGAAATTTTTGACTTGGATCATCATACTGGTTGTCGTCTACATGTGGAATGAGAAGAAAGGGGCCATCTGCTTATTTGAGAAACCGTTCTATCTGTAATATATTAAAATAATGAATTCCGATATAATACCAGGGCATGCTGCATAAGGGCGTCTCTCGGTAGGTTTTTCTTCAGGGAAAACTGGGAGAAAATGATCGACTTTGTTGTTGGCCGTTATCTTTATTTGATGTGGTAATTAATTAGAGAGATATTGTCACAATTGTGTTGCTTTGATTAAAACGCTGTTCAGTACATGTATAGTACTCTACGACCATACGAGATGGAAATCAAATCTCTTGTTGAAAGTGTGCTAAGAAAACTAACATCATAGTACGTGGAACCTTCACATAGTGAAGGAGGGAGAAGGCAATGCCTTGATACATGTGGTTAATACATTAAGTGCTTGGCTTCCTAAAAAATAATTTGTTCACCTGAATGGCCTGACTTGGGGACAAAAAAAAATGGGCAGAGCTCTTGGTAAAAGGTTAACACGTGTATTAAACGGCTTGTAAATGCAGAAAATTCTTGTTTATGGGCCTGCTATTTAACAAGAGAACTTATTGCATCTCACCACGAGTACTTTAATACCATCTCGGGGTCACTTACGATTTATCCACCATTATTGTTGTTATTGCATCCTAATATTGTAATAAACACGATACACGTACGTGTTCACGAGGACCCGATTGACCTGACTGCCGAGGTTATTGGCGACATGCGAACGATCGGTTGACTGGCCGCTGGCTATCCCCGCACAGGCGCTGCGTGGACAAGTTCACTCAACACGGGACGAGGGTTAAGTTGGAGCCACACACCTTTCAAGCAGAGAGTTAACTCTTTTCCTGCGGTACAACACACACTGCGTTGCACGCTTCCCTAGCAGCAGCCGGTACAATGCAGTCTGTGTTATGTTGTGACGTTGTAAAGGTATTCCTTGACCACTGTATTGGAAATTAACATCCCATGATGCTGAACCTTAAAAATAGAATTCTTGGTAAATCCTTTGTCCTAGCATGTCCAGCGATACCACATGTATGATAATAGTTTGGACAGCTGTTGTGTAGTAAGGGGGATCTTTGTTTACAAATGCACAGTACAGTAAGGCGTCTAACCTCAGGAGGTGCTCAGTCCAGACGTGGAATGCTGGCCTGTAGAGAAAGAGTGAAGTATGATACCATTTCATGTGCATGGTAAAATGGCATGCGAAAAAATGTCATGTTAAAAATGGCACAAATAAAAAAGGCCGACATTATGTGCCAACATTATCGGCAGATACTACCCAGGTTTATCCGCCAACAATATGGGCCCGGGTTTATCCCTCAATATTGGTGTTGACTAATTACACAAGAAAAAACTGGATTTATTCCCTATTATTGTTGTTGGATTAAAAAAAAAAATGAAACAGATTGATTCCTGATGAAAAGACTTTTATACAATAGGGTGGAAAAAAAAAAAAAACTACCTGGCTGAGAATCGAACCACGATCTCCTGATTGACAGGCGAGTAATTTGCAAACAGTGCAGTTTTTTAGCCATCACTTATAAGACAATAATACAGTAATACAATACATATTTATAACTATTATTATAGTTTAATTAATTTTTTATGTAGTTATTTGTATCAGTGTGCCATTTTGTCGTATTTCACGATTTGTGCCATTTTTACCGTGCCGAATTTTCTAGTGCCACTTTGACCTACATTCCATATTCATATCTGCTGCAGCAGACAATAACAATGTGGTGATCTGTTTGCCTGTTGAAATAATTGAAGGCCTTTCTAACTTTCTGGAATTTGTGACAGAATCATCAGAGTCATTGGGGTCATATACATATACCAGGTATCTATGTATTGTGCACAGCAAGGAATCTCTTGAAACTAAGAATTTTCCTACAAGCGCAAGTAATAAAATCCTCAGTCAAAGCATGACTTTATATTAATGTTGCTCTTGTCGTAAAGAAAATTTAAAAAAACTGCTTTTGCATGTTACAAAGGTGGGCATTTCTGTTTGCAGCCACATTGGAGGATTGTTTTTCACAGTCACATTTCACTGATCATATTTTGCCAGCTTTAAGGAGTTGATATACCCAAAAGCATTGGATTTTTGTCATTGTTTGTTAATCGGGCATTTTTAGGCCTTACTGTAACAGTGCAGTTTTTGTTGTTTAATCTGAAGTGATCACCCCAACGCATGGTACAGAGTGAGGTGAAAAATGGGTGGAATGAAAAGTTTTTTTATGATGAAAATGAAAACCTTTTGATCTTTGCATGACTGCAAAGATCAAAAGGTTTTAATGAAATTGAAGTGATTCTTATTAACATTATATTAAAAATGTCAACTCAAGTGCGAGCCAAAGTCAACTCATAAAATAGAATTCAGTCAAAGTTGCTGCTTATTAATTTAATCATAGATATTTCATGTTCCTTAAAACTTAACTGTGAAGAATGGAGTGAATTGCTCGTAAAATCACAAAAATACGAGATTCAGTATTCAGTTCTTCTGAAGAAAAAATGGGATTACAACAAATAATTTCATAGAGGTCATTCTGATAATCTTTTTTAAAGTAAGATTCTATTTGATCATTTTCAGTACGACAGCAGTGGTCTGTTCACGAAGATGGAGCACTGGCATATCAGATACAAAATGAAGAGTGTAAGTATGAAATATGTAATTGAAATGCTATTACTATTATTAGTGTATTAATAATTATAAATTTCTTCATTGTTTTCAACGGGAAGTCGTTAACGCTAAGCAAGGGCAAATGCGGCAGAATGGCACCTTTTTCTCCAAAACCTAAAATTTGGCTATTAGTTTCTGTTGTAGTAGACCATATTGGTTCATACTAAATCATAAATGACAAATACTATCATTGAATATTGATATTTCATTGCTCTGTTGCCATGGTAACCTCCCATTTATAGACACTACCTGGATGAAAAAATGACAAATTTCAAACAAGTGTAATTCAAGAAAGAGAAAAGATTCAGTCTTTCTGTTTTCAGTGGTATTTATTGGGGAACTTACTGAGCAGGATCATTGATGCATTTTTTTTTAATTTAGGAAATTGAAAATTTTATAATATTTTCAAAATTCATCGTATATGAAGCAAATAATTAAAAACATGAAAGAAATATATGAAAATGAACAAAATTTCCCAAAATTCATACGATGATGCCATGCTTATCTCTAGGCATGACATTTTAATTACTTGATCATGAACAACAAAGTTATTCATGAAAAGGTGAGAAAAAATCAGTAGTATTACGAGAGATGCCAATCATGCCACTGACATAGGAATGCCAATCTTTTAAGAGGGATGGCAGCTTGAAGAGGTGATACTGTCACGAGTGGAGTGAGCGGAATTCAGAGATTACGGGGGCATGGAAGTGGGGGAATGACTCACGGGATAGTGAGGCTGCTCACCTATATTGACTTCTGTTAGTTAACGTTAAAGCGTGCATGTTGTGAGTGGTGGGGGGTCTGAATGAGGCGAGAGCGCTGTATTACTATCACTGCACACTAAGACGTCCTAGAGAGCGGACGCAGGAGAAAGCCCCAGAGGGCGAACATAAGGAGAGCAGTCGGAAGACTTGGGAGTAGTGTTTTTTCCAGTGATGACTGGTAGGTGGAACGATGATTGATAATTATGATTGATGTATTATATTCGTCTATTACCATGATGTAAATAAGTATATGTGAGGAATGTGGAAGTCCTTGATACTGTATATAGCAATGTGCGCCATGAGCGATAGATGTAAGTTAAGTTCATGGATTTGTAGCGAGATTGAGTATTGTGTACTACGGTGGAGGTGTGTTACCGTAGGATGTTTGGTGAGTGAAATGTGAACTATTGTGTGTCCGCTTCATGAGTTGTAATAAGGGGTGAAGTGAATAGAAGTGGTATGGTATTATACCAATGTAATGTTATTCTTGTAGGTGCCGGGGACGGGCCGAAGCGCTGCCTACGGTGAGCACAGGGGATAGGCCAGCATAGGGCCGGAGGCCACACATAGGCCAGGAAGGAAGCTGTCGTGCCGGACAGTAGAGGCACATGAGTCGTGGCAGTCTGGCCAACGACAGGGACGTATATGTGATCGTGAATGTGCTATTGAAATGCTAATGTGCTATTGCCATGTTGATGTGCTATTGAAATGCTAATGTGCTATTGCCATGTTGATGTGCTATTGGAATGCTAATGTGTTATGGCAATAGGAAGGTGCTATTGGGAGACTGCGGTGCCAGTGAAATATTAATGTGCTATTAAGACAGGGAGAGGAGAAGCTGAGACCGAAGTGTCTCTAGAAAGTAACTACCGGGTTGTGGACCCGAGGAAGTGTGCGTACGGGAGAAGGCCGTTGTACGGCAGTGGAATTGAATAATATAATGTCTGTATTTGCTCTATTATCTTTATGTTTATGTATAATAAATGTGTGAGTCTGATGGGTTGTTCTGTTAAGTGTTAAACTTGTTTGTTCGTGATTGTTGTCTTGTTATCATTATTACATCTCCCAGTCTGGGATTTGTGACAATACAAAACAGGCAATTTCAATAATTTTTTCCAAAAATACTTCAAATTGAAGAGGGGGTACCATTGTCAAATAGATGAAAAACGACTCTCTGGACATACTCACAGTGAAATGGTTTAGAGTGAAGTATGGATGTTGAGCCTTGCAAAAGTGCCCATAACTCAAAATGGTCGGATGACCTGACATCAGAATCCCATTTTGCCTGCCACACCTGCCTTTAAATCATCAATTTAGATTTAATTAAATCTATATGTCTTTTCCCTATTCATATCACCATAGGTGAGCAGCAGCGTGTCAGAATAAGCTGAAGAAGATTTCCTATTGTTATTAATCATAGTTGTGTTTTAAAGGGCTCTCTCACTGTTAATGAATGTTGTCAAGTTATCAATAAGTTTATTCTTTTTCCTTCAGTGAACATTTCAAGACATATCATATGATTCTTAAACATGCGAAAATTGATTGCAAGAGCAAAACATGGAAGTCAAACACAGAGTCCAATATCTGAAAAATCCTTCTCATTAACAGGTAGTTACTGAAACTGTTGTTTGGGTGTAATATTTCAAAATCCAGGCTATTATTAAATCATGGATCGACTTTTCATTTCAGTTAGTGAACATTATGGTTTCAACCGCTTTAATCGGCGAACTGTGCGAGAGGACATTCCTATCGCAAAGGTGGTTCAGTCTGAAGAGGAGATGCGGCGTCAGGAAGAGAGAATGAGAGAGCTGGAGGCATTGAGAGCTCAGTAAGTTAATATATCTGTGTTGAGTAGTTACAGTCATACAATAGTTCTTTGCCCTGTAGGTCTCCGAACAGCATTAAATAATTAGTACTATTAACATTAATGCGCATTGTGAATGGGCACTTCTAGGGTCTCCTTGTATCGTAATGATTCTGTTACATTTTATTTATTGTCATGCTTCTTCTTAACCTATATTGTGTCAGTATGATTTCTCCAAATTCAAATTCAAAACTCAAAGTGACATTATTTTAAATTTCTTATTTTCATTTTGTATATCTTAGAATTTTACTGGTTTAAGCATTTTGTCTTATTGTCTCAGAGCTGAAGAAGATGAGAAAGTGGCCAAAAAAATTAACGATCAGCTCAAGTTGGAAGCTGCATCACAGGAGGTGATTAGAGAACTGGATGATGAGGTAAGTTCCACTGTTTGTTGTTCTCATCCTTTCAGTGTATAGGTTTATGTCATTGATTTACTTAAATTGCCAAGGGTTTAGGGTAAGATGGCATATCAATAAAAGCAAAAAGAAGGGGAGAGGGTGGTTAGTTCATTTATCAAAACACTTGTAAACAGCACAGTTTAAGCTGTTCTACCGCTAAACTTGGACCTTCATCTGCATCCAGCAATTGAAGAGGTTAGTTCAAGAACGAGGTTTAGTCACATTTTCCAAAAAATAGAACTGCACATATCAGTGGAAACTAGATAAAAAGGGGCTATCTTCTTAAAGTAACATCATCTTTCTGTTGTTAACAAATGGTGAGAAAGCTCGATTTGAAAGTGGGCCACACCAATGCAAGAAGAAGGTTAAGCCCAAAGTTTCTTAGTCCTGGTCTTGAACTGATGTCATCAATTTAAAACTATTGAAGCTTCCATGCAGTACAGTTTAATATCCAGCAGAAAATCTCTGTTGTTTTTTTTTTCAGTGTTCTTTTTTTTTTTGTTGTATTGTTTAAGAGACAGTAGATATTTAATTTTGTATAGTGTAGGGCAAGTAAATGTATACTATATATTAAGAAACATAATATTGATATGTAAAAAAGGAATTCTGTTGGTGGTGCCTAAGGGGACTTTGATAAGTGTCTCTGTCCCGAATATATTAGCTGAGACAGTAATGTTTGAGAGAGAACTAAAGCATGAGATGACAGCGATGTTTCATCTACACCACCCAATGACAAGAAATTATATGACGAGGACAAAGAACTCCCAGGCTGTCTGTTACATTCTGCAAATACCTAGGAATGGATTAATCATACAGTTGCCATAGTGAAAATGTTTTTCCGTAAATCTCAGAGGTTCTCAGAGCCCCAGGACATATTCCTCCCCTTGCAATTCCAGGTTTCATCAAGTCCTACCCATTTTGATTTGTCATGTAATAGTTGTATTTTTACAATGGTAATTATTGAAACAATTTTATGTTCATGTAAAGTGTTGATTTATGGTCAACCTTGTAGTTGTGTATGGTATTTCATGTAATATATGCACACAGTGCACAGACTACATTCTTTTCCAGTTCTCCTCAGACTGAAATTCCTCCCCAGTTCTTCGCTTGGCCATAATTGAAATTCTTTCCCTAAGAGCCAAGGGCCTCCCACTTGAGAATTATTGCATTATCTTGATGCAGTGGAGAAACACACTGCACGTTATCAGCTTGCGTGAGGCGTTAACTCAGGTCTCTCTAGTTGTAAAAAAACAAAAAAAACATGAGTTGTTAGATGAATTAATATATCTCATTGGTTTGTGCAGGAAATAGCACGTCAGCTGCAGGAGAAAGAGAAGAAACGCTATGAGAAACATCTGGAGAAGAAAAGAGAGAAGAAGCTGAAGCAAGAGAGAACCATGCTTGAAGCTGCTCTGGCAAAGGACTCGGAAGAAGCACGACTGGCACTTAATGCAGGTGAAGTGGAAATTATGGAAATTGATTTAGCCTTTCATGATGATGTGCGTCCATTGTTCTCGATAATGCCCGTGACTTCATGTATTATTGGTTTGCGGAGTGTCTCCTAAGGTGGCATATAAGTCCAATCTGGACACGGAACTGTCTGCCACATATTGCACCCTTCAGGCCAGTGGGTGGCTGGGAAGAAGAACTGGCAGCTTGTCCTTTCCGCATTGCCCTTTTGCATTCAGTGGCTGTCTTGCGGTGTTGTTTAGATGACTTTTCCCCTTTCTTTATCAGGCTGCGCCATGTTGGTCGGTCTGAGGCCAGAGTTTCCCCGATTTCACATCCTAGGAAATCATGGAAGTTGATTTAGCCTCCCATACAGTAATGGCCAAACCATCAGGCATCTCACTGACTTTCATATGACATGTTTTATGAATATTTTTACTGACATAATTTACTTTCTGACATTTAATGAGGCTTTAATTCATGGACATGTCCTTTCTTCAATTTGGTTTAGAATGCAAGGTAAAAGAACTTGTCACTTGTGCTTTACCATCATAATTTCAAAGGCTGCTGTGACTTGTAGGAAATTGGTTATTGTACAAGACAGAATGAACATCCAGTGAATAAGTATGCATGTTGTATCGTTACTGTGTGTTTCCATCCCTTCAACTCCAATTTTGAACTTTTTACAAGAGGCACAAATAGGGGATGAAAAATTGGCTAGCGGGCCCTTGAATTCCAGGAAGTTGACTGGAAATGCAAGGCTAATATTGTTCAAAGTATTGAATATGGTGATGTATGTGTTTCAGGCCTTTATTTTAGGAGGTTCGTTGCTCTACGCATTTACACCTCACTTTTCTCGTCTTTATTTTTCTTGTTCTTGTTTCTGTGTGTTTTTGTGGTAGGGATTAGTTGTTGTTTTTTTTAGAATTTTGCACGGCCTGCTCTTCTCGACTTTCAGCTGTCAAGGCACCTTAAAGATGTGCATACATGCATCCAAGTTTTTTGTCCTTATCCAAGAAGACTAAATGCTCGTTCAGGGACAGGAATTTTCCCAGAAAAAAATTCCGACCTGCCTGCGTCGACTGGGGACTGAACCCGGTACCTTCAGCATGTGAGGCGAGCACCTAGCCTCTAAACCAACGTGAATGATGTACTATCTATTTATAGGCTAAATCAGTTTATTCAAAATCCAAATGAGCGGGGAAGAAACATTCGGTAGTGGTAGTCTGTTTAGAAGGGTGATTTTCAAACTTTGTGTGCTCTAAACCGTCCTTTCTTTAACTTACGTGTACATTTTCATTGTCTACAGAATCCGGTTCTGCCAATCCAACTGGAAGTGTGGAATCTCTAGATTCGCAGGGAGTCAACATCACGAGGTATAGAGCCAGGTAGTGTAGTGTGTAGACTGACAACTAACATCACTGTGGGCTCTGTCGATCTCAAATGGCCACAAGGCAGGCAGGGAGATCTCGCTTCACACCATATCTATTTACATGACCTAACCCCAGCTTGGTTCACCCCATATTTTCTTTTTATTCACCCTTGAACAAATGTTTTTTTTTTCTTTTTTTTTTTTTAAATTCTGCCAGGATAAAAAGATTTTCAAAATACATTGGAGTGATTTGCTGTCAGGGAGAGGCAAACCTCAGATTAATATGTACAAAGGCTGTTGTTTTAAGAATGTATGCACCCCAAACGTTTGGCGCTAGGGGCACTTACATATACTTACTATCCCTAACCCTGTCCTTATCCTCAACCCTAAATCTTATTGAATCCCTAACCCTGCCCCCTAACCTTGCAACCAAAAAACAGGAGGAAAACAAAACTTCTTCTTCTTCTTCTTCTTCAGCGTTCCGAGTCATGCTTTTAGTTTAGTGTGGGCCAGGAACTGGGTAGTCAGGTGAAGGTCTGCCTCACTGCCCCATAGCTTGGTGTGTAGGTCCGTGGGACTAGGCCAATGGTTTTGTCGTTCCGTCCTGTGGAGTGGACAGTCCTGGAGGACATGCTCTGGAGTCTCAGGGCCGGCTCCGCATGGACACTGGTTTGTCTGCGACAAGCCTATTCTGTGGGCATGGTGGTTGAGGCCACAGTGTCCTGTCCGGAGGCGGAATATCTGCACCTGCTCTTTCCTTTCAAGGTGCCTGATAGGGTCCTTCCTGTGATCATACTCTGGGAACCTGTCTCTCCACTCCTGACTAATCTTATGTTTAAGGATCGACTTAATTTCATTATATGATAATGGGTGCAATATCTGTTCCTGGTTGCTGGCTGTCTTGGCAAGTTCATCGGCTTTTTCATTGCCCGAAATGCCACAGTGGGCAGGAATCCAATGAAGGTGGATAGTTGCGATCCTTGAAAGGTCGGTCAGCTGTGTGCGGAGCTCCTTTGTCAGGGTGTCCGGTTTTGAAGAGCTGAGTGCCTGGAGTGTTGACAGGGAGTCGGTCAGGCAGACTATCTTCATCTTGGGTGTAACTATGGTCTTGAGATGTTGCAGGGATTGCAGTAGTGCTGCCTGTTCTGCTCTGTAGTTGGAGCACAAAATGCCTGCAGGAACACTTATCTCATGGGTCTCTCCACTAGCAAGTCGGATGTAGACCCCACATCCACCATTTCTAACTGCTTCCTCCGCTGATCCGTCAGTGTATACTCGTGCCCACTGGGTTGATGGATAGTTCTTGTCTAGATGCTCGAGGGTAAGAGAGCGTTTGATAGCATCTGGCTGAGAGTCTCTTCCTTCAAGGCCCGGAATGCTGGTGGTGATATACATAGGCGTCTCATCCGGATTCCATTCCTCGATTGTAGTCTCTTCCCTTGTCACATTTTTACCAGTGTAGTCAGGGTATACCCTTGCAGCATCCTTGGCTTCGTGGTTTGGGCTGCTTCTCTTCAGTCGGTTTTTGGTTTGGTTTGAAAACAAAACAAAAATCTGAAAGAACAATTAATCAGAATTAATTAAGACTGTTGTTAGGAGCGTTTCAGGTGGAGTTCTCTAGCTCTGGAGTCACAAAAGGCTCATTAAAATGCCTACCCCTAGCGCCTCAAACTTGGGGGAATTACGTACTTGTAACAGCGTTCACGTACAAAATGTCTGGCTTTACGATACCCAATGATTGTGGTACTTTTCAATTTTAATCTGTATTTTGAAGTTCTGGTAGTGATAGCAATGTTCTCTGGTTTTCTTGAACATTTTAATACTCAAAATAATATAGATTCACTGTAGTCATCACTTATTTTGATACAATTACAGTAAGCTTCACCAAGTTTTCCCCAAGATCCTTGACTTTAACCTTGCTCAGAAGTGAGACAAACATTTGCTCTTTGTGCTAGTCATTAGATATGATTAGTCTGATTATTTGGAATGACGTATTGTTTGCCTCACGTCTGCCGCTGACCAGCTTGAGGGTTGACCTACTTTCAACCTGTTGGGATTTTTCCATAATCTTGTTTTTCCACAATTCCGAGCTCTGAACAGCAAATCTTGAACTTTAGATTCTCTGGTATTTCTATTTCATTTGGTCTCAAACTAACAAATTTAACAATGAAATATTTTACTTTCTGTAACAAAAAATTAACCAAAAACCTTCAAAAAATTCAATTTTTTTGTATGTGACAGTTTCTTTTGTGCTCTTAAAACTCCTCTTTTCCATCTGAACAAACTTTAAAATTGGTATTGGAAACTATCTTCATTGTTCTTGCTGAACTAATTGTTGTTTCTACGTTTTGATACAAAACCAATAAAGTCAGGGATGTTAGTTTTTTTATTTTGGGGGGTTTTCACTGATTTCAAGCAGTTTTCAGGGATTTTGATCTGCGCTGTTCCAAGTGTATTTTTCCAGTGTATGTTAATCTGGTTGACTGCAGCCTCATTAGATTATACAACAGCTATGCATATGGGTAGTTTCTGTTCAAGATTTTCCTACTTTTTATTTAAAGGCTACTGACATCCTGGTAAAGTAAATTAAAAAATGAGTGGCCCCACTCTTTCCCATTAGGACTGCATAAAATGCTGTTCATATTGGAAAGTCAAAATTGGGCAAAAAGAAAAGGTTGTATGTTGAGAAACCCTGCGTGAGAAATAAAACCCAAACAATTCAAAGCAAACTAAAGAGAACACAGAAAATGCACAAAATTTTCGGCTTTTGCCTTTGTCAAGTGAAAAAAAAATCAAACAATAAAAGACTTCAACAGGAACGAAGCGAAACAGTTTACTTAGCTGCGAGTTCTTGCTTCGTTAGCATCACTGCGACCCCACAGTTTTTCTGTGGTTTTTATGATATTTCGTGTTCGTATTGGAAGTTTGTGAAACTGCCAGTTTGTTATCCTGACACCAAGAGTCATGCGTGAAATGTATCAGCATCCCTATCATCAAAGACACAAAGATACAATAAGATGATACAGCTAGCGCGTTTAGCACGCACAGATTTTGCACTGCCACTGCGGCAAATCATGAACAGTGGAGTATTAATTTATAAAGCCGGCATAGGGAAAATATTGAACTTTGTTCGCTGCTAATCTTTCACTGTAGGCCTTGTCAGATGTCACTTATTTTGTAATTACAACTCCAATCATGGTAGGCAAATTTGGGTAGTTTTTTGTTTCGTTTTTTTTTTTTTACTCATAGTAGCATTGTAACAAATCCCCATCATTAATTTAGCGTTATGTCAAGCATTCTTTTCAGACTGTGCGCCCGATTTTTTTTTTAGAGGCTCGAAAAAGGGAGTGTCTCATCTTATTATATCTAGTATGTTTGCTATCATGTCAGCCAAGCAGGTTGAATCATCCAGGGGACTGTTTTATCTCCCCATTTATCAAATTTTGTGTGAAAATGAATCATCTGTTGGACAATGCAAACACTCAAGATCTTGAAAAATTACAAGATTAGACGGCTATGTCAAGTGTGTGTAGATCACTTCCTTTCATGGATTTCCCCAGGAAATTTTCGACAGATTGTCTTGCAGGAAGGAAAACGTGCTAATGCTATTGTGAAGAGAACATTCTGTTGATTCAAGTAATGTTACAACAGGATATGAACTTTGTAGTGAATGGCAAATCCCAGTGTTTTTTTCATACAGGTTATGAACTCTTTAAAAGTGCTATGTGAAAAATAGTGTGGAGATGTGAAAAGGAAGGGAAAAGGGAGTTGGATTTCTGATAATTCATTTCCTGCTAATTCAGCATGAAGATGGTAAAATCCTTTATATTTCTTCATTGATATTAAAGTATTTTTGTAAATATTAGGCGAGGGTTCAAAGTACAAAATAAATCTTGTAATCGTTACTATTATTGTCCATCTTTTGAATAGGTCAATTTTCAGTAGAACATAAAATTTGAATATCATAGGCATGGTTACAGAACAATAAAGTGATAAAAAGAATTTTGTTTTTCTTTTTAAAGTTTGAAACTCTGCTGTTTCTCTCTTGCCACTAGAAGGGTCATTCCTAATGTTTTGTGACGACAGCTCTTTTTAAAACTTTAGTTTTGCAGAGATGAGGCTGAATGACTAAGCTGTTAAGAATAAAATTCACGACTTATTTGTTTATGCCTATGGTCGTTTTTTCCTCTTATCGTGTGCAGTTTTTTTTGTTACAGTAACCCAGTTTCTAAACCCTTATGTGGAAAACCAAAAAAGAAATATCTGTTTTGGGTTACCGATGTGTGAACTTACTGTCCATTTTTGTGTTGAAACACCATAATTTGTAAGCTGCCTGGTAGCATGAATGTGGAACTGTTGCGTTGACAGTCAACTGTGTATTTCTTACCTCTTGGCACATTTGGTAGGTCAACATTGAACCACTAATCTAATGCATCTTTGTGCTGACTAATCATTCCATGAAAATGCTGGGTGCTCACCAGAAAGAAGAGAAAACAATTAATCATTTTGAATATCCGAGTAGTTAACATAAAAGTCTGTAACAGATAGATTGCTGTCTTTATGCAGAATTTCTGGTGTGAGGTCACAGTCTGCATTCTAAAGGGGGCGGGCACAGGATGTTTGTCAGCCCTTTCAGGAACTGATGTTTGTCAGCCCTTTCAGGAACAACGCCACAGCATCCACATCTCAACCTCTTTATCTTTCATGTTGAAATGCTTTACGACAATTAATTCCATACAAGTCACCTGAGCCCGTGAACTTCAAAATGTTGTGAATGGGTTCTTTGTGTCTGCTCTGTATATTTACTCAGTCTTGAAGAATACGCTGTATGAATGAAATTTCATTTGTGGGTAGTGAAAACCAAGTTACTGACAAAGTTTGGAATGCAAGGATCAGAAAAGTTGCAGTAAACTCAACAGTCGTCTTCACAATAAACAAACACATTGCATTTGTCTGGGATCATCAAAGAATGTTGTGGATTTGGTCAACTCCTTGTCTGTGCTGTGGAAAAACACAGTATGAACTAAAATTGATAATGCCAGTGTGCTATGGACACAGTTTATGTATCCTAAAATTGACTGTGTGACCAAAAACCATTTAAGTCATAAAACCACTTAAAAAATTTTCTTCAACACTTGTCAGGAAAAAGCAAGTAGCTGTAAAATGCTAAACGATTTAAATCACTTTACCACCGTTCGGATCATCGGTAACTACCACTCAGCTGTCACAAGTTCTCAAATTTCTTGATCAAGCAAACTTGTAATTGCAATCAAGCAGTCCTGCCCTAGGCTTTTCTCAGTACAGAGATATCAGCAATCATAACATTAAATACAGGGGGCATTGTACGCCCTGGCCCAGGGCTCGAACAATGCAGGGCAGTGTTTTCAGCACCGGGAGCTTAGTTACACACAAGAGTTTATACTCAGACTTTGAAAGCCAGGAATGTAATGCGCAGGATTTAATGCCAGTGTTTACATTAGTGTGTTTGAGGACAAACATTCAGGAGAAGATCAGTCCAATGGAGCAAGGTTAAATTAATATTGGATGGTTTGCATATGAAACTATTGCTGGGACAGGGTTATTGTTTTCTTGTAGTCTGTAGCATTATGTGGGATATTCATAGAAATTTGCTTGCAGAAATACTTGCAATTGAAAGCTGAGCAAATCTTTTTGACCAAGGGAAAGCAGAAAATACGAGTATGTGTCACACGAAAAATTTGTTCTCAGGGCACAGAGTTCCATGTTATTTTTCAAGATCCCAAAAACAACATAATATTTTTTTTGTTTAAATTTTGCTCATTTGTTTCAAAACTTTCAAAACATATCAGGAGTTTGCTCTGTTTGGAATATGATGAACTGTGTATTTATTGAAGAGATAGCTGGCATATGTCTTGAACAGAGGAATTGGTGAGCAGTCCTTCAAATCTTCAATTTAAAAAAATATTCAAAATGGTCTTGTCCCTTCAATTGCATGATGAATTTCCTAATTTACAATTGTTATTCAGATTTACTGAAAGAAGTTTGTAAAAATTGACAAAGTGAAACCATTGACTTGAGAACAATAGGGGAAAGAAAGCTGTAGCCTTAATCCCTGAGTGTTATTGAAATGTGCTTTTGGGTAGTCATGGTGATATGAAGATGATTAGGCTGCTTCACTAATTTGTTGCATTACTGGCACTGCCTGTTTGCCTCAGACATTTTCTGTCTCACACTGCTGCAGCAGATTATAATAGACACCTATGTGAACACAGGAGAAACCATATCAGTGAATACTTGTGACCACAATCATAGGAAAATCAACAGAGAATCTAAAGGATTTTACATTTTTAATCACAGAGAAACAGACAGTGACTCAGTGGATGAATGCCTCACTGTTAGGAATAGAACTTATTCCAACAATGTAGGAATTGCAACATTTTCTGGTCAGCGGAAATAGAATCAAATTGCTTAAAATAGCTTGATTGAGATTTTGAAATGCATAAGACCCATTTCCACTTAGGGGAATCTGGTGCCCCACCTGATCCCAATCCCCTGATCCCCAGGCTATATTCTGACCACCTAAAAAAGTTTTTGTTTTTTTCCTGCCTCTAGCTTACCATGTTTGCTCTGCCTAAAGTAATGAAAGGAAAACTCCTGTTACTCAAGAGAAAAACTTTGTCTTGTATTGTTGTAAGATTGCTCTTCCTCCTTGGGACTTTCTTTGCACAGCCAATCCGCTCCAAGTGTGACATGTTTTAAGTTACTTACATTCTGTGTCCATCTAATGTTTCTTTTATCACTGACATCTAACCAAGGCCTTTTCTAATCCTAACCAGTTTTAATTATCTTTTTTTTTTTTTTTTTCATTCCTAACATGATGCCAAAAAAGTACAAAATCGCATTAAGTTTTGGAGGATGGTTTTTATTTTTTATTTTGATTTTGGCATTACTGCCATCTGAAGGCTTATTATTTGAAAATGAATGTTGTATTTAAACAACATAGCACCACATTTTGCATTTACCAAACTGTGACTTGTTGCAAAGTTTATCACAGCTGGTATGTTTTGACTTATCATAGGGACATTTTTTTTTTTTCCTGACAGAATCTGGCCCCTGTCCAATATTTGCATTATATGCCAGACATAAAATCTGGTTAACATTAGACTTATAACTTCTGTAAGTGGAAAGTGTGTAGCTGTTGTATCATGGCATTCATACAAGAATGCCTGCGTCATTTTTGGGGGCAATTTCTTTTACCACAGTTTGAGTGCATCCATGACCTACGTGTCATTTGCGTGAATTGCACGACCTATCAAGATTTTTGTCTATCCTGAGCCTTTAAGGCCATTGTGTCGTCATGTGCTCAAAATAATACATGTACAAAATATGCAGGATCGCAGCTAGGTTCAGACCTGTCGAGTGATGAGGTTGATTTTAAGCCCTGTGAAGATTGTCCAGTTCCCAATTATGACGTTTATTTTTTGGCGTCATTCAGGGTAACTCCAGCTGGTCGTATTGAGGATGATGGTGATTTTAGTGATTTCTACAACTTGCCACCAGAGATGGATGAATTCACACGACTGGAGATTCAAGCTTCTCAAGATGAGGTTAGCCATACACACCTCACACGGTGGCACCATCAGACAAAATACACCACTGTCCAAAGATGATAATTTCAGTAACGAAAAGTTGATCATTGAATGCCAGTTTCTTTTTTCTGTCATTTCTGTTGAATGATCCTCTAGCGGTTATAAGGAAGTTGGCATCTTTGGATATGTTTGTCATCTGTGCCTTTTAAAGTACATGGAGGAAATTACTAAGTTGGGTGATTATCAATTATCAGGCATAAAGTGAATCAGGAATTATAGTAGATTTGGTGTTTATAGCTTACTGTGCCCAAATGCAAAGTCAGATTTGCAACACTTTTTTTCGCCTTTTGCTTATAAGTCATTTTAATAATTTTGCTTTCAGAAACTAATTTACCTTCAGTAAATTTTTAATAAAGTTAAAATGTGTTTAAAAAAGAAAAAGTTGTTTGAAAAGGGACAAAATGTAAGTTTTCATTTGTCAAAGAGTTTCTTCAAGCAAAAAAAAATAATAATTAACAATCGAAACAATATTGAACGAAAAATTATTCCCACCTCATTCATGACCATTGGATAAACTATTCCAGGAACTGGCCAGGTTATTACAAGAACAAGAGCATAAGGTAAGGAATATATTTCCTACTTCTTTTTCATTCATTTATGAAAGTTCCTATGATGGTAAACACTCCCTTATTCCAGATTCTCCCTCCCCAAAGTAAAATATCAAATGTATTTGAAACTAACACAAACTTTTTTTTAGTCTCATAGAAGTTTATGCCTTTCCCCACTTGATTTTGTGGTCTGTCGCATTGCATGTCTGGCAACAGGCACTTGAACAGGACAGAATTGTAGAGTGTGCCTGAAACTATTGTCCATATATTTGAAAGTTTAACCCTTTGCTTTCCAATGGGGCTCCTATACCCTGTTGCCAGTAATTATTTTCTAGAGAAATCACCATGCAGCCCATGTTTACAATAGGGTTATTCTAAAAATATTCATTAGTCTCATCATATAAAACAAACAGAATGATCCAACAAAAATTAAGGCCCTGAAAACATTCGCAAATTGTCCAATGTACAGTCATACTCCAGTAAATAAAGGGTTTTAACATGGTCTTGTGTCATCAGAGAACAAAGGCTGAGGTGGACAGAAATAAGCTGAAGAGAATTGAGCTGCAGGATGAACAGCTGGCTCGGGTCATGCAGGAACAGGAGAAGTTGAGGCTCAAGAAAGCCAAACAGAGACATCAGCAGAAGAAAGAAGCAAAGGTAGCCAGGACTGTAGATTCAGGGGAAACGTGTTTATTCTATTTACGTATTGAGATGGAACCGGCTGATTTCAGGCTTTTTTTGTGTCTGTCATTGGAAAAACTTATATCAAAACATTTCTATGTAGCATGACTTAAGTTCTTGTTTGTTCTGTCCCCATTTTCTGAGAAACTGGAGATCTTTGAGTATGTAGAAAGGGTGCAACAGATGCACACTTTGACATTTGTTTGAAGTGCGATGTGGCATTTGTCAAACTGTTCCACAGTTCCAATTTTTTGTAACTCCTTATCATAATGCTACAGCCATAAACGTGGAATTTCTCAGTTGTGCCAAAAGTAAGATGGCGATATAATTCTGGTAGAGACAGTACCTGAAGTCTGTACAATTTTCGGGTTTTCATTTTCATGGGTCTTTCGTAAACATATCTGGACTTCAACCGTGCAAAATGCTGTCAAATGGAATATGTGATTGTGTTCTGGGCTTTGTTTTGTTTTCATTCACTGTTTCCATACATTCTAATAAAAAAACCCAAAAAAAACGTTTAGAATCACATAGTGCAAAGGGCCATAAGTGGAGGGGCACGGTTTTGTACTGAGATTCCATTTTCTTGGGTAGATGGGTGGTTTGCAAATAGATTTGTGGATTGGTACATTTCAGAGATTTTTTTTGACGAAGGAAAATTGACTGCGATCCACTTTGCCTTTCTCTCCGGTTGTTTGAGGTGTGTGGTTTTTGAAGGATCTCTGCCCTGCGCATTTACACCTTTCTTTTCTTGTTGTTGTTTCGTATTTTCTCCTGTTTCTTCTTGTATTTTGCCTTTCTACTGCCACACCTTCTTCTTCTTCTGCTTCTTCTTAGCCCTCAGGAGGGCTGTTTATTTGCTAGTCCTCGAAAAGGCTGTTTGGGATAGCACGTAAAGAGACTTCAAGTGTAGCAGAAAGGAGTGAGACTTTCTTTAACAGTTGATTGGGGAGAGGAGTATAGGTGGGTTTTGTGCATACTTTAGGTATGGTATTTATTTCATATTTTAATAGATTTTATTTTTTTTTCTCTGTCTGTTATTTTCATACGTTTATCCTGGATGGACATTTCTGTCCACTGACATTAGTGACAAGGTTATTAGTACTGCTGTAAAGTGCAGAAATTTTCATTTTATCCTTTAGTATATATTTTATTTTTATTTTTTTTCTTCGATCACTCAGAGACAGACGTCTGCAGAGAATATGCCTCTGGGAGCATCAGCAAACTCTCTAAATCAGCAAAAAATGCCACAGCCGCAAATTTCTTCCAGTGCTGTCTCCGCAGCTGTGCCTATTGCTAGCCCTGATAACCGTGGAGGAGGAGCAGGTCATCATCGATACCGCCGAAACAGTTATACCCAGGCATTTGACTCACCCCCTTCTCCCCCGCGATCCCAACCCCCAGCTCACTTGTCATCAGCCAGATGCATCGACGGCCAACAGCAACAGCAAAGGACCGCCTCTGGCCTCAGCCAACAACAATACATCAAAGCTCAACAGCAAATGTCACCACCGTTGTCTTCATCTGTCTCAGGTCCCGGCTCAGCCTACATCGGGCCCGGGGGCGGAATGTCCACCTTAGAAAGTGCCAGAAGAATTGCTGCAGGTGATCATGAAAGAATCATGGCCATGCAGAATTCTCAGAACCAGAACGCTGGTGTCGTACAGAGGGGAGGATCTTTGCAAGAACGACCTACAACACCACGTGACGGCACCCACACCATGGATATTATTCGAGCTCACAGCCATCATGGCCCTACAACACGATCAGGAGGTGCAGTCATGGACCCTCGACAGCAAGGAAGACAGCCACCACCCCCAGATCAAATTTTGTACTCACAACCATACTTGCCTCATGGTGCTCCTCCTGTACAGGCTGAACTGCGAGATCCCGATGCCATGGAAGTGCAGCAGTGGCTCAGTTTACAAGGCAGCAGTCACAACAACAACAACAGCAAAGCATCCAGACAGTCACCAGCTCAACAACCTCATCTTCGGCAACATCATAACTCAGGCTCTGGCAGTTACCCCAGCGAGGAGGAGGATGAGTAGGCTTCAGTTTCATTCAATTTTGTTCCATTTTGCACTAGACATGACACAGCTTTATTGTCTGTATGCAGGGCTGGATTAACCATTAAGGCTAAGCAATATTAGCACGTGCTCAGGGCATCGGGGGGGGGGGGGGGGGGGGGGGGGGGACCACAGAAATTTTCCATTGCGGGATTTACCATTGACCACATGGTGCAAAACTGCAAATGGTGCAGCTGAACCAGAGCTCCCAAAAGGGGGGCCCCCGCAAGAAATGAAAAAAAATTAAAGTGTTTGCTGGCATACAAGACAGGCTGTTTTATCTTTAAAAGCATCAAAACAATTTCCCTGCGCAGTTTTTGTTTATATTTTGAATTACGTAGACAGT
Source organism: Onchidella celtica (assembly GCA_963931925.1). Classification (NCBI taxonomy): domain Eukaryota; kingdom Metazoa; phylum Mollusca; class Gastropoda; order Systellommatophora; family Onchidiidae; genus Onchidella; species Onchidella celtica. The sequence goes on from OZ007578.1 coordinate 28,381,569, forward strand.
ATTATATTATAGGGGCACTAAAATCTTTTAAGTTCTTAGGGCCTCTAAGGTCTTAATCCTGCCCTGTCTGTATGGTTCCTGTGTCATACTTAACCTGTTTCATGCTCCACATAACCATTCACATCAACCATTTCATCAACTGCTTCATTCACATCAGTAGAATGAAAAGAGGGAGAATGAAACCATACTGTTTTGAGATATTGTGAATTTCTTTTATGCTGCAGAGCTTACAACTTATGATTTTATAAATTTTTTTGCTTCTGTGGTACTGCCTTTAGAAACTAGAAATTAACATTTTCTTTTCTTCTTTTATTTAGTTTCATGCACTGTCTTCCACAAGGATTGTGCTCTCTTGACATTGTCCTGCATAATTGTTTGATGTTGTAAAGATCCCTAAATGGTTTCAAAGTGTTACAATGAAGCACAACTGAGCCAATTTGAGAATGATAGTGTGTTTGTCAATTAAGGAAACCTGTTAGGTTATGTTAAGGTTCTATAACTGTAAAGATCCCTAAATGTTGAATGAAGCACAACTGAGCCAAATTGAGAATGGTAGTGTATATGAACAGCTGTTAGTTTATCCTACCGGACATAGGAAGTCTCTCATAACTTGTCTGTTGAAAATATGATAGAAAAACAGAAAAGCCTGTCAAAGATTATGTTTTCTTGTCGTTGTTTTTTTTTAGGGACTTTGTTATGCACAATGTTTCCTCTTTTTTTCCTTATGACATTTGAACTTGGTTCCAATTTCTTTCAAGACCGCACTGATTTTCTGTGGTTTTTTGAATACCTGTCTGTTGTCTCAGTTGGACACAGCTCAAAGTAGTATTTGGTTTCATTCTCCCTATGTTTGGTTTTTCAGTGGATGTTAACAGTCGATAGGTTTTTCATAGTGTGTCATACTAATAATTTGGTTTGTAGTCAGTGGAGTTTTATTATGATTAACTTTCACAATGTCACTAACTTAACAGAAGAATTGCAAATATGATTAGCTGCTGCCTGAGGTTTGAAAGGACACACGGACTAATTCTAAGAAGCCAGATGATTTTGTTTACCTTTTTTTTTGGTATGTTTTTCATACAGCACATATATGATGCATTTTGCGGTCTCCAGCATTAAAGCAAATAAAAAAAAACGTTAAAATTAACTTCACCCATGAAGATTTCTTATTCCAGGTCAGTGTGACCTCCAGCGTTATTTTCTGCAGTAAATCACAGTTTGCTCTTTTATTTTTATATATTAGAGCCTGGGTGCCAATCTCACCAGTTGATGTTATATTTAGAGGCTGTGTGTTTGACCGAAAGCAATGATGCCCCTGGAGAAAAGGTTATCAGAATCTATCACAGAATCAGTTCAGTGAAGAGTCGTATTTGGCATATAAATAAGTACTTTCTAGACGTACTGAACTTGCTATTTAATGTCAACAGAGAGGTTATCAGAATCTATCACTGGGTCACTTCAGTGAACAGTTTCATGTAGAGATAGTAAAGTACTTTTCTAGACTTTTACTGAATTTTTTGCAGTTACCACAAGAACTTCTCTTTTTCTTGAGTCCACATCACAATGGCAAGAATGTTGGCCATCTAATTCATATTATAGATGAACCTGAAATGATATTATATTCAAGTTTTAAAAAAATTGAATATCTTCAGACAGCATAGACTAGACATAAATTGACATTTGCCATCTAAATCCTCATGTGTCTGAGGCGGTACTCAGTGTTCATGGTCTTAAATTTGACAGGATATACTTAAAGGCTGTTATTCTTAAGTCTGATGATGAAAAACAACAGGAATTTTCCATGATGATCACACGCAAACAATTATTATGCCAAAATCTCCTGGATTTAGGGTTTGGTTGCTTTCTCTCAATTCTATTATGTTTTGTTTTGTTTTTGTCTCTTTCTTATTTGCAATTCTTTACATGTAAACCATATGTGGCTGGTGAAATGGATTTAGAAAGTGGATTGGTCATGTGGAAAATGAATACTGCAAGGCGAGAGTGACTAATAATAGCATATAAAATCTGATATGTGATATATCCTACACATAGCTATTTCCTATTCATAGCCATAAAACTATCGTGGCTGAGGCAAAAATGTATGAATAATATTATTGAATTTGATACACATGTATAAATTATTACTTACTAGCAGGAGAATGTCTGTTGTGTCAAAAGTTGTTTACATAAGGACATTAGTAGCTTATATGAAATTTGCTTATGTAATAGCCTCAATTAGTAATTTATTTGAAAAGATATAGTGGCAATATAGTATAGACATTTTCATTTAAAAATAACAGCAGCTTTATTTGTGTGTATTGTGTGAAAAAGCTTCATAACCAGCCTTTGCCATCCAGGAAAAAGCATACAATGTTTCCCCTTTCTCCCCCCATTTCCTCATAGCTCCTCCTATGGTTTACATGCCAATGGGCCATCAGGGTTCAATATTGCTGCTGCTATTGATCCAACCTATAGGCGACGACATCCCGAGGCCAGTTTTTCCGAGGAGACGCAACTTAAATCCCATATTCCCTTCTCCCGATCACTTCCGCAGGCTGGTGAGCTTCATTTTGTTGTCCTTCATTCTTCTTTGATGACTTCACTCTGTAAACCTGAGGATTTACGCTAGATATCTGCAGAAATAATGGAAATGCAGCCGAGATCATGTTTCACTTTGGGATATATATATCTCAATTGTGCTGTTTTATCGGGCCTAGAGCAGTTTCAGCAGGCACCTATTTTTTTGCTTGACCACTAAGGCTTTGATCTCCATATAAAACTATTCTGTTCACGCCCCCTTCACTGATTCACAGTAACTTGTTGTCAAGGATCATCCGTGAGTAAATTTTGATAACTGTGTGTTTAGCAAAGTGTACTCATTTATTGCGCAAATCTGCCGTTCATGGTGAAAGTCTAGAAACCCTACTTCATGAAAAGCGTGTACTTGTTCTTTTGGCTCCCATCTGTAATATTCCATCCATGTGTTTGATACAGAAGGGTAATTTCTAGGTAAGGAGCTGAACATTTACTCCCGTGCAGCCTTCACACCAGTGTATTGTGACCAGTTTGAATGGAGAGAAATTGTCGCTTACTAACGTTGTGTTAGAAGAGTTTTCTATGCATAAAGAACAAAGATACATGATTGATGGAATGGAATTTCACGGCAGTAAAAAATGGCGTGAATACTTGTAATCAGATTACCAGTAAGTCTTTCCAGTGGCTACATTAGAATGCTGGCTGTCAGTTTTTTCTTATTGGTATTTCGAGTGAAAGGTGGGAGGGGCATTTAAAACCAGTTTAGCATGGAACATACAGAAACCCATTTCTTCATGTCATATCTTACAGAAGTCACAATTCAGGTGTATTGTCATATCTTCTTATGGTTCCATAAATGTGATTAGATTTTTTGGGTTTTTTTTTAGACACTTTCTGTATCATTATCATAACATCCTGAAGTATTTCATATTACTATTATCACCATGATTCAGTCACACAAACATGGGTGCAGGTCATAGTTACTGCTTCTCTGGGTTCCATGGGTTCATTACTCAAAAAACATACAGTCATGGGATGATTTTAATAATCAATATACAGTGTATATTATTAAAGATACCCATCCTAGCTAATACCGATATAACCGTCTACCTCACAGGTATTGGCCACATATTCAATAAATAATATCAAGCTTCAGCTCACCTGACAGAATGCTTGTTGTTACGATAATTTCATAGAAGAGACAGGCTGCAGATCTCACATATAACCAAGTCTATGTTGAAAGCTTTGTTCTTTGACAGCTCATTTCTCTCATTTGGCAGTGACAGTGCTGAATACCATGTAAGCTCAGAAGGAGCACGCACAGTAGAAATTTGGAAAGGAACCAATCAGCATAGTTGGATTCTTAAGGGGCACCAAAAAAAACAACTCAGATTGAAAATAATTTTCCCGTAATAGACCTCTAACCAGGTCTGTGTCAAAGGCTTTATTCTTTGGCAGCTCAGCTGTCTCAGTTGGCAATCGATTATAGTGCTGAATTCATAAGCTCAGAAGGAGCACACAGTTTAAATTTGGGTGAGAACCGTAGTTGGATTCATTGATAAGGGGACACAATTAAACTTCAGGTTCAAAATAATTTCCCTGTAACAGACCCTTATAATGTGATGTGTGGATGGGTGCAGAGACAACCAAAGCACTGATATGTTAGCAGGTGTGGGCAGAGCCTATTGTGTTAGTGTGAAGCAAAATTTGTGGGTGGCAAGTTGCCAGTCTGGCACCTACAACAGCCTTGTTCTGTTTCACTCCTTCATGGTGGTTGTCATCATGAAGTTATTTCGTGTCATAATTGTGGATGGGGGTAGTCCTGGTGGAGGATGTTTTGGTTCTTTAGACATTTTAACTTTTTGACTGTTGTCATGCTGTTCATTGGTAGTTTGGACTGAAAGGTTGTCCATTTCTTTGTTAGTTGGAAGTTGGTGTCTTGTAGTAATTTCGTTGTGTTGCCTTAACTGGTTAAAGTTCTATTACATTAGTTTGTGATAATGTGTGAATAATTAATTTCAGTTTGATAAGTTTCACATTTTTTTGGTAATTACAGTGAAAATAGGAAAGTTATTCAATCAATATTGTGGCGTATTTTGTTTTTGGTAATACTGTCAAATTTACACACCGTGACAGATTTGTAAACATGATTGCTTGATCAATGTTTGAAGTGGTTTGAAGATACTGTGTAAAGTTAATTTTGTGGCAGAATTTTTAGGGTAACATTAGCTTATCCCCCTGGACAACTGCAGCTTTCTGAGAATCATCCTTTGTAGCCAAAAGTTTTACCTTCTGAGAACATGGGGTGGGGGTCGACCTGGGATGAAGTTTATTTGGAATGAGAAATTCTTCGCTTGTCAAGACCATGCTTGATAACCCTCAAATAGTTTAGGTGTGCTATAAATGTTCACCATCTTCAGTTGCTGGCGAACTACACCTGACAAGTAAAACTAGCATCCTTTTTATATAACAGCATTTAAATATGCCAATCTTGTTTCACAGAGTAGGTAATTCGGTCTTGCCAGCTTTCCTGAATTTTATTGGAGTGCCTTGTATGTAGAGTGTCTGAGGGACATGAGGCATGTTAGGAAAAAAACAACAAGAAATTCTTGCCAACTTTGAGGATAAAGTAAAGGCCAGTTTGCTAAAGTGCAAACAAATAGTGACATAATGCACATTATATAAAATACACATAGTGGACATTATGTGAGCTGTGAATTGCATTGCAGTATTTTGTTATTTGTGGCCTCCTTTCTATGAAAATTATAACTGGCTGTTAGTTTGCATTATGCAACATGGGCAAACATGCCCTTTGAGGTGTTCTTTATTAAAGTAGTCATTCAGTTGGCAGGTCTGAGATGTCAGATAAATATTGATGAACTTATACTTTGTTAATCTGTTATTTAAAACTTGATCAGCACCTTTTGACTCATGCTAGAAAATTTGTAGGCGAATTAACATTAAAGAAATTAAAGTGTAGTACTTGTTGCTTATCAGGAAAGGGGAGAGAAGTCGCGGAGTTAGTTCTTGTTTGTTCTGTCTCCATTTTCTGAAAGACTGGCGGTCTTTTAGTGTGTAGGAGAGGTATAACAAATGCGCGCTTTGACACTTGTCTAAAATGCGTTGTGGCACTTAATAAAGCTGTTTCACAGTTCCAATTTATTCTAACTCCTTATCATGATTACTGAAGCAGCAAAATTTTAAGGTCAAATTTTTCAATTGTGCAAAAAATGGACGTGGTACATACCAGGACTAAGGTCATGAAGTGATAGGAATATTTCAAAACATGGAAAATGACTCCATGTTTTCACTTTTTTGTTAGAAATATTTTAAATTACATATATATTTTCCATTATTTGTTGGTTTAGTGAAATACGCTTTTTCTGAACGGTGCAATTCTGTTCACTTTGCTTTTTTTTTTTTTTAAATAATTCATGATAGAAATGTCAATGGTATTTAAATTGAAGTCGCGTCATGGAAAACCAAAATTTGTGATATGTAGCCATTTGTTTGATTTTTTTTTTTTTTTTGTGTGTGTTAGCAACGCCTTTAAATTTGATTTTAATTGGAACAAATGAAAGAAAGTTTCCTTCACAGACAACATTGGTTTTGTTTACAATATTTGGGGGCAGTATTCCAGAGAAAGTATTTATTGTGTTATTTATGTGTTCTTTACTCACCAGACGGCGAACTCGAGTGGGATCCTGGTTTAAGAGGAAGTCTAAGAAAAACTAAAGCACCCATTCACGGATACCAAGGTGAGAAATTAACAGGGAGCTTCAGTTTTCAGTCTGAATATTAGATTGAGTTGGTTACTGTTGCAGTGTTGGTCACGTGTGAGGAAAAGAATGAAGTATGAAACTGAGGAATGACGAGGGGGGAAAAACTAAGTATTATGGCGGCTGGGTTAAAGAGTTTTCTGAAAGCGCTTTAGGATATTTATTCTGAGGATCGAAAGAAGCAGATTGACAGTTTTTTGGTAGCAACAGTCCCTACTGAAGCTTATTCATATCAGTGCAATTTGGCTTTTTCTGGCCATCACCCTGGACGACATCACCTTGACCATAACCCCATCCCTAACCCCAACTCCTACCATAATCCTAACCCAATGGGACAGTTGTTTCTACTGAAAACCCACAGTGACAACTGTGCCTACGGAAGCACTTTCTTTGTTTAAACAAGGATTTCAAAATAAAGTGTCCATATAGATCAGTGGTCATTGCATATCATTCATTTTCTTTCTTTCTCACATTCATTTATACTTTGTTTATTACAAATTCTAGATTCTACAACATCCAGTTCAGTAAGCCACGCAGGAATGGTGGGTGGAGAGCCTGTTATGTCATCCTGGCAACCAGTTCAAGGTCAGCGGCGAGGGGACGGCAAGTCTCGTAACAAAGCTCGGAAATCGAATTCATCGGGAAGTGATGGGAAGAAAGACAAGGGCAACTGTAAACAGCAATAGTACCAGGACTCAAATATAGATCAGATGTAAACAGCAATAGTACCAGGACTCAAATATAGATCAGATGTAAACAGCAATAGTACCAGGACTCAAATATAGATCAGATGTAAACAGCAATAGTACCAGGACTCAAATATAGATCAGATGTAAACAGCAATAGTACCAGGACTCAAATATAGATCAGATGTAAACAGCAATAGTACCAGGACTCAAGTATAGATCAGATGTAAACAGCAATAGTACCAGGACTCAAATATAGATCAGATGTAAACAGCAATAGTACCAGGACTCAAATATAGATCAGATGTAAACAGCAATAGTACCAGGACTCAAATATAGATCAGATGTAAACAGCAATAGTACCAGGACTCAAATATAGATCAGATGTAAACAGCAATAGTACCAGGACTCAAATATAGATCAGATGTAAACAGCAATAGTACCAGGACTCAAATATAGATCAGATGTAAACAGCAATAGTACCAGGACTCAAATATAGATCAGATGTAAACAGCAATAGTACCAGGACTCAAATATAGATCAGATGTAAACAGCAGTATTTTTGGGACTCAAGGATGGATTAGTTGTAAAAAAACTTTAGCTCTAGGATTCATGGATGGATCAGATGTAAACAGCTATAGTTCCAGGACAAGGCTGGATCAGTTGTAAATAGCAATAGTTTTAGGACTTGAGGATGGATCAGTTGTAAACAACAATCGTTCCAGGACTCAAGGATGGATCAGTTGTAAACAACTATAGTTCCAGGACTCAAGGATGGATCAGTTATAAACAACGTCAACTATAGTTCCAGGATTCAAGGATGGATCAGTTGTAAACAGCAAGAGTTTCAAGGTACAAGAATGGATCAGTTGCACACAGACAGAACTGTATTGCCTTTCAAATGGATCTATGTGCTGTCAGCTGTCTCAGAAAGGTGGAAACTGGTGGATGCTGCAGAAATAATTGGAATACATCGTGGCCAGTACAAGATTTTAAGTTTGTTTCTAGGTGGGAATTGAATGAAATTCATGTATAACTTGAAAATAGGGTCATAGAATATAAATCATGTGAAAACATTCATTTAAGGAAAAAAATATCATACAAGAGGTCTATATGTATTATTAACTCTCACCCTGGGCGCTACCCGTAAAGCCCGCTGCACGGTCAGTGACCTTACTCACGGAGAATCTTATCTGGGGTCACTGACCCGTGCCGCCATGCGATGACCACAAACGCTGTCCACGTGGTTCTTTTTTTATTGATCGGTATGAAAACATTCGCTGCTTAGCCTTATCACGCTTGATAATGAATTAACCAGCAAAACCTTAGTCTGTCAGTCTCTAACCAATGATCTGACTTATGATTCCAAACTGACAGCTGTAATTTTCGTGAGAACGAAGCATGATAACTAGCCACGCCCTCCCAAGCCCTACACAAAATGGTTTCATCCTGATTGACACATACTAATAAACCAATGTGGGCATTTGGGGCAAAGATTATTTCAGAGCTTGTTTCTGATTGGTTCTTAGATACAGACAACTCCAGATGGTGGTCAGCTTGTGAGAAAATGAGATAATATTGCAAATTTGTTGAGCAACGGTTCGCATGTCGATGTTACATCGTTTGAAAGTGTGGGGAGAGCCTTTGAAAGCTTAGTCTTTTTGATTCCGACCAGTGGTTCACTGGTTAACATGTCCATGTCGCAATGCCTTTGATTTAAAAGAGATACGGTGAACAATAACACGGTGGTTACATCTCAAAAAGGTCAGTGACCTGATGCTTGAAAATACGGCTGGCGCGGTCAGCTTGACCTGGGCGACTTTTGCCGACCGTGCGGCGTGAGCGCTTGCAAATCAATACCGACTTTTGTCGCCCCGCGCAGCGTGAGGGTTAACATTGCTATAACTTTAAGTACTTTTGAGATTTATTGCATTCAGTATGTTGGCTTTTTTCTTCACAACTCCTTATCAAAAAGTTGAAAATTTCAGTAGCATAATAGGGGACCAAAAAAAAAGAAAAAGTTGATGAATAAATTCCTATCAAGCTTATGTTTTTTTTAATGTTGCTAAATGTTTTTTCATGTCATTTTCCTACCAAGTAGTCTTTCCATTGTCATTACAATACCTGGTTGAGAAGAAAACATTTCGCGAGTTGGTAACCAGAATGTTTTATGTTCGAAATAGTTAAATAAAGAAAATTGTTTGAAATCTGTAATTTTAATGAAAATTCCAATAATTGCAAAACTGCAATACAGTCACATGAATGGTTTTATTGGGTTGTGAAGTAAAGACACACATCTTGTGTCTTGGAGATCTATACAGGCATTTAAGAGCTGTGAGTGCAGTTGGACGTAACACATTCTGGTTGATAACCCTCAATTTGTTTATGTTGGACAGATGATTTTGTACCCCCTGATATGGAAACATCACAGGGTGGGATCCATGGAAGCAAGTGGAAAACTACTGATCTGTACACGGCACCACCAACCATAAATGGCTAGCAATATTTTCATGATATTAATGTTTTTTGTATAACTTTTTGAACGGAATTCTTGATGGAATTGATATGTGAATGGATGTGACGAAATCAAGCTTTAGGTGAAAGACCAAATTCCTGAGAAAACCGCACAATGGAAATTGAGATTTGCTTATAAAATAGAGATTAGCCATTTTTGTTCATTCTGATCAAATATTTTGCTTGAAATTCATCTTAAGAATATTTTATTTTGATTTTTTAAAGAGGTATAAAAATTTCACCTTGAGCCCGAGTTTGCCAAATCCACTCACATGTATTTGACTGGCATTTTGTAAAATTGTTAATGTTTTGTTGTTTTTGTTAATAATACTTAACCATTTGACTCCAAGCTGCAAGTCATACCACATCAGTGGTATTTATCCCATGCTCTGTACCGCAAGCTTGATTGTGGTACGGTATCTGTCAGTTACAGTGTTGTCAGAAAGTAAGTCAAGGGAGACGTAAACAGTGTTGCGACTCTTCAGCACAAACATGGGGAATAATGGCTAAATTAGACGATCCCCTGGATGGAGTGAAAAGGTTAATCTGTGAGAGAGGATGATGTCATTGTATGACGAGACACTGAGCTGTTTTCTAGCCAGGCAGATATGGATTGAAACTTTACTGATGCAAGATTGAGATGACTCATCCCTCAATGAGTTTGTCCAGGCTTTTTACTGAATGCTGTGTGAATGGAAATATATATTTCACAGAGTGAGCGTGTGACATTGAGAATTCTTGAAAGTTTCGTATGTTTTGTTTGAAGGTTTGCAATAGTGAGAGACCATCTGTTTTTTTTGTAGATTTTGCACAATGTATTTATTTTTCAGATATATGCGGAATGGCAATAGTAATAAACAGGAGCATATCACGTAATTAGTAGATAGATAAAGTTATAATATAATTCATCCACTGTCACAGAAAGATATTTTTGGTTTTTAAAGATGGAGTAGTCAGACTTGCCAACTGTCCCCGATTTTACAGGACCATCTTGTATTCAGTCCAGTAAAGTGCAAGACAGTGATAACAATATGCACACTTAACTAAGAATGTTGTTACATGTACATATGTCCCCCAAGTTTTTTGCGCTAGGGATACGTATTTAAAGCCTTATGTGACTCCAGAGCTGGAGAGCTCCTCCTGAAATACTTCTAACAACAGCCTTAATTAATTATTCTTTCAGATTTTCTTGTTGTTTTCCTCCTGTTTTTTTGGTTGAAAGGCTAGGGGGCAGGGTTAGGGATTGGATAAGATTTAGGGTTGAGGATAAGGAGAGGGTTAGGGATAAGTACATATATGCATGCACACCTAGTGCAAAATGCTTGGCGTGCGTATGTACAAGTAACCAAGGCCTTAAACTAATTAAGTAACACATAGAGCACATTTGCCAGTGAAATGTTTCTTGTACTTATGTTTTTCTGTCAATGGAAATCATAGATAATGATTGGTTTCAGTTTGCCCTTATGAGGCATGAATATATGTGGCCCTTCTAAACTGGTAACTTTTGTTGGCAAGTCTGAAGAGTTTATGGCAGACCTATATACCAGTGACTTTTAATTTTGGGGATTTTTAAATTTAATTTTTGGGTGCAGAATCTTTATGGTAGACTTTTTATGCCAGTTATTTTCAATTTTGGGGATTTTTTTTTTCTTTCCTGCAGACGGTTTATGGTAGGCCATTAATACCAGTTATTCAGTTTTGAGGAATAGAGAATAGCATGTGAAAAGGTAGAAGGACCGAAGTTGGGAAGGCCAATTCTTTACTGTGATCTAAGTTTATACTATCTCCTGTCTCTACATTTATTGTTTGTTTTGTTTGTTGTTTCAAAACTTCCCAGTGACAATGTATTGTGAGGCTTATTTTTTTATTGCATAGCATTTCTGTGACTAAGATAACTTGAAACATCATAGACTTGAAGTACAGTAAGTACGTTTTCCTACATATCTTTAACCTTAAGTGCATCATTTGTGTTGCCCATTATAACAGTATAAGAAATGTAATATTTGTTGATTTTGATTAACACTTTGAACCCTGACCCCCTGACCCTTCAACCAGCCCTTACCTGGTCCCTTGGGGAACATCATACAACTACTTGTTTTGTTTCAAAATCATGTCAAAACATCTCTGCACAAATAAACAGGTAATGGGCGTAGCCATGTTGGAGAAGCTATCCCAGCTTTCCATGAACAAAGAGAAAATATAACGGTGAACTAACTCGATATTTTCTCAATTCGGCTCCACATGAAAACTTTTCCTATCAAATTACTTCCAAATATATACAGTTTTAAAATCAAGGGGAAAAAAAAAGATTAAGATTTCGCTTTGTTTTACACATAGTCAAGTCTTTAGTTGATCCCTTTCAGTCATGTCCACAATCAGAATTTACTTTTTCAACACTTGGATTTTTATAGCTCTCTTGTTGGTATACAAGGGGGGCTGACAATCTTTTATGAAAATAATGGGTTTTGTCACAATCATTTCAAATATTGTGAAAGTCATGCTTAAACTGATTGAAAAGAAAATGTATTCTCAGTGGTTGTGTTGCTAGGTATGCGTAAAACTTGTCACTCCCATGTAGAAACACACACGTTACCTGCAATCGTATAAGAGTTGTTCTAGTTAGATGATAATTAAATTACCATTTTTATTTAGGTGCTCTTTGTATCCAAACCATATTACAAAGGAAGTAAGCCCTTCAATGTAATCAGGAAAAGCTTTTTAACCGCTGAGCCTTAAACTTTACAAAATATCTTATTACGCTTAGAAAGGTGCACGGGCTTATTTTGAAAGTTCTTGAAGCTCGCTGTATTTTTCAATACTTTCGTTGATATTTCAACTGAGTTGAACAGAAGAAAGACGTGTTCCGACATTTTGAGCTGGAAAAAAAAAAAGACAGATTTTCTTCGGGCAGAATTTAAAAAGCATGACAAGAAATTTTGTTCTACGCCTCAGTTTACACATTGGTGATCCAACTTTAAAAATCACATCTGTGTATTCCCCGAGTCAGGGAGCCAACTAGTCCATATAAAGAGAGTTTGTCGTGAAATATTTGTATCCTTTAGAGAATTCTCATTTACAACTAAAGCAACACTTATTAGTGAAAGCTGCTGTTATGTTGCACTTTCAGGTTTACCTAATTTAGGTGAGCTCTCTTCTGTTTGTTAAATTCATTTCCTGACTGCTTGTATAGCTATAGGAAAGGTCAGAGTTTGACAGGACCATGACTTTCCCAGAATATATGTGAGAGACAGGGTCATGTAGCCAGAGACTTTTTGAAACCACTGGTATGGTAGTGATTGTATTTTTGCCTTTCATACATTTTGGAGATTTGTGTACACCAGCCTATGCCTTATGTACATATATTTATATGTCTATGTTGTGTATGGATTACGGAAATGTTTGTTTTCCAATGGATTGCACTGAGTGATATTTTGTGATTGGGGACCATGTGAAATTTTTGAGTATGAAAGCTTCTATTGCTATTGTTATATAATATCTATGTTTCCCTTTTGTACTTCATTTAGCATATGGTTTGTGTAAAGTGTATTTGATAAAGGGTGCTATTGTTGTTTTAGTTATATTTGTGTTTTCCTGGCTTAATCTTCTGAAAGTATTGGCAGCTCAGGTGAGACAAATATCTATAGGGGTTATCCATAAAATTGGGGTGGGGGGGGGGGGGGGGGTTGTACTCCTAATGAAACAGATAGTCCAAGCGAAATGCCATTTAAAGCTTCATAATAATCAAGGTCTTATTATGGACATTCATCATTTTAAGGGGAAAGTGGGGGGATATTAAAAAAATCATGAAGATTAAGCATGACATTTTATGGATGACCCCATGGATTACTTGAACTCAGTTGTTAGTCCAGTTGCCAAATTGCACATTCATTCATTCAACATTGCCATATTTAGTGTCAAGTTTTAAATAACCACATTAATGTATTTTTCGAAAGGTGTATGCCCTCAGTGAAAATTTTTTTGAGTTAATCATTACCGTTTTCAGGCTGATGATATCTAGAAGTTTGTGGTTTTAAGGTTTAAGCAGGAAATTTGTGCTGCAGATCCAGGAACATGGCAGATCATTCTTTGATTTTTTAACCTTCTTGTTGCCACATAGTGGATATATCAGAACACCATATTTTGCAGGGGATTGCCACGAGGCCGATATATCGGCTGACATTGTTCCGGCATGTTTGCACTGCTAATTTTACCACTTCCTGCCATATTTCTAACCAATAACTCATTATTCTGATAGTCTAAAGGAAGCAAGGACGTTTTTGGTTTGGTAGTAAAAGGGTTAACGGTACTGTAAATTGTTAAAGGCAGAAGTGTTAGGATTGTCACTCCTTATTGACTGGGTACAGAGTGAACTTTTGAAGGGATTATTAGATTCAGTGAGCTTGGTGCAGATTTACATGTAAATACTAATGTTTGTTGCATTCTGTTGACGGGACACAGCTGAACTAAGAGATAACAATCGCTTTATTTTCCATATGGGAAATTCCTTTTCACAGAGCACATTCATGGTACAAACATTCCTTAGAGTATTATAACATGAAAATGTCACAGCTCAGTAACAGAATCACACAGGAAGCAACCTGACATGGAACCTTAACAACACATGGCACAGGTCTATTATGTGTACAAGTTTGTTGTGTTTTATTGGAAAGCCAGAACTGCAAATACCTTGATCACATCTGTATTTAAATGGCAATTTTCACCATTTTCCAAAGGATTGCTTTTTCATTTTTGCCTAAATGGTTACTTAAGTAGTTTTGCCTCTTTAAACCACTATTACTTTCCTCTTTCTTATCTCTATCTCTGCATTAACCAAAGTCAGAGAGTATTTGTTTGTAGGGGGATCTCACTTCTGCAAAATCGCAGAACTAGGTCGCGCTGGTAACAAGAATTGAAAGAGACTGTTTTCACCAAAGATAGTGTGCATAATCTGTTTACTGTGGTTTGTTCATATTTTGGGTTGATTGAGACTATTTAGAGCCGTTTGTAAGTTCTTACGCCCCATGGAAATGCACAAACGGGTATTGTTTACCGCCGCAATCTACTTTCCGCTCCATGCTAACAATGGTTTCACCGAGCCTCCCGTGTCTCGTGGTGCAAACCGACCAATAGTGAAACCTCTCTATACAAACATACTCTCAGCCGAAGTTTCCTCTCCATCTGACATAACATTTGTCATTTTCAGTTCAAACCTGAAAGATAATGTTCACATTTAAATGTGTGTTCACTTGGTTTCTTACAGCTTATCCCATATTATTTATAACTTATATCTCGTTTCTTCCACTCACCTTTCAACTTATTGGGCTGGATATCTGTATGGATTGATTGATTGATGATGAGAATGAGATTCCTAGCACACCGGGCATCACCATAAGTGCTCCTCTCCCCGTTCCAATATCCATTTGAGGGTTTTCCTACTAATTGTCCCAGTGGCCCGCTGGTTCCATATTTGTCGAGTTCGTCCGGCCATGTTGCACAATTGCCAAATTGCACATTCATTCATTCAACATTGCCACATTTAGTGTCAAGTTTTAAAGCCTGTTTAGCTCAAGAACTCTTTACATGGAATGATAATGTATGGTACAAGTAGATATTTTATTTTTTGTGTTTGTCTCAGGCAAGTGTAGCCTCATGATATTACTGCACATTAATCAGACTACATAGTTAGCATCAGGTAATGTTGTAGCTAAGACTGAAAATCTTTGATGAAGGAAATGTTTTACTCTTTAGTTTACTTCCCACTTATGTGCCGCACTTCATTTTTTTTTTTTTTTTTGTAACAAACTTTTCTTTATTGGTGCTATCTGTTGATGCTTATTTTGCACTCTTTTGCAGGGGGTGGGATTTTTTTTCCCGCATTGTCAAGCTGCAATGTTCCATCTACCTGTAACATTCACACTTGTTCATTTCGTAATTAATTTAGCTGATCCTTGTTACCATTGAACAGGGTCCAAACCTGGCACAAGATGTTGACAGTTTAATCTGCTGTTGTTGCTGTTTTTCAATGTGCTTGTACTATCAAAGGCATCACGGGAAGAAAGAGCATTCGGTCTGCAGCCAGCTGGGAAGCCTTTACCTGGTGTAATGCGGTGGGTCATCAGAGCTTGTTTGATGACACTGGCCTAGGTTTACCTTGGTCTGCCCCTGGTTTTGAATCCAGAGAATTGCATGCTGTATGCACGATAGGCCAGCTGGAAGATTGGCATTCGCTAGAGGTGTCCAAACCATTTCATCCTCTGCTGCTCTATGTACCAGTGGACTGGTGTTGTTCCTGGTGGTCAATGTGCTATCAGAAAGAAGAAAAAAATTAAATACTGTCTCACATTTTACACTTCTTATGTAACAATGTAACCAGGTTGGAAATAATGTGTAGTACTTAATGTATAACCAAGATACAAAATATGGTATCCACATATCATGATATGCATGGTGTTAAGTGAGCCATTCGTGCAATGAAATAGACAAGACTATTTTTTCAACTATTTTCATTTTGTGTGGGTTGAATCTTATTCTGTTCTGTAGATCTGACAACTTTAGGGATTTTAATAGTTTCAAATTTACAATATTTGGCTGATTGAAATGGAGGGTGGGGGGTGAGATGAAAGCTTCAGTGAATCAGGTATATTAAAATTTATTTGTTCAGTTAATTGATGCTCAAATATGTTATCAACTTAATCAGTAATTACAGATTTCAGCAGTATTTATCACCTGTTATTCCCTTGGTATGTGTTCTTTAGACAGAAAACATTTCAGCTGTTCTGTATTAATACCTAAGAAAATAGAATTAAATTGTGAAGAAGTCAGATTCTGGTGCTGTGGTAGTAGAAAATTGAAACATACAGATATTTTCCTTATCAAACAGCTGAATTTCTGACTGAGGACAGGGATATTTTATTACCAAGTCCCCCATGTTTTTTTGAAAAAATATAACTTGTGTTCACATATAAATGTATACCAAATTCAGCAACTCATGGCAGTGTGAACAGAGCATATAGACATAAATGCTGAAAGAGAATAATCAGTCGAGGAGCAGGAATTTAAGTGTCTTAATTATTTGATTACCATAATTAATTCCACTTCTACTAGTTCTAGGCTGCAGTCCGTCTGTTATAACTAAAATATGTCATTTGCAATTCCTTTCTTTTTGGCTAGCTTCAATAGTTTAAGATGCATTTTGCAAACATAAATAAATGTCTGTGAAAATGAGAAATTGAGAAATGAATATCAAGACACTGTCTCAAAAGTCTTTAGACTTAGTAGAACAGCATTCAAGCGACCAAAGCAGACCCAACACATAGGCATTATCTGGTCCTGTTGAGTCCAGATTTTGTTCCAATATATCGGCAAAAAGTATACAAAGAGTTAAGTACAGTTAAAACTCTTCTCTATGAGTATAACCCAGTATTGTGATTTAAGCAAAATTAAAGATCATTTCATATACATGTAGTGTATAGCCAGGTTGGCCAAACTTGCTTAATGTGAGAGCCACATACAATAAACATCAGATGTTCAAGAGCCACAAGATATCAACAAAATTTACACACAAGTTTTTATTGTTACATACATATTTTGTTACAAAAATGTTATATGAATATTAAGAAATACACGCATGCAAAATATTTACTTGTGTATGGAGTTTTTAATTTGTATTAAGTTTCAGTAATGACAGAGTACATATGTATATATCAAATATTTTCGAAAGCTTTTGCATCTCAGTAACAAAATTAGACTGCCAGAAATAAGATTAATAAGAGTGAAGAAAGAGATATTTTAATGATATTCATTTGTCTTAGTAAATATCTGGTCAAAACATAGAGGAACAGTTTCCAGGAGCCGCATGTTGAAGGCGCGGTTTGGCCACCCCCATCACATAGTATAGATTCTTGTTTCCAGGAATTTTCAGTTGTGACAGATTTTTGGTAAACAAGAGGTTGTTGACTGGTTGTTTAACTCTTTCCCTATGGGCCAGCATTCCATGTTTGGACGGAGCACCTCCTGGGTTTATAGGCCACGCTTTAGTGTGCATTTGTAAGCAAAGATCGCCTTACTACACAACAGCTGTCCAAACTGTACACTTATCACACATGTGGTGTCGCTGGACACGTTAGGACAAAGGAAGCTTTACCAAGAATTCTATTTTTAAGGTTCAGTGTCACGGGATGTTAATTTCCAATACAGTGGTCAAGGAAACACTTTACAACATCACAACGTAGGCTGCGTTGTGCTGCATTGCACCAGCTGCAGCTGCCTCTAGGGAAGCGTGCGACACAAGGTGCGTTGTACCGTAGGGAAAGAATTAACATCTGAGTTTTTTTCTGTGAAAATTATGATTGTGAATTTCTGTGCAACATTTAGATAGTATGTTGGTCTAGAGACATTTGGTTGTGGTGTTACAGACTTTGCATCCTCATAGTAACGGTGATTTTCTCTGAGCTTTACCAGTGAAAGATGGGGATCAAGACTTTATCTTTTAAAATACCTGCTTCATTGCTTTTAATTTCATACAAGCATTGTCAGTGTTAAATTGTCACTGCTATACAATAATGCCATATGTCAGACTTATGCTAACAGGGAACTGATGCTTCATTTTTGCATTTCTGAGCACGAGGGCTATCCGATACTATAAAAGAAAAAGAAATGCCCCAATAGGAAAAAAGCATAAGTCACCAAATGACGGGAAAAGAAACAGTTTTTCTTATTATCTCAAAAGTGTCAAAAATAATTTATGCAGTTGGCACAGAGCATTGACAATATGCAGTCGAGCAAATGGCATGAAGGTTTTGGCGAAGAGTCACATAAATGTAGCGTACAGTGTATTACACGGTTGTAAAGTGAGTCGTTCTGGCTTGGCGCAAGGTGATATGAAAAGGGTTAATAGCTCCATGTGAAGTTATCCCACTATATTGGGATACTACCTTTAAATGTGTTAGGAGATCAAGTTTAATATGACCTAGCTAAAAAGAAAGTGTAGCAATTTTCAAATCCAGACCACAAGAAGGATAGGTTAAAGTGTGTGAGTGGGAGCACGATGAATTGATCTTATTGGTAATCTTGCTTCTAGCACATCATTAAAGGATATTGAATTATAACAATGCATTTCATAAAGAACCAAAATACAAGAAAGGGAATGAAGTTAATACTCATTGACTGGTAGGCCCCTTATTTTGAATCATTCAGTTTGACATGTCAACTTATGTATATTAATGTATACTTATGAAGCAATTGAGAGTGACTTTTACTTTTCTGCTGGCAGTGGTGAATTTTATATTGCAATTGTTTTTTTGTTTTTTTTAAAAATTGATATACAAATAATTATGACAGACCGTTAATGCATTTTTTCTTATTTTAGGTGATACTGTTTGTGTGTTTACTAATGTGTGCATGAGAAATTCTCAACTTTACGCGCACCTGGTTTGTGAGGGTCTTATGTATGATTATAAATAATAATAATTGAGTATAACATAAACTTGTAATACGATCACAGATGTGAAAAGATGTGTAGCATCCACTCCATGTCACAATGATCTGGGTGTATTAATGTCATAATAATTATATGTACATGTATATATATATATATACACAAATAATAATCCAAGTTGACAGACTCATGGACCATTCCTCATTGTATGAAACCTTATTGTTATTTAAATCATGGTTTATATACTGTATGTTTGGATACATTCACACATTCAATGTGTCTGCAAGAATTGCCCACGATAACCAGTGTAGTTGTGTGTAGGAATATACATGTACTGTCAGACTTGTCCTGAACTATGTAACTATGTACATGTATTAGATATGATCATACCTTATGCACATACAAATAGACTGATATTGAGATCACCAATCTGGACGCCATGAATTTTCTTTGTTCTGTTTTGTTTTATAATTTTATGCCTTGATATGTAATATGTCAATCCTTATACCTCCTTTCCTCACTCTATCTACTGTTATCCTGTTCTTCTATTCTGTCTATCCAGCTTTTCTCTCTTATATGTAGAAGAAGTCAGATAATAATAGATATATAATCTATTAAATTAGATAGTAATTAGACACCATGATTTCCCTATCTCAACCTGGGGCACATAATATGACTCCCTATTAATCAGACTATGATAATGATTAATAATAGTGTTTGATAAAATCTCACCAAGATGTCATCTCCATTTATCCAGGATACATTGACTGATATAGGCACAAACTGTTCAAGAGTTCTTGAACTCCTCTATGGCCTTCAAAATTTCAGTTGTTCCTTTTTGTTTTTTTGTTTTTGTGGCTTTTTCTTGTAGAAACAGAGAACGCAACCATTCCACACTATGCGCTTATCATAGAACTCAACAGAATACAAAAAAATACACTGTAATGGACCATCGATGCCTGTTCACTATTTACATGTTTAATCAGTTTTTAGTTGACCTGTCCAAACATGGGAGGTTTGTGTCAAAGACTATCTATGATGTCATATTGTTATTATACTAACAAGTCAGACTTAGGCTAACATTGCATCGTCCTTTTATATTCTCTCTGAGGTCAAGCAAAAACTATTATCTGAATAAAACCAGAGCCGGGGCAGGGGCTCCAACCAAGGGTTCAGTGGGCCCCATGCTGCATGCAAATTTCTGAGTAGTTACATAGAGGGCGAGTCACAGCCTACTGCTTTGCCCAGGGGCCATAATGATTTTGAGACGTCCCTGAATAAAACACGTGCCCCAATCCAGCTGTTCAGTAACATAACAACTGACACCATAAGATAAATGTTATATTTCACCATGACAACACATCTTCGTGTGCTTTTTCTCAGAACTATGAAAAATGACATAATACGTTATGTCAGCACAGAGATGATAAACAGATAATGTACATATGTAGATGCTTGATCATATAGGGGCAGATATAGTAGTCATGGTAATATGAAATTAAACCATTACAAACATCAGCGGTCAAATACTGTAGGGAAAACACTTTTTCTCAGAACTATAAACAATGACATAATCTATTGTCTTATCTTAGCGCAGTGGTGATAAACAGATACATGTAGATGCTTGATTATTTAGGGACACATATATACTAGTCATGATAACTTGAAACTAAACTATTACAAACATCAGAAGTCAAATACTAAAGACAAAAAGACATTTGGCTAATAATGCTTTTACAGCCAGCATTTATTTAGTTTGTCACTGGATCAAAATGAGAAAAGACAGAGGGATAAAGATAACATAAAAAGGAATCTGATTTGCGATACACAAACATCCTCGCGATCGACAGAAAGTGAATGCCCTCGATAGCCATTTTTTCTCCAAGTTGAGATATAATCCAGACCTGTAAGGTAATATTTTGTTGAAAGGTTGCCGCTGGCTGGTTCTAGAACGAAGAAAAATATCTGAAGATTTTATAGACATTATGCTGACATTCATGTCAAATTCAAATTGTCCATCATTGCGTACATTGTAGCAGCAATACAGGATATAATATTTATAATAATTAATATCATTTGATGATCGGTTTTGTTAATCAAGATCAACACTTCCATCCATAGATGCATGTACATGTATTTACATTGTTTGTTATTGATTGTTGGAATTGTTAAATATATCACTTGGTTACTTAATTCATTATTCATTACATTCACACCCATTTTGTATTCAGAATTATGCTGTTTTGCCTATGTTTAACTGGTTCAGTCACTGATACTGTCCTTTTCACTACGTTGAAATTTCCTGAATTGATTGGATAGTCTTCTTATTGTAGGTAACGCATGCCTTTAATGTCTTAACAGATGGGTTTCTTGACAGTGATCAGTGCAAGGCACAATATTGCTGTTATCAGGTTGACACAGTGTAAATCTTACTTAAACTCTTAATCTTCAAACTACATGTATCTAATGGACAGTTAGTTAAATTGTAATAAAACTTCCTTAGGCAGGTGAAAGTTCCAACCACAGAAAAATGAAAGTAAACACACCTGTAGTCAGTGGCTGTCCTATTTTTGGACTCCTGAAGCTTGCACTGTTATGAGGCCCCTTCGCAACCAGCAACAATAGGGCAGTATCCAAAATTCACTCATTTAAAAAAAAAGTTTCTTAAGGGCTTCTCCAGGATTAGGGGCCATGCAGTTTAAGCTTCATTAGTTTCATAGTAGATCCGCCACTGTCTGTAATTAGGTTATGCATTTCTCATTTTTCACCATCATTTTGTGGTCCATCGACACACTTATTGGTGTATCAACAGTTTTTCCCACTTTACAGGAAAGTGTTTCGAAGAACTCCGAGGTGAGAACGAGATCTTTTTATACATGTACAGAAAAGCATATTGCAAAAACATTTCTGGTTGTAATTTCAAAACTGCAGGTATTAAGAATTTTGTGAGAATTTAGGCCTCACCATGAGCAATGAAAAGCAGTCGTGGCTCAAAAGCACCAAAATCGTCAATGTGCTAGTAAGTGAGACGAATGATTTCATGTATCAGTTGGAAGGAAGATTCTGCATTACTTAGTGAATAGATAAGCATTGAAATGCTCAGGAATAGTATATCCTTTGTCCAGCCATGTATTTAGAATACATTTCAGTGTAAAGGGCATTTCGTCAAGTATTTCCAATATTGTTGTATGTGTATTATTGTCTTTTTGAGAAAATCAAGAGTTGTGTAAATCAGGGTTTTGTTCAATATGCCTCAACATCGAAACTCGCATAAAAATGCCCATGAAAAATATACCCATATGACATTTATACATGGCATACATGTACATGTAATAAAATTAGGAATGGGAGAACCACTTTCATGACAAAACCTCAAAATTGACAAAATGTCGCATACATCAGTATGGCAGACACCCCTCAATTTCATTCATCCAGCATAATACCTAAGCTGTATATAAGTAAACATCATCATTAAACATCCGGTGTTTGTACATGGTGTAAGCCTTTTTGATTGAAACCAAAGATACTAGAGATGACAAGATTAGACACTCCTTTCTTCACACTTCTAAAAAAATCGTGCACACAGTTTGCGCGCTGATTGGGGTAGCCATGACGCTCTGCATGAAGAGAATGCTTGATATGATGATAAATTAATGATGCTGATTTGTTCTGGTGTTACTGCGACTAAAAAATAAAAATAAAAAATAGCTAGAGCATTCCCACAGCGATTGAAAGTGAAATTTTGAAATAAGTGTCGCCAATCAGGGCCTACGACGATAGCTGAACAGTGAACACAATTCAATATTTCCCTATTTTGGCTTTGTAAAATACTGCATTTTTCATGACTTTTGCGCATTCGCCGCTAGGTGGCGATGCGAAATCTGTGCACTCTAAAGCGCTAGCCATCTCATCTTA
Source organism: Onchidella celtica (assembly GCA_963931925.1). NCBI lineage: Eukaryota > Metazoa > Mollusca > Gastropoda > Systellommatophora > Onchidiidae > Onchidella > Onchidella celtica. Next base: position 28,404,434 of record OZ007578.1, read on the forward strand.
CTGTTTCAAGTATCTCTGTTGAAACCCATCTCAGTGCCAGTAAATTTTGCCCTGCTCACCTTCCGGGTATAAATGTTGATCTTCCAGTGCTCAAGATGTAAATGGGAGACACAGTGGTCTAGAGGCAAGGTGCTCGCCTCTCATGCCGAAGGTACCGGGTTCAAATCTCGGCCGGTGCAGGCATGTAGGAATTTGGGGATTTTTCTCATACTTTCCCGTCTCTGATCCTATGGTAGGTAGGATCGAGCACCTAGTCTTCTCGGATAAGACGAAAAATTAGGAGGGCTGGCGTGCATGTTGCGCACGTTAAAAATACCTTGGCAGTTGGAAATCGTGAAGAGCAGGCCGCACAGGGCCGCTAGCCAGGCAAAATTCTAAAAAACAAATCCCTTCCACAAAAAGAAAAATAAAACAAGAAAAAGTGAAGTATAAATGCCAAGAGAAGCGAACCTCCTAAAATAAAGACCTAAACACACTCAAGATGGAAATTGATGATGTTTAGAGAATGACAAATCATAAGAGGGACATGCTTGACACAAGACCAGGCATTCTGTCACTACAATTTTCATTTGTCCTTTCTGCTCATCTTAAAAGTCATCTTTACACTCAGGACATTGTCGTCACTGTTCCCTAAGACTGGAGTAACTCAAAAAATCGAAAAATGGATTTTTTATCTATGTTCTACCACATTCAAAGCCATATCGAATGATTTTGGTTCTATACTACTAAGCCGAAAAATATTTGAATGGCAATGTTTCAAAAAGACATCGATTGCTAGACCAGCTATGCTAGAATAAAACAGTTTTTTTGCTGCTCTTGAAAGTAGTCAAAACCAATTAATACAGTTTCAGGGAATTGGTGACCATGTTGTAATACCACGGTAAAGCTGTAGAGTCAGACAGATTGTTCAATTTTTTTTTATATTCATTTCATTTTCAAGCACTCAGAGTCAAAATGTGACACAAAAAAAAAAGAATTATATGCAGCAAAGCCTCCATGTAAGATTTTCTGCTTTTTTAAAATATTTTGTAAAGAAGTAATAGTACATGTATTGTGTTCTTGTTGCTTGTTTTCCAAGGCAGGGTCTTTGGCAAATGTAACTTTTTGCTATTATTATTTTTGCCATATTTCAATAAAGACAGTTCTTTACAACTTTTTTTTTTCTTTTTTGCCATAGTTTAACAGGGTGGCAGCAGAGCTTGGTACAAGGTTAAAAAATATAATACTTTACAACTTTTTCTTTTATTGTTCTGCAGTAGTTTAACAGGGTGGCAGTAGAGCTTGGTACAAGGTTAAAAAATATAATTCCTTACAATTTTTCATTAATATTGTTTTTGCATGTTTTAAAAAAAAAAAGGGGGGGGGGGGGGGGGTCAGAGTTAGGCTTGCTAGAACGTTGGAAAAATATATATATATTGTAATTCTTGCAAGGGGGGGGGGGGGGCGCGCAGTAGCGCTTGGTACAAAGTTTGGGGAAAAAAATCTTCACAACTTCTTCTTAGCCTCCATTTTGGAGGGCTTGGTACAAAGTTGGCAAACATAGTCTTCTCTTTTTGGTGCCACATTTCAGCAATGATATAGTGGCCCTGTTTTGTTTCATGCATCCGTGATGTTGGCCATACTGTAATATTGATTGTTGTTGGGGTTTTTTTTTGGTCTTTGTTCCATTTGTTTAGAATTAATTTAAGATATGACACGAAACTTGAGGTTGCTATTAGTCTCCATTCATGTGTGGCAAATTATTCTAACATTACTCCCTGTATACTTTGACCAGCCTTCCAATCAATCTTTTATGCATTGATTCTCATTGTGTTTTGCAAGGAATTGAAACCATGTCATGTGTATTAGGTTTCATTTTGAAATATTGCAGTTTTGTATGGGGACTTTGTTCAAACAGCCAAAACCGAATGCTCTTTGTATTGGAAAGTGTGCATTTCTTGTTGATAAATGTGGGTTTATGTTTACTTTTTTTTTCTTTGACTACTGGCACTGTGAAAGCTACATTTTCCAAAATCCAGTTTATACTGCGATCCACTTATTTCAGTTATTTTCAATAGTAAATATGAATCTAAATTAGGATGCTAATTAATCAGTATTTAAAGGCTAGTCATGGAGAACCAAAAACCTGAAACTGATGGAGCAAGCAAAGAATTAAACAGTATAATGCTGTTTCAGTATTGAAAGGGTTAATATGGAGCATGATCAAAGGAGAATGGTGCAGCACATTTGTGACGCAACGCGACGGTTCGGTCCGGAAGGTACAGGGCTAGTTATTGAGTAATTGCCCAAACGAACTTTTCTCAAAACTTTACCTCTTAATAGTCATCAACTTCAATTGCTTGTAACACAGCCTAAAAATGTTCAGAATTCAAGGAATCTAGCATCAAATCCAAGGGAAAAGAGTTCTCCTTCACTTGATATCAATATCTCAGTTTACCCAAAATGTACCATGTGGACCCAACCGTCATGATGCATTACATTTAAGACTATTGGAATCATTTAGCTATTGTACTCATTTATTTTTATTTTTATTTTTCTAATGGGAGTTTTTGAGTTTGAGTTTGGAGAAAGAACGTCAGTAATGGTCACATTGTGCTAGGGCAAGACAATAGCAAGACAATAGACAGAATATGACAGAACGATAGGACAGAAGGTGACCCTACCAGCCATCAGCCTCCTCCTCCTCCTCCTCCCCCCCCCCTCCCCAAAGTTTTAATAGAAAAGGCATGTTCTAAGTGAACTCTGCACTCATCCTTTTTTTTTTTTAAGTGTAAGGGGCAAATTTTTTATTTTTTTTAAAATCCCCACCACAAAAGCACACAAAACATTAGCAAGAAACATAAAAGCAAGAAAAGTGAGGTGTAAATGCGAATCTCCGAAAGTAAAAACCTAAGGCGAATGCTACGCTGAGCTTCAGCAAATCTCAGAGTTTCCTCAAAATTTTAGTATTTTGACAATCGTGTAAAAGAAGGGGAAAAAAAACAAAAACCTCTACCCATCTGTCTCCTCTTCATCCTTGTCTTTATCAGTATCAACTATCATGTTTTATTTCTTTTCAGTATAAATTTATACACCTGTACGTATTTTGAAGTACTTCATGATCATCTTATGCCTTGCCCTTCATGATTTCAGCTCACATCAATCGTTAAATTATTCCATCACCATCTTTATTATTTATTTTTTTTTTTTTTTAGTGATTTGCAAGAACAAATATTTTATTTTCAACATGTACAGATGTACTTTGTTTTTCCTAATCTTATGTTTTGTCCATAATATTTTATGCCATTCTTCTACAAACATGTTTGTTTTTCCTTTTTCTTGTTTTGTTCTATTTTTTGTTATTGTAGACGTTATCTATTATTATGCATGTTTATAATGACCATTTATGTACACATGTAAAATAAACCTGTAGTGTACTCGAAAACATGATCTTTGTGTTGTATTGACATAGGAGGACAGATTGAGACTGCATTGTCCTTTTCTGTATGGCCTTTTAGTTCCAAGAAACAGGGGGGGGGGGGCTGTTTTGTTTTTGTGTCTGGGGGGGGGGAGGATATTTCAGTTGTTCGTCCCTGAGATCCTCATCTTGAGATAACCTACACTCAGATTCTTGCTTGGTGAAAAGGCTTTTTCTAGTCTATTGGTGGGGCCTAAATTATGGAACAACATCAGTGTTGACACCAGGAAAAGTGAAAATCTCGTCACATTTAAAAATAGGCTCAAAACTGAATTGTTTAAGACTGTTTTCATTGGAACTGAACGATGTCCAAGTTTGGTCTCAGAGGTTTGAGGATGAGAGTAGATCAAGTGTTTGTTAATGTGTGTGAGTGGGAGCATGATGAATGGATCTTGTGTTAATAACTGTTTGTAAATCAGTTCAGCGCCTCAGAGCACTTCATTTGTGTGTGTGTGTGTGGATTTGAGTGCTATGTAAGTTAATTATTACATTACATTACATTACATTTGTCTCCCCGTTCGACTTCGCTGAAGGAGGGGAGAAGGTTAAGAGTGTGTGTGTGGGGGGGGGGGGGCAGTACGAGTGGCCCACCCACTGCTGTGCCACCCTCGCGTTCTCCAGTTCCTCCCGTGGTGACGTGGTCCGATCTGTTTGATTTTGTTCTATTTCCTTTCTTTCCCCCTCGAGAGTGGTTGGTAATTCCCGAGACACAGGATTCCGAGACGAACTAATTAGTCACATTCCGTCCATCGACTTTGCAACAATGCAAAGTACCACACCCCTTCACAATTGAATGAAAATGAGCAGTACTCGCCGTATTTATACGCGTACAATTTGTGGACATATTAATTACTATAGCGGGAGAAGGAAAGGTTTGTCTCGGTAGTCATGTCTCAATTAATTCTTTTCCATTCTATTTCAATGTTGTCTTAAATTGTCATAATCTTACAAACTTGTAGACCAGAAGATTAAAAAGTCAGAATGAAAGATTCAAATAATTAAGAAAATAAAAAACCTGAAAAAAAAAACAATGACTGTACTTATTTGAGGATTGAATTTAAAAAAATAAATATGTACTCATCATACACCTTTATTGCCACTACATTATACTACTACAAAGTGTCATAAATGTGCATAATAAAACTAAGATGAAAGATATGGTGAATGAAGACAGCCGTTTTGTTATTCACAATAGCAACATCAGTGATGAAGGAATGATAGTGATGTGTAATGTACGTTCTATGTGTGTAGGGGGGGGGGGGGGGGGGGGCTAATCATCCGAAGACAATCTGAAAATTTAAAAAAAAAAAAGGGAGTGTCCTCTCATCGTGTGGAATATCCTGTTTCAGCAAATTGTTTTATTCATGAACTGCCATAAAAAGAAAAAAGGCCAAAATAACCAGTGGGAAATCCCAAATTGGTTTTGACGGGGCAGCATTAAATTGGATGTCTGGGTTACAAATGTCCTTGACCGTGTTGCTGGCCGCCCTCTCGCATTGCTCGGGAATGAGGCTGCAGTGTAGCTTCCGCTTGAGGCCCAGCGTGTCCTCATTACAATCTTTGTCGTGTTTCTGAGACCAGGCGTCCAGGTCACACTGGATATGACGTAAAATTACTCTGGAAAAAATTACAAACAAATCTATAACGAAACGAAGCTAAATCCTTGCCTTTTGACACAGGCAGTCCAAGCATTTTGATATTAATGGCAAATTAATGTGGCAAATTAAGGACCTTAAGCCTAGTTTGAAAAATGTTTTGTGTTAGATTAGAATTCAAAGTATATTTTGAATTAAGATAAATATGCTGGATGTATTAAGTCCTTTTACCTGCAAATTTCCTCAAAATATTTCTCCTCGGACCATTTATGTTCTTGGGCCCGTCTGGCCACTGAAATAACACCTCGATGTTTGATAGAATGGCAGAATCCGACTTCATGTGTGTGGGAGTCGAAACAGTCCAGGCTCTCCAAGTATGCTGTGGAATTAAGATAAGCCGTTGATTATCACACATAATTATTAGCTGTGACGTCCTATTCCATGAATAAGAAAAACTATTTCCAGCCAGAAACCCTAGGGAAATAGACGCATTGGATTGGCGTCAAGTTTGCACATAGGAATGGCATCTTTACTATAGATCCGACGATTATGACATCGCATCGACGTCGGTTTGATGTAGGGAACCTTAGCAATCCTACGGAAATCTACATGGAAATGACAGAGGATGGCTGACCGGATTGCTCCTGTACTTCATTGTTTTGTTTAGGCACATCCCATGATGGAGGTCGATAATAAACATTTTAGATCTTACAAAACGGACACATGCACGAATAATAACTGACTTGTTGGGAGAAAAACCCCTGATCTCAAAACTTCCCCAGCCAGCAAGCTTATGTCAAACAGACGTAGATTTCTGTAGGATTGATAGGCATTACTGTATGGGCGGGTTGTCTACATCAAACGGAGGTCGATCTGGCGCCGGTACCAGCGGGCCTATGGGCAGGACATCATTCCTAATGAGCAAACTTGACCTCAGTCCTCCGCGACGGATTTCAACAGCGTTGCTGACCGGGTGGTCTACGGTTGATTTCGGAGAAAAAAAATTTTTTTTTTGCTTGTTGCTTTACAATTAGTGAATTAGATCTCCGCCTAATTGTCTGCAGGTCATTTGTGCTACATGACGTGCAAAACAAGACAAAGTTTTTCGTAACAGCTGCGCTATCATGACGTATCACCAGCGCCGCCTTAACTCATGGGCACATTGGGGCCCCATCCATGAAAATTTACATTGGTTTTTGAAATTGGGAAGAAAATCCTATTGCTTTGGCCGGGGGCCCACAATGATGTTTAAAACGGGCCTGCACATAATCACTTTGCTTATGTTCACTGGCGCGATATCATTGTTTAAGATCACTTTGCTTACTTTCATTGTTATCACACAAGACCTTGAACCCTCTCCCCATGAAGTTGAGGTCAAGGCCGATGGAACCAAGTACAAGATGAGACTCTTCACAGTCGTCACGTGTCTGCTTCAGACAGCTGACAATAGAACCGCGTTCTCTGGTGATAAGGAAGGTAACGCGGAATGACTAGTGTTGGGAGCTGTAACATCTATCTATCTATCTATCTATCTATCTATCTATCTATCTATCTATCTATCTATCTATCTATCTATCTATCTATCTATCTATTTATCTATCTATCTATCTATCTATCTAACTATCTATCTATCTATCCATCCATGTACTATCTATCTATCTATCTATCTATCTATCTATCTATCTATCTATCTATCTACCTATCTATCTATCTATCTATCCATGTACTATCTATCTATCTATCTATCTATCTATCTATCTATCTATCTATCTATCTATCTATCTATCTATCTATCTAACTATCTATCTATCTATCTATCCATGTACTATCTACCTATCTATCTACCTGTCTATCTATCTATCTATCTATCTATCTATCTACCTATCTATCTATCTATCTATCTATCTATCTATCTATCTATCTATCTATCTATCTATCTACCTATCTATCTATCTATCTATCTATCTATCTATCTATCTACCTATCTATCTACCTATCTATCTATCTATCTATCTATCTATCTATCTATCTATCTAATTATCTATCTATCTATCTATCTATCTATCCATGTACTATCTACCTATCTATCTATCTATCTATCTGTCTATCTATCTATCTATCTATCTATCTATCTATCTATCTATCTATCTATCTATCTATCCATGTACTATCTATCTATCTATCTATCTATCTATCTATCTATCTATCTATCTATCTATCTATCTATCTATCTATCTATTTGTGTGTCTGTCTGTCTAACTATCTATCTATCTATCCTGTCTGTCTCTCTGCCTGTCTGTGTATTTGTCTGTCTGTCTGTCTATATTTATAATTTATTAGTCTATTATTAAGTCAGCAGTAAGTTACACAATCAATTATACATATATTTCATTATGATTCTATCCATGCTGAAGTTGAACAAATTAATGACCGACGTAGCTTTCAAAGGAGCCAGTCTCAAACTACAGTGTAAGAGAAAATACCCAATACCCAAAGCCCCGTAGGCTCACTTGCAAAAGATGTTGACGTCATAGGCATCTGCGCCAATCACCGGTCCGCTTGAGTCAGTTGCTATAAATAGTTTGGGGTCAAGATCGTGCTTGGAGTAACAGGCTCTCATGTCGTCCAACAAAGAGATTCTACATGCTGAAATCAATAAGTGACACAAACCCAGACATAAGACTCTCTTGCCTGACATTTTGGCACGATATTTAAAAGCGTAACTATTTCTCTACCATTTTCTGCGTGTCTCTTTCCTTCCTTTCATTCTTCACTCCTCCTTCAATATCTTCCTTCCTGCCATCATTAATTTTACAAATCTTTTGTTCCTTCCCAACATTTGCCCTATCCTTTAGTTTCTCCCTATATTTTCAGTCTCTTCTGTCACCCTATCTTTATTCCCATTCTCATTTCATCCACCTGTAGTTGTTACCCTAGATTACTTTTGTTTGTTTAATTGTTTGATTTTTCATTGTTTACACCACATTAACCCTAGTCTTGATTTTTTTTGGGGGGGGATACATTCTTGTTCTAGAATTATTCTGTCATTCTTCTTCTTCTTCTATCGCTCTCTTCTCTTTCTCTCTCCCTCTCTCTCTCTCTGTTTGTCTGTCTCTCTCTCTCTCTCTCTCTGTCTGTCTGTCTGTCTCTCTCTGCTTCTCTCTCTCTTTCTCTCTCTCTTTCCCCTCTTCCTTTCTTTCTTTCTTTCTCTCGCTCTCTCTCTCTCATTCTCACTCTCACTTTCTCTTTTTTCTCTCTTCCTGAGTCTCAGTCTTTCTCTCTCTGACCCTCACCCTTATCTCTGTCTCTGTCTCTGTCTTTCTTTCTTTCTTTGTGTCCTTCTCTCTCTTTTCTCACTCTCTCTTTCTTTTTTTCTTTTCTATCTCTCGCTCTCTCTGTATCACTTTCTCTTTATTCTGTCCCTGAGTCTCATTCTTTCGATCTCTAACCCCTCCCCTCCCGCCTCACCACTCTCTCTCTTTCTCTCTCTTTTTCTTTCTTTCTCTCTCTCTCCCCTCTTCTTTCCCCTCTCTCTCTTTTTCTCTCTCTTCGCCCTCTCTCTTTCGCTCTCTCTCTGGCCATGACATAAAATTTGGAGCTTAAAGAGGCGATTGCCTGAAAGGGGTTGAGAGCCATTGTGTTAGTCTATAAACGTCTGAGAGAAGTTGAAAAGGTCTTCGTTTCTCTCCCTGTTCTTCATTGTTGTTACTGATTTTTGGTTTTCTTTCTCTGTCTGTCACCGCTGGTATCATCATTGCAGAAGAAGTATAAGCAGAAGACTGAGAAAGGTGTATAATGAAGATGACAGCTAGAGACATGAAAGCAGGATTCCACAATATGAAGGAAACAGAACAAAAGAATGAAGGGGAAAAAAGTGAAGAAGAAAACAAATGTGATATAATATCAAAGAAAGACATCAAAAACGTAGGAATAATTCAGATTTTGGCTATGACTAACAAAAAACATGTATGGCCGCAGTGTAATTTTAACCCGCGGACCACTGTGGTTCGATTGACTGTCGGTCTGGAGTGCAAATCTGTTTTGCTCAGTGAATAAAGGGAAACAACTCATGAAAATATCATTTGAAACAAAACTTATTTCCCCTTTAAACACTCGGTCGACCCACGGTGGTCGGCAGGTCAGAATTAGCCCGGCCAGGCATATTTTTTGTTAGTATGAAACATTCCTTTCTTTCTAGACGTTCTTTATGTAGATATATCAGTATAACCTGCAATGTTTCAGTCACTTTAATCTAACTTTACTCACGATGTGCACAAAAGACGTCGTACTGGCCCACAATGGCTTCAATCTGTTCTTTGAGCAGATACCTCTGATCGTTTATAAGCAAATCCTGATTAAAGGCATTTCCGTTAGTACCCGGCGGGGGTCTGGCACAAGCGGGCAGTGCCATCAGATCCTTGGCGGTATCTAGAATACACTTCATCACGGTATCCCTTGCTCTGTGGAGCAAATAAACAATATCACAGACATAATAATAAATGCATGTGCATGCTTCATGTGGACGCATCGTCGTAGGAGTAAAAATCTATTAATTCTGTGTTCAAATACACTGCCCTTGTGTGTCTCTCTCAGTCAAACAGAATAGTCGATGAAAACCACCAAGAGCGGAAGACGACTTATGCAAGAAAACCAGCGTTTGCCACAGATAATTAAAAAAAACACATACAACATGTCTAAAAAAAATGTATACAACCTGAATATTTTATTTTTTTTAAATGTCAATTAAGATGCACCCAAGATTTGCAATTCAAATTAAAGAAGACAGATGTGTATACATTTGAGTTCTGGCATAATATGTTCAGACTGATGGCTGTTCTATGCCAGACACTTGTAACGACGCAGTTCAAAAAAGTTGGAAAGAATATTAAGCAGTTGATTATTTGTGTGTGCAACTTTTTTGCTGTTGTTATTGTATATTTGATACACTCTATGCGGACCACAGAATAGAGATACTACCAGAAGCAGTGTGTCATCAATTTTGACTAGCCTGCGCCATTTTGGATGAGATCGATTGTTCGTTTAACTAGGCACGCGTGCAACGATGTTTAATGTAACGTCAGAGGGTATGTATTTATGTAGAGATCTCATTTCCGCTAAGTCGTGGAACCAGGTCACTGCGGTAGCAAGAATTGAAAAAGAGCGTTTTCACCAAAGACAGTGTGCTTAAGTGTTTACTGTGGTTTGTTAACTTTTTTGGGTTGATTGAAACATTTTAGAGCCGTTTGCAGGCCCTTACTCCCCGTGGAAATGTGCAAACGGGTATTGTTTACTGCCGATCAAGTCAAGTGAAGTTGCATTTCATCCGAAATGGCGGTGCCCATACTTCCTGTAGTCAAGAAAAGTGGGCTTGTTTCGCTACTGGTAGTTCCCTAGTCGATGTTGTGGACAAATGTAAGTTTGTGTTTCAATTTGTGTAGATCCAGACAAAAGTTACATTCCTACCCGCACAATCTGTCCCGAAATTCCGATGCTGTGGTATTTGCTTTCTCCATATATGGAGGCTGTGTCGAGTTCTCAGATGTTTCGGTGTTGGGTGTGTCACTACTGACAATCACCAGAAACACGTTAAAGTCAATGTCCCGAGACGACACACACGTGTACACTTCCTCCATCAAGCGCTGCTCACAGTCTAGTTCTGTCTGTTCAGTGTCATCACTAAGCTGACCATTCACCTTCTCGTACATGTGCAGGAAACAGAGGACGAGGACAACTGGAAGAAGACGAGGAAAAGCAAATGATAATTTGTGTATGTAAGTATTGTTTTTTGTTTTGTCTTGTTGGTTTTTGTGTGTGTGCTTAAGGAATACACGTAGCTGGCTGGAGTAATACATAATTGCACAATACAAGTCATGTTAATTTATAATCGCCAGAGCCATACTAAAAGACTGCAGGTGCTCTAATAAAAAAAAATGAATAAAATATCATATCATAAAAAACAATCTTACATATAATATGAAAAATAATCTCTGGTACCTCAACGGAACTACTGAGCAATACTGTTTCCTGAATGTAATTATTGTCAAAGTTTTCCCACACTGTTATCTGTGTACAAGTATATTAGAGACACTAGAATTGGCTGCGATTTTTTTTATCAATGAAAGTGTATTGTACAGTGGAGGTATAAAATAAAATTCAAGATAAATGAATCTAAATCTGTATAACAAAGATTAGCTCGACCATGATCACTACGTCAGAACCTGCTATTAATTTCTTTTTGTTTTTTTTTTTAATCAGCAGCGAGATTTATCGCAAAAACCTTGCGGTCAGTTTGACACTAGAAGCAATAATGTTCTTCCTATTTGATCATGGCTAAAACATGAACCTGAACCGGAGAATACACATACACCACATTAAACATAAACATGACTACAGTATTCGTGAACATTGGACTGAGTCCACTAATAAAGTACCGGTATATCGTTGGGTATTTTCCATCTTGTTGTGTGTGCATTTTTGTCTTTACGAGAAAATGAGGATTGAAAGTTTGAAGAGTTGTGTAAAATTAGGGTTTGTTCAATACGCTTCAAAATCGAAACCTGCATAAAAATGCCCAAGAAAAATAAACTTATGAAACTTATACATAATAAAATTAGGAATGAGAAAACACTTTCATGACAAAACCTCCAAATCGGCAGAACGTCGCATACAACATTATGGCAAATACTCCTCGATTATATATTATACACATTTACTTACCCACAAGCACGCAGTCATGACATCCGGCAAACATGTTCTACTTCAGCTTCCTGCACCATGTTCAGATATCGGCCACACAGACAACTGGGAGGTCAAAGTCAAACTGTTAACAATGACACATCAGCACTGACAGCTCAGAATGGAGTATGGAGAGCAATTATCTATAAGCTGAAGATGGTCACATTTTGAATCCTATCTCCTCCCTTAGCGATGTTCGTGGTCTTGTCCACAGCATCCGCTCTGCTATTTTTGCGGAAAAATTACGTATGAAAACTCTCTTTGCCTCTGTAGCGGAGCGGAGCGGATGCTGTGGACAAGACCACTTATAATTCATTTAATGTTGTTTCTTTTTCCAAATGCGGAGACAAGAATACAAATATGTCTACGTGTTTATAAGGTATCTGCTCAAAGAACAGATTGGGATATGAGTCATTGTGAGTCAGTAGGAGGCTTTTTAAGTAATGTAAAATTAAAATGGTTTATAATGTGGCTGAAAATTTCTATTACAGGGGCATACTTTTGTAAAACCCCTATAAAGATAAAGAAAGGACTATTATAGAGAATAAATAAATTTTGGCTGATAAAACGTGTGGCCGGTGTAATTCTGACCCGCCTACCACCGGAATTCGACAGAGAATTTATAGAGCAAATCACCTATCGCTCAGTGAGAAAACTATCATGGAAATTGCATACAAAACAATATCACTTTTGAGCTTTCCTGATTTGCTGTGTTCAACATTCTAAACTGCAGCAGCCACGTAAGATCCAAAACATAATATTTTTTTTTCCATTTCTGATTTATTGCAACTTTTGTTTATTGCTTATTGTTTTAAACCCGGAGCTTTGTAACATACAACTTTTTGTTCCTTTTTTTTTGTTTTTTGGACAAACTTGAACTTTCTTTCAAGTCCTTCTTTGACCTCATAGATTTTCTGTGGGTTTTTTAAAGCAAAGTTTGTCACATCCTTACTACAGCCATGGAGCCCTCTTTATCAGAGACGGAAACTGCGAAATCATAATTATTAAAGCTGATGCTAATATCAAGCGAATTACAGATGAAGAAACGATGGTGACATTCCCTCTCAGATAACGTCAGACGTCTCGAGATGACAATGTCCTTGTTCGAAAAATGTTGTTCAAACATCAACCACAGTAATACACTCACATATTCCATTAGACTGTCTTCACAAAACTAAACATTTGGAGAAATGTCGAGCTGAGGGATAGTTTCATTTAGTATTACAAGTCTCGATGAGTCATGGAATGAGCCTCAGGGCAACTGACTGGTTACCTGGTGAGCTACTGGTTGAGTTAGGATGTTGTCAATCAGAGTTGTGGTCGGACACCTGGATCAATGTATTGGTCAGCAGTGATCAGTTGGTTTAGCCCTGTAAGCGACGGTTTTTCTTGTAGTTACAATGTGTCTCTTGAGTGAAAGAGCAACAGAATCTAAGAGCAAAACATGAGAGAAGACGTGTGTTTCCTACAGAGATAAGGCGTCTTCACATCCAACTAATGAATATACGCTAGGATTTGTTGTATCTGTGTATTATATGCATGGTTGAGATCTTTGTTTCTTGGGGACCTCAGCCCAAGAGAAGACTGTTGGGCCGCTGTTCTTGATTGCACTGAAACCTGTTTTCAGTTTGACTGACCTAACCATCCCCCGCATAGAATAGTCAAACAAGAACAAAGACAAGCGTTGCTTTCTCCCGCTGCTAGCATACAATGACCCCAGGACAAGAGGAACTAGACAAATAAAGACAGGGTTAAGCATTAGCAGGGTTCAGCTCAGGGAGAATACACAAGGCGTGAGACCCTCACAAAAGTGGATCTTTTTTTTATCCAAATTACAAAGATTGTTCTTACCTGTACATCCGTACCTCAAGTAGTTTGCGCTAGGAGTACGTATTTTAAAGCCTTGTGTGACTCCTGAGCTAGATTATATATAGAGAGAGCCCCTCCCGAAATACTCATAACTACAGCCTTAATTAATTATTCTTCAGATTTTTTGTTGTTGCTGTTTTCTTCCTTTTTTTTTTTTTTTTTGGTTGAAAAGGTAAGGGGACAGGGTTAGGGATTCGATAAGATTTAGGGTTGAGGACAAGGACGGGTTTAGGGACAGGTGAGTATGCGTATGCCCCCATTACACAAGTCGCTTGGGGACCGTACATACAAATAACAACAGCAAATTACAAATGTTTCTTTTTTTCGTGCTTCCCCTGGCTTCCGTCTTTTGGTTTTACATGTATGGTTTCGTTCTTCAGTTTTCTTTCGTGTATGCGTGTTTGTGTGTCAGTTTATATGTAGGTCAACAAAATACACTGTCTATATTGTGCAAACGTTGTAAGGCACTGTATTCAATTGGAATCAATGCAGTTTTCTGATGTTATAATGTCAGGAGTAGCGAAACCACAGCTCGCGAGCCACATGCCACTCTTTGGCCTTCAATATGGGGCTCGTTGGAATATGTTGACTGAGATATTTTTTCATTACATTTAATTTAAAAGGTAAATAAGAAAGAATGCAAATTTGCATGTTTTGCTTCCATGTTCCCGTATTTATTAACCTATTTTATACGTTCAATATAGTTCCAATAACCATCAGTCAAGATTTTGAAAACATTTGGTATACAAGTGTACTTTGTGATTACTAAAACTAATACAAATTAACCGTTTAAAAAACTGCATACATGAGTAAATATTATTGCATATATTTATTTCTAAATATTTATATGACATTTTTGTAACAAAATGTGTACGTAACAACAAAAATTTGTGAGTAAATTTTGCCCATATGTTGTGGCTCTCGAACATCTCAAGTTTATTGTATGAGGCTCTTACATTTAGCGAGTTTGGCCATCCCTGCTATGTGTAGTTTGACCTCACTGGTAGCGCCTTTCGTCGCCACTGGTTTGGCTAGTGCGGGTTACCCTTCTTCTGTCAATTGAATATAAACCTCTGTTGTTCAGATTCCGTACTCTTTGGCTGGTTGCACACCAAAATCAAGTCTGTTTTGAACCAGTTTTGACTCAAAGGTGAATTTCCTTTGAATTAACTAACGGGACAGATTTGTTTCAGTCTCACTATTTATAGTGCGCAAGGTCCCGTTAATACAATTGTCTCACAAAACCGAGGCAAAACAGATTAAAATGAGTGAGCTATGGACCTTCGGGTTAACTATCTCTGGGCCCTAACACAGTAAGACAAGACTGTTCTGCTTCGGTTTTAGTACAAGATTTGGACTACGAGGTCAAAAGGCTCTTCGTGCACTAGTGAAACTGGTGCTTTGCATCTCACATCACGCATGTATTTGTACCAGATATATTTTATTATTTTTAACTTTACAAGAGAGTACCAGGACATATTCCACTTATTTCACCGGAGCATGTTTTATGGCATACAATAACTACATTTTCAAAACGGCAAAGAATGCGCGTGCTTTTCATTATCGCGACTTTAGTTCTTGTTTGTGCTATCTCCATTTGCTGAAAACCTGGAGATCTTTTAAATATGCAGAAGAGGTATAATAAATGCACACTTTGACACGTGTATAAAATACGTTGTGACACTTATCAAGCTGTTTCACAGTTCCACTTTATTCTAGCTCAGAACTAGAGCGCTAAAGCCTCAAACGTTCAACGTCGAATTTCTCAGTTGTGCAAAAAGTCGAGTTGGAACAAACAAAAACTCTGGTCGCATTATTACCACAGGTGTCCAAAAATGAAATGAAATCGGGCAAAAATCCAACTCGTTGTCATGCTCTGTTTATACTGAAAGTTTGTCTTCAGTGTGAAAGACCCATAAATGCTGAATTTAACTGCAGGCGAGAAGAGGCCATGATTGATTCATGATTGATGAGACATGGAGGGTGTCGGGAGCGGGAGGTATAGGGAAGTGCAATCTTACCAGCTGACAAGAAGTACGAGAGGTATCGGGGCTTGTTGACAGTTAGATCTGTTATGTATTGCAGATAAAAGGCGAAAACCCGCTGTGCACATGCAAGATTAGAACAAAGAGCCTTAGGCCGAGGCCCTCGAGAAACAAAGATCTCTTCTTGCATAATATGCAAGACTTTTGTCGGCCTCATGGGTATTTAATCATGAGGAAGAGAAAAGGACAGGGTCTCAAATTTTCCAAGCTGTTAGTACATTGAAAAGTAGCCTCAAGCCGTGTTTTCATGTGTACGGAAACGGAAACGGCAAGGGAAATGTCAGACAAACTTCTAGTAGTGAAATAAAAAGAATGTTTTCATGTGTACGGAAACTATTTTTTATAATATAGATGCTGACTCCGATGCATCGTGTTTAATCACCCACAGATACTACCATAAGCGACACAAAGCAGGAATAGGTCATCAGTTTTGGCTACGCTGCGCCATTTTGGATGAAATCAATTGTTCATATCTAGGCAGGAGCGCAACGATGTCTAATGTAACACCAGAGAGTATGTATTTGGAGAGAGATCTCACTTCCGCCAAATCACGAAACTAGGTCACGGTGGTAACAAGAATTGAAAGAGGCCGGCTTCACCAAAGACAGTGTGCGTATCTGTTTACAGTGGTTTGTTCATATTTTGGGGTTGATTGAAACTATTTAGAGCCATTTCTAATCCCTTACTCCCCGTGGAAATGTACAAACGGTTTTTGTTTACCGCCGACCAAGTCCAGTGAAGTTGCATTTCATCCAAATCCAAAGTGGCGGTGCGCATATTTCCTGTAGTCACGAAAAGTGGGCTTCTTTCGCTTCTGTTGTATATGATAATCACCCGTGTGAAAAGGGGTGGGGGGGGGGGGCGGTGTGTGAAGATTCACAATAAATAGGCTGACGCTGAGACATCTTGTATCATCACCCATGGGGATAGGGATGGGGGGGGGGGCTTTACAATATTGACTCTGCCTTGATATTGAAGAGAGTGAAGGTTTACAGTATAGAGGCTCGCTCTAGGACAGCCTGTATAATCATCTGCTTACGATTCACATATCTTGGACATGTTTCCCCATCTCTACCCCTGGGGGACAGCTTCCTCTGTTTCATGTCATCCGACCCTGCAGACAGAGTTTGAGTTCAAGTCTGAGTTTGGGTTTTACAGTGCGTCGGCACGATAACGGCCATCTTGCGCCTTTCACTGATATTTAGGGTACTTCATTCATGTTTGGTATACAGAACTTCATCAACTTAAATTTCACAGACAGAATTCAATACGTCTGTATAAACTTAAATAACACTGGTAAAGTTCTCATAAACTGTTTCGTATCGATCTGAAATGAGTTTTGTAAATGTGCACAGAAGTTTTCAAATTAAACTGTAGACCTTAGCCTTTCTCTGCTGAGAAAAATGACATTAAAATATACAGACTCTTCCACTCTCTTCACCAGGTGATCAATTTATTTCAAAGTGGAAAATGTGACAAAACACAGTATCTAACAATCACATGTCTCGGTGTTGATATGATGGGGAAAAAATAACTCCAAACATGCAGAGAGAAGGAAAATACTTTCAAGGAATTTTTTTTTCTAAGCATTAAGTCGATAAAATTGGCATCAAAACAAAGGCAAATTTTGAACATATTATAATAAAATAAAAGTGCAAAAATTATTTGTGGTCAGCCATTTCTAAACACATACATTCACACATACATACACTTTTATGCGCAAGCATATAACATACACATATACGCACAGCCAGACACACATACACGCAAATGCACACAGAGGCATACTAGATATAGATATAAAATTAAATAAAAAATAAATGTTAAAAAACACTGCACTGTGGCGACGACATGTCTGCCCAGTTGCAACAGGGCTGCGATGACATTAAGGCAAATTTCCCAAATGGTATTAAAGAAGTATACAAAATAGAAACTATGAAATACAAACATAATACAAAAAATTCAAAAGTTACACAGACTGACCAAACCCAAAGTTACAGCCACAAGGAAACTATGATTACATAAAATCAAAATCTCAGAAAATCATACAGAAAACTGATTAACAAACTCATCAAATCAAGATCAGAACGTTAGAAGATATATCAAGAAACCATTATCCGTTTAAATCTTTATTATAAAAAGAAAATAGTGAAGGAAATAATTCATGGTGGGGCAATTTTGGCCTTTTGCTCGACGCTATAGGCCGGCCAAATGACAGTTTCAAAAATCATAAATTAATTTTCTTAAGCATGAACTAATCCAACCCGATCGCTTTTGTATCGACCGATTGTGTTGACTCAACTTTCCGGTAGTTTTAAATAAAAAGTTGTAAAAATGTAAAACACAATGATCTTTGTTTTGGCTCCCTGTAGTAAGCCCACTGCTCCGGAAACGACATTAATACACGTTCAGTTCCGTGCATGCAATTTTCTACCAAAAATGAGCGCGTATTGCTCTGATGCGCATGAAATCTGTACTAAGACCAGCTAAGACTGTAGAATATGGGAAGCTTTCTAGACCAAACAAAGAGGTTATAATATAGCTAGAGGTCAGACTAGCGCTACGCGTCTCCGCGTGGCGTCGTCGGTAGGTGAAGTAAAGATGGCGGCCAACTTACGGCAAGTCTGCCTCGACCTAGACAGTACGGCTAAAATAAAGCCAACTTAGGGCAAGCCTGCCTCGACCTAGACAGTACGGCTAAAGTAAACAAATCTAAGCCTAAAATAATACGGCCGTTCAGATTGTTTAAACGGGGATTACGGTAGTAATGAGCAGACTTAATTTATGGATTGGGTGAACCACGAAAATGTAAAAAATGTAATCCCACCAAAAGAATAAAAACAAACATTATGAATTGTGACAAAATACAAAATGTACAGATGAATTTGAACTTCCATCTCTAAAGAACAATGAACAAGAATAAAATACTGAGGCCTTCCGACAAAAACTACTTTCGTTAGCATTGGCCTTGACACAGTATTTGCAATCGCTTTCCGTAAGAAAAGATGGCTGCCGGGCTTTCTATTTGCGGACATGTGACGTGACCGAGTCTTACCTCTAGGTTTATTATAAACTCTTTGAGACCAAAAGAGAGAGAGAGATAGACTGGTAGGTTCACAAGTTTATCCCGGACAATGCCGGGTATCGCAACTAGTTTAACAACAAACAAACAAAAAACTAGAGGCAGCAAAAGCATACGTAGAACATCCACAATGATCCGTCATCTGTTTACTGTGTTTTCCTTGTCACATTTACCATGGACCATTAATGCAATATGAAATAACAAGTAGAAAATAAATGATAAAACGTTTTAAAAGAAGAAAGAAAGTAAACTATTGCATTTATGGGCCTGTAGTGAATACGAAAATTGGAAAAATTGAACAAAACTGCGAGCGAAAGAGTTATGAACAGTGAGAAATATTATTATCTAGGTCATTCCATGTGAAAACAGTTTTTTGTCACGTTGGTGAAAAGAAAATTGTGTTGAGTTTGAGTGAGTTTAATTTCCCCAGGCCGGATTTAAGTTCCTCTTAAAAAGAAAACGTTTTGCTGTAACAGTTAGTATTCGAAACTCTGAAAGTCCGTTACTTCTGTTTTTAAGCCAAGAGTGCTCACAGATGTTTAAAATTATAGTCAGTTTGGCCAGAGATCATCGGGGAATGACCCAAATAAATAAATAAATACATAAATAAATAAAATTTATAAAGATAAATACAAATGAGATAAATAAAGATAAGAAAAAAATATACGATTACAAAGTATGAAAATTATTTTTTTCTTTACAAGAAGTAGATTCAAAAAGTGAATTATTTACATAAGCATGGATATTCGGGGATCCGTTGATAAAATTTAAACTCTTTTACAGCACAAATTGCAAATAAAAAACTTGGGGCCAAATAGGGCCATCTTAATATCATTATGGGCCCTGCGGAAAGCAATAGACTGCGGCCCACCTTCTACTCAACTACTGAGAAACCAATTAAATTTGAATGTATGGGGCCCCCAAAAACACTTGGGGCTCCTGGGCCACTGCCCAGTGTGCCCATTTTTTAAGTCGGCTCTGGGGCCAAAGACTCTGATAGACTAGTAGCGCTACCGAGTTCAAATACTATGTACATAATCCCCATGAACAAAGGGATGGATGAAGAATGTGGTCTGGGATAGAAACACAAAGGAAAATATCAAGAAATATAAATTTGATATTGATATTCTACTCTTGGGAAATAGTGTCTTTTGTTGTTGTTTTTTTTTCAGTTGTGTTTGTTGTTTTTTTTCTTATGGCGTCGAAAGATGAGATGCTCTTTGGAAAAGGATGAATCCATTTAAATTTTGTTCATATGGAACTCAAATAAATGAAAGAAAGAGAGAAAGAAATACTTCTTGGCAAGCTGGGGAAATAGTTATCCACTCTGCAAATTCAAACTTATAAAATTGTGCTCATAAAAGCTGCATTATATGGATCTGGGGTGTTTTGATTTCTTACAGTGAATTGGCTTCACTCTACGCCATAGAACTTGCCTTTCTCCGAATTTTATAAAATGATCGTGCCCGCAATGGCTGCAGAGCATTGCATGGTGATCCACAACACAAATTTCGTGACGTCAGTGACACCTGGCTATGGGAACCCACATCCGTGTGCATGCATAAAATTAGAAACATACTCTCAAATAATGTGCACCAAACAGATAAATAACCACAACAAAGCGGACAATTATAAACCAGAAATCGGACGATTATACACAACACTGCTATGGAGGTAAGTCTAGGCCTGTAATCCGGCATAAATTTTGTCAAGTTCTGTTCTTTTATTTATTTCACAGGAATGAATGTAAAACCATCATGGCGACCAAGACTGCTGCTGACCACGTGTCTCCAGTGTAGGGGGCACTGTTGTATTGTCTTCTCTCTTCATAATAATAGTTCATCTGACTGCACAGGCTGCTGTAGACGTTGGGGAACGCCTGCAAGTGTAGATTGTTCCACAGAACATAATAATAATAATAGTTCGTCCATCAGGTATGATGATGACCTTAACAACACCAGAGGAATAAAGAACAGAAATTGTTGAGAATTTCAACACATGGACCATAAAAAGAACTAAAGGACACAGAGGACAGAATGGAAAGACTGTTCTTTCATGACTTATGGCTTCTCATGTGACTGATAAGTCCTATTTTTGCCCTGCAGACCCTTCCGCATAAATGACAAGAGTGCTCCGTTGGTTCAGTACCACTGGGCCTTTTCTTGCGCCGTTCTCTTTTTTTGATAGCCTGCTGGACTCTGTCAGCTTCCCATGCTTTGCTGCCTCTGGTAAGGGCCGCCCTCCAATTTGCACGATCAAGCGAGAGCTTTTCCCACTCACTCACATCAATGGCAAAGGCCTTCAGTGATTGCTTGAGAGTGTCTTTGTAACGTCTCTTTGGGGCCCCAAGATTCCTCGTTCCATTGGAGAGCTCAGAGAAGAAGATTTGCTTAGGGAGTCTGGAGTCGGGCATTCTGACAACATGTCCTGCCCAACGTAGCTGAATTTTTTTCAGGTGGCAGAAGATGCTCAATTCCTTGGCACGATTGAGGACCTCAGTGTCTGGAATTTTATCCTGCCATTTGATCCTTAGGATCTTTCTAAGGCAGGCCAGATGAAAGTGATTTAGCTTTCTGGCATGCGATTGGTACACTGTCCAGGTTTCAGCCCCATAGAGTAGGGTGGGAAGGACCACAGCATTGTACACTTTCAGCTTAGTGTCTGTGCGAATGCCGGCAACATCCCACACTCTCTTTCGTAGCCTGCCAAATGCAGAGCTGGCTTTGCTGATTCTTGAGAGAATTTCAGTATCAACACGAGCCGCGGAAGACAGTGTACTGCCAAGATAGGTGAAGTTCTCCGACACCTTCAGAAGACTGTCATGGACTTTGATATTTGGGGTCACAGGATACTTGTCGTCTGGAGTAGGCTGATGGAGCACTTCCGTCTTCTTTGTGCTTATTGTGAGGCCAAAGTTGTCACAGGCACTAGAGAACTTATCAACACAGTTTTGCATGCTATCCTCATCGTGTGCCAGAAGTGCACAATCATCAGCAAATAGTAGGTCACAGACTTGGGTACTTTTGGTTTTGGTTTTTGCCTGAAGTCTCCTGAGGTTGAATAGACTGCCATCAGTTCGGTACTTGATGCTTACCCCTTGAGGAGGAGAGCGAAAGGCTTCTTGTAGCATTGCAGAGAACATGATGCTGAACAGAGTTGGGGCTAAGACACAACCCTGTTTTACCCCATTTGTGACAGCAAAGGGCTCTGAAACACTGCCGTTGCTTTTGACTGCAGCTTGCATGCCATCATGAAACTGGCGCACTATTGTGATGAATTCGGGTGGACACCCAAACTTCGCCAAGATTTTCCAGAGGCCTTCACGACACACTGTGTCAAATGCTTTTGTGAGGTCAACAAATGTGATATACAGCGCTTTATTTTGTTCCATGCATTTTTCCTGAATCTGTCTGGCAGCAAAAATCATATCCGCCGTTCCCCTCTCTTTACGAAAGCCACATTGGCTCTCGGGAAGCAAGTCATTTGACGAGAGGTGATCAAGAAGGCGATTCAGAAGCATTCTTGCCAATATTTTGCCAGCAATTGAAAGTAGAGAGATTCCCCGATGGTTGTCACAGACTTGGCTGTCCCCTTTGTTTTTGTACAGATGGATGATTGAAGCATCTTTGAAGTCCTGTGGCAGCTTCCCTGCTTTCAACATATGATTGAACAACTCGGTCAACCTTTCAATAAGCTTTTCTCCACCGAAGGCATACACCTCAGCAGGAATTGAATCCACGCCTGGTGATTTGTTAAAGGACATCTGATTTGTGGCAGTTCGGGTCTCATTTGCTGTGAATGGCTTGGCAAGAGCTGCATTAATAGGAGTCTGAGGGAGACGGTCAATGGACTCAGTATTTATATTTGATGGCCGATTTAGCACACCTCCGAAATGTTCTGCCCAACGCTGAATTATGGCATTCAATTCAACAATGCGTGTTGAACCATCTGACGCAAGAAGTGGCGTAGTGCCAGAGCGGGATGGTCCAAACATAGCTCGGAGGCTCTCAAAGAACTTTCTAGTGTTGTTTGTGTCGGCATATTTCTGAGTTTCTCTTACTCGCTCTTCAAGCCAGACATTTTTCATTTTCCTCAGCTTCTTCTGGAGTACACCCTTACATGCACGCAGTGCATCAGCTTTTGCTGTGGAAGAGGGGTCACTGCAGTGAGCTTGGATGAGACTATTTTTTTCTTTGATGAGCACTTTGATTTCATTATCATTATCATTGAACCAGTCCTGGTGCTTGCGGACAGGAAAACCAACTGTCCTGCTGGCGCAAGAGTGTACAGTCGTATTTAGGTCAGTCCAGCTCTGTTCAATGTTCTCAGGGTCAAAAGTCACGCAATCCAATT
The DNA here is from genome assembly GCA_963931925.1 of Onchidella celtica. NCBI lineage: Eukaryota > Metazoa > Mollusca > Gastropoda > Systellommatophora > Onchidiidae > Onchidella > Onchidella celtica. Next base: position 28,427,570 of record OZ007578.1, read on the forward strand.
TTGAGGAGAGTTCTGATGAGAGCTCGCTCTGTTTCTCAGCTGAGCAGAGTTTTGAAACATTTAGGCGTTTAGGTGGCGCTTTCCCTTGAGGGCGTCTATTGCGCCTCAATGTTAGTCTGAGCTTGCAAACAATGAGTCTGTGGTCAGTTCCACACTCGGCACCACACATCGCCTTTGTTACAAGGACATCCTTTCTGTCAGTCTTCCTCACAATGACATAGTCTATGAGATGCCAATGCTTTGAGCGGGGATGCATCCATGACGTTCTGTTTCTCACGGGGAGACTAAAATTTGTGTTGGTAATGAACAGGCCAAATTCAGCGCACAAAGTAAGTAAGCGCAACCCATTGTTATTGCATGAACCAACTCCATGAGGGCCCAAAACATTTGGCCACGCTGAGATTTCGGAGCCAACCCTAGCATTGAAGTCCCCCAAGAGAATCAGCTTATCAGCTGCCGGGACAGAGCATATGACAGATTCTAGATCAGAATAGAACTTGTCTTTGGCTTCATCTGGGTTTGTCATGGTGGGCGCATATGCGCTAATGAGGGTGGCTGACTGGCTTTTCCCAACTGGGATCCTGAGTGTCATTAGCCTGTCATTTATTTCAATTGGCATGGACTGCAAATTTCTGACAAGGTCATTTTTAATTGCAAACCCAACACCATGCTGTCTCGGTTCGACTGCACCCTTGCCTTTCCAGAAGAAGGTGTATCCACCACTGAGCTCTTTGAGTTGGCCACTATCAGGGAGTCTGGTCTCACTGAGTGCCACTATGTCCAGGTTGTACCTGCTGAGCTCAATGGCAATAAGTGCAGTGCGTCTTTCCGGGTTGTTTGAGTTGTCCTGTAGTGTGCGTATATTCCAGGCTCCTAGCCTGAGTAAGCTGAATTTCTTTTTGTTTCGACCGCAAAAAGGGATCCCCACTGGTCGCGGTATACCAGTCAGGGTGATGTGAAGTGGGCTTTCTTTAGGGCACCTTTTCTAGCCCCTTCCTCAGTTGAGGTGAGCAGTGCTATCCTTAAATAAGGCTGCTCAGCTACTGTGGGTGCTGCCTCCCCACGCCTCCACTTCAATCGACGATGAAGCGACCATAGCCCACAGCCACCAACGTGTAGGTCTGTGCTAACAGCTTCCAGTCTATCCAAACCTGCTGCCACCGCACTCGCCCATCGCCGTTGGAATTTTGAGAGGAAAGAAGACGAGACAAAGATGAAAGAAGACGAGGTGAGTGTTAAGACTGGCGCAAAGAATTTGTTTTTAGTGAGAAAGAGCTGCGCAAACATCAGACTCACTCTCTCGCCTGGACACAACTTATCCAAGTGGCAAGACAGGGTCAAGACGACTGGAAATGTATCCAGGTGCAGGAGGATGCCAGAGGGACAGTCATATTGCCTGACCGGCTGCCTGTAGGCTACTCCACAGCCTCGCAGTCCCAACTGACTAGGGTGAAAGACCCAAACCAAAGAACACCAATACTGGTGGATGCTCTGTGTCACGATATCCAGGCCAGAGTGACGGTATATTGCCATCTGCCCTATCAATCAACCACTGGCCTGCTGCCGCCAGCTTCGAAGCTGCGTCCGGGAAGTTTGCTCAATTCTTCGTCTGTGATTTAGGCAAACAAGCCTATGACCACACCGCTACCGGGGTCCACAATTTATACGCTGCAAGGGAACGTTCTTCAAAATGATTTTTTTTTTTCGATCGTAAATACTTTATTTCACCGCTTCTGACGAGTGGTGTCAATTATTTTAGCCCACTTTATATTACTCAGCTTTAAAAAAGAAAAAACGATCAAAGTTGTCACAAAAAGGTATCGTCGGATTCACATACGCGGACAGATAGGCAAACAGACATGGGGCAATATGCAGAAATGAAATGACACAAATAGACAAATGCCGTTTCGTGGTCTCCTATTTACGTGTACGGGATCCAACGACATTAGTTGATATATATAACTAGAATGGCAAATACATATCTAATGAATGTTGTAGATTTACATTAGATTTACATTACAGTGTATCTCGACGTTTCGATACAGACAATGAATAGACAGATAAAACTAGGAAAACTTTCTTTTTAAGATTATGATTTTCCTCCGTTTTTCTTTGGCTATATTCTTGCAATTATCATATTTTAGGTTGAATAACAGCACTTGTGGTTTTCCAACCAGACGAATATGCAGACAAACATTAAAGAGATAGACAGGTTAACATTGGGACTAACAATAGAGAGATAGACAGAGTAACGTACGGACAGACATTAGAGAGATAGACAGACTCATATTCGGACAGCCATTAAAAAGATAGACAGACGGACATTCGGACAGACATTAGAGAGATAGACTGACATTCGGACAGACATTAGAGTTTAATAGACAGAATAGCATTGGACAGACATTAGAGAGATAGATAGACTAACATATGGACAGACATTACAGAGGTAGACGACGAACATACGGACAGACATTATAGAGACAAACAGACTAACATTCGGACAGACATTACAGAGATGGGCGATTAACATAGGGACAGACATTAGAGAGAGAGAGAGACAGACTTAGATACACACAGACATTACAAAAATAGACAGGCCTACGTTCATGCACTGCTTGGGAATGAGCTCGCACTCCAGCTCTGTCCTCATGCCCGTCACCCCTTGGGCACATGTCTTGTACTGGTGTCTGGCCCAGGCACCCATCTCACACTCCACGTGTTCCAGGCGGATGCTGGGGAGGACAAAGGGGGGTATTGGGGGGGGGGGGGTATTTGTTTGTTTTCTTGTTTCTGTGCCCAAATGAAGAACAGGTGTACTAATTCATGCACAGACAGACAACGGGCAGGAACACCGACATAGTGACAGACAGGCAGATAGATAGATAGATAGATAGACAGACAGACAGACTGACAGACAGACAGACAGACAGACAGACAGACAGACAGACAGGCAGGCAGGCAGATAGATAGATAGATAGATAGATAGATAGATAGATAGATAGATAGATAGATAGATAGATAGATAGATAGATAGATAGATTCAGAGTAACACCTACTTGCAGTACTGCCTCAAGGACAACTGATCAGCTGTTGGTTGAGGTGCTACCATCATCAAAGCCCGCATGTTGCTGTCCATGGTCTGGAAACACATACGAACTTCCGGTGTGGGATTCCGGAAACAGTGGATACCAGCAAGGTACACTGGGAACATTGGTCATTTTAAAATGTAGGTATACGAGCGAAACCAGGGCTAGATTAACCATTAAGCAAAATAAGCACGCACTTGGGGTATCGAGGGACAAGGGTGCACCACAAAAAGTTTTAATTGTCGGATTTACCATGGACCATTTGGTGCAAAATTGCAAATGGTGCAGCTGAACCAGGGTTCACAAAATTTCAAGTGTTTTCTGGCGTATAAGTCTTGCTTTTTTTATTTTTAAAATATCAAAAGATTTCATTTCGAAAAAAACAAAATTTTATTCTATGGCTTATTTTTGTTCATATTTTGAATTACATATCCAGTATATGGGGACACCAACATCGTTTAACTGCTTGGGGCCCTTAAAGGACTTAATCCGGCCCTGAGCGAAACATTTAGTTCAAGAACTAGGTACTCATATTAAAGTATTTCTGATCATGATTACATGAATAGCCCAAGATTTTCTAATGTACACTCTTCATATTTACGCCTGGTGTCTTTGTAACTAACAGGCTTAAAAGTTAATTAAACTGAATTTTTGCAAAATTAGCTGCCTAAAACAGGTGTCTTGTTATTGTTGTCACCGTTATTGATCTCATACTCATTGTCTGAAATGCCTGTATCATTGGGACCTTGGTTCTTGTTTGCTCTACCTCCATTTTCTGAAAAACTCGTCCAGTATGTAGAAGAGGTATTAAAAAAAAAAGGCAACACAACTCCTAGGGGTAAAGGTTCCTGTGCTCATGTATATTAAGCTCTGTCTCCAAAGGGACGACGCATAATGTTTTCAGCTTTCCTCTCGATGTTTATTATGACAAATCAGTGTACTAGAAAGGCTTGGCGCGGGGGGGGGTGGGTCATACTAAGCTAAGCCCGGGAGGCCGTATCCAGTTGCTGTCAGCAAAATGTACACCTAAGAAATAATGGGAGAAGCTGACTGTGTCTGATAGGGCTTAGTATGATAGGGTCTTCCCTGATTAACTAAGAAAATGTAGGAAATTATGGTGTGCACTTTTTGCCTGCCGGTAGTTGACTGTGCCGTTCCGGGGTTAGTATGATACCGCCCTTAGGAGGACATTCTATTAAGTTTTAAGAATTGGCACTCTGGTCATGCTCGGTTACAGAACTTACCACCCTGGTTTCTACACAGAATTTCGGCACCTCGCTCGAAAGCTCCAAGTTCAATGCCCAACTCAGCCAGAACACGAGCAGAATCTGGGCAGGCAAGAGCTTTCTGTCTGATACACTGAGCCAGTGCTTCACGGTTTCTGGGGGGACAGATGGAGAACGTCAGAGAGTTTGGAGCCGGATGGATATTATTACATTTTTAACAGCTACGAACACATTCTGCAATTGTGGGTGTAACATATTAAACGTTCAGAAATGCAAACAGAAAATGTATTTGATAAGCATTTGGCGGAGCACAGGGAGCGGAATGTTGGACTTGCGGACGCGTGGGTCATTTTTCACGCGATTGTAGGGCCGCAAAGTGTTGGAACTGCGGAAGAGCACATCACATCAGCGTGAATTGCCCTGCAGGTAGGATAGCGGCGAACGTGGATGGCAGTCACGGTAGCTCCACTCCATGTTCCCCTAATAAATTTCATCATGCGGCTGCGTGTGTTACATCGGACAACGGAGGCGGACAGTATTCTAAGTGTCCCAGTTGTGAGAAGTTATTATCTTCCGGTGTTTTACCTTGTGGGAGGAAGATCCCCGTTATAAATTCATGTCATACAGGAGGTGGTCTTAGGGTTTATCCGGGGTTTGTTGGGGACGAACCGGTCTCGGTTTTACGAGATACAGGATCTACCGTTGTGTGAGTGCATAGGGACTGCATTCGGGATTCGCAGCTTACGGGTGAGACTGTCCCATGCATACAATTTTCAGGGGCCATTGAGAAATTACCCATGGCAAAGATAGTGATAAATACTCCTTTCCTTAGCGGGGAAGTCGAAGCAGTCGTTGGTTGTTTTCCGGGCGCCCAGCTCATCATTGGTAATGTATCTCGGGTAGTTTCCCCTTCCGAGGAGAATGTGCAGGCATGGTCACAGTCAAAAGGTATTGACTTTTGTGCCGCAGTCGAGACACGTCGACAGGTACGTGATAGGAGAAAGATTAGACCTTTGGCAACGCCAGCGGTCAACCTGGATATCACACCAGGGCGCTTGGCGACATTACAAAAGGAGGACCCATCATTGAGTCCATGTTTTGAGGAGGCGCGAACGGAGAAAACGAGGAAATATAAGAACGGGTCGTCTTCCTTTGTTATTCAGGCGGGCATTCTGTTCCGTGAGTATGTAACGGTGGCCTCCATTTTAAAGCAGGTCGTTGTGCCAGCGTTGCTAATCGCAACAGTATTGCATTTGGCACATGATGTCGCATTAGCGGGTCATATGGGAATAGCTCGAACCAAAGAAAGGGTTCTTAAAAATTTTTACTGGCCATCCATCGACAGAGATGTACGGTTATATTGTAAGACGTGCAGTGCGTGCCAAAAGACGACGCATAAGGGTCGTACACCCCAGGCTCCTCTTCAAAAGATCCCCACGGTTTCGGAACCGGTTAAAAAGGTTTCGATAGACCTTGTTGATTTAAGAGAAAGATTATCTTCAGCGCGCACTATAGCAGAAGAAGCTTCTAGTATCGCTTCGAAAAGAGCAAAAGACTATAAAGATAGAGGATCCAAACTGAGAATTTTTAAGCCAGGAGACAAGGTCCTATTGTTATTACCTACGGACCATAATAAGTTATTGATGACATGGAAAGGTCCTTATGTTATTGAGCGAGTTGTTTCGAAGGTAGATTACGCTATCCACATTGATGGATCAAGTAAGGTTTTCCATGTTAATATGCTACAGAGATTTTATGAGAGACCAGAGTATCTGTGTGCTCAGACGAAACCAGTGGAGCGTGTCATACGTCGTCATGGTCTGAACGTATTCAGACATTAACAGTAATTTTTAAACGATTACGTCATTTTGGGTTGACTGCTAAACCCGCAAAGATGGATTTGGCATGTCCAGAGATAGTATTCTTAGGACATATCGTGGGTAGAGGTGTTCAGAGACCTGAAGTAACAAAAATTGACAAATTAGTAGGGTTGCAAATCCCTAAAACTAAGAAACAAGTCAGAAGCTTAGTGGGAATTTTGAATTATTACAGAAAGTTCATTCCAAATTTTTCCTCCTTGTCATCTTCTCTTACTGACCTTACTAAGAAGGGACAACCCGATAAGGTCCAGTGGACGTCTGAATGTCAGACAGCATTTGATAATTTGGTGACAGCATTATCATCGTCACCCATTCTGATATTACCCGATTTTCGATCTTTATATTTATGTTTAATAAATGTGTGAGTCTGATGGGTTGTTCTGTTAAGTGTTCTACTTGTTCGTTCGTGATTGTTGTCTTGTTATAAATATTGCATCTCCCAGTCTGGGATTTGTGATGTATTTGGGGGAAACACGGCATTAGGTAAATCAATTCATGAAAAGGGTGAGGCATTCAGAGTTTAGGTTTGAGTTTGGAGAAAGAACGTGGACAGGACAACGGGCACACTGTGCTAGCAAACAGTAAGACAATGTAGCAGAATGACAAGACGGGGAGACCCTACCAAAAGCGCCCTCCAACCATTTGAAGATTACAGGGGGAAAAACGTCACTTGTCACAAAATGAAAGTCGCATTTTAAAGTTTGAAAGTCCATAGGTTGAAAAGAGGATGCCTTATCTAAATTTGCTCCTATTGCTGGACAACGTTTGTTTTTCACTTTAATCGGTATCAGAGGAACAAAGATAAAGATATTAGCCAAGAGCTGAGGCAAGTGACCATAAAACTCGCATTTTGTGACAACTGACTTGTTCCCCTGTAGTCTTCATTTAGAAGTGTATGTGACTTGTTAGTGCTTTTCTGAACACTGACTAGTCATACCCTTCTAAACGTCTCAATCATTGTCATGAAGACATGCACACAGACCAGTGAAAGGGTAGACTTACAGACAGAACTGGTAAACCTGGTTGGAGTTCTCTCCAATAGCCGCAGTCCTTGCCATGGAAATGTCAGACAGTTGGGTGGGGCTGAGGTTCACGTAGTTGTAGCACTGGCGTATGTCTTTCTCTAGCTGCCAGCGGCATGCTGGGTGAATGGATGGATAGATGGATTAATGGAGGATGGATGGATGGATGGATGGATGGATGGATGGATGGATGGATGGATGGATGGATGGATGGATGGATGGATGGATGGATGGACGGATGGATGGATGGTTGGATGGATGGCCGGATGGATGGGTGGGTGGTCCCAAATGTACGTGAAGTAAAATTGTCTTCTGCAAAGATGTTGCAGATTCGTTGCATATTACTGTCATCTGTACAAGACGAAGTTTACGAACACATATAGGCCGTGGGACAAAAATCCTATCTAGCCTCTAAAGTAAAGTTCGTTATGCACCCCCTAGGGAAAATCTAGGTATGGTTTTAATATGTTCCCAGTAACCATCTTTGACTAAAAATCAAATGTTGTCATCCGTAACTGTGCACATTAATAATTTATTCTTAAAAAATAACAATGTTTATTGCTATGTAACATCTGTATTTTTGCATTTTTGTTTCGTTTTACATAATTATATATTTCACAAAATCTCCACCTTTGAACGCAAAACCGGCAAAAGGCTTTTTTATTAGACCACCTATACTAACCCAATTTTACATGTTCATTTCAAATACGGCGGAGAATGCACGGAAGTTTTTATTATTTTGATTAGTTTGGTTCATGAATTTATAGAAAATGCATTGTTTCATCGTGCTGCCATTTTCATCGTCCATCTTGCCTCCATTCTGTTATGGTACCGTGCAGGTCATAAAAAGTAACCATATCAAGCTTGCTGCGCAGTGTCCTGGCGCGCATGAGTTCTAGATCTAGATCATGCTTCTTAATGAAAACCCTTGCTAATGAACCTTCTGTAGTGTCTAAAGATGGCCACAAACCTAATGATTCTCGAAATTTCATCCAACTTTTCAAAGAAAACTGAATTATATTGTTATTTACATCTTTCTTAGTGTGCATACAGCATTCCATCACGGAGGCAGCCATTTTGGATTTCGCGGCGAAAGGCTCAATTCCATTGGTTGATTAGAATAGCATTGTTTAAATGGCAAACTCAATTCGCATCATTAATTATTATTTATTGGCACACTTTACATACAAATTGTAAAAAAATGTGCAAGACTTGAAATGACAACATTGGTTTTTTGTGAAGGGGAGATGCATAAGATCTTAAGAGCCTGCATGCAAAAAATCAGCTTATCCCCCGAGGTGCGTAACGGAATGACAAGCTACAAGTTTGGTCCCACGGCCTAATAGACACATTTCAAACAATCATTCTTGACGTACACAGTGGACGCAGATTTATGATGGACTCCACAACAAAACTTTAGAATATTTAAGAATAGCTACACCCATTAACAGTCCTAAAAATAAAACTGTTAGAAGTCCCGCATGAATGGGCAAAGATGACTTATTCCAGAATTTCACTCAATCATTGCAGCTGAGAGTTTAGCAAACACGATCCCGTCCAGACATTCTTTCTTTGGACGAATATTAGAACCACTTAAAATACTGAAGGATCTAATTATGACCTAGTTATTTTCAGAATCTATGTAAAGCTTTGTCGTAATTTGAGGCGTAGCTTAGTTTGGCTATTTTCAGAATTTGTCCCAAAACCTTCTGGTTATTTCAGGAGTTTCAAAATATGTTTTATTGATAGTTAGAAATTGCACGCCACACATTCTGGGGGATCTTCCTCCCTGAGTAAAAAATGGTGTGCTAGGTGGGTATGACCCAAACGGAGTCTACTGAGGGCAATTTCCCCTCTCCGGTTATGCTGAGAAGCATGAGTCTTCTGTCCAAGTTGATCTTTGATAAAGTGTAGTTTATTTGATGTTTGTTCATCCGGTCTTTCCTGCCGATTTAATGAAATTATTAATAGCGGATTTAAAATCGATGTTTGGTATTTTCAGGTCTTCTGGCGGACTTTTCAATGTTTCTTTGGCCAGGGTGCCTGCTGTTTCATGTCCCTTGATGCCACAATGTGGCCACGCCAGGGACCCAACAGAGAACAACTTCGAACTTGAGGAGTGGAATAGTTCTAGATATTTTAGAATGTACTAAATTTACAAAGTCTGCTAAATGTGGACAGATTTAGAAGCAGCCTATGGCAATGTTTCCAGTGAAAAAACAAACTGGGAGGCAAACTTACGGTAAGAACAAGTATCGTAAAAGGCGCCGAAGAGAGATTGACTCTGTGAGAGGATAGTCTGTCGCTCCACATGGCTTAAACAGATGGTGCTGTTGTACAACCTCTGAGTGATAGCTTGACCACATGTGTCCACCTGTGGACGGACACTGGACAAAGAAAAAAAACAACCAGAATAAATCGATAAATCAAAATACCGTTTATACAATCAGTGGTGTAATATTCTATTTTCACGACATGTCCTAGCATCGAATTAGAGTAGTGAAGATCGCATTTCTTGATACCATTGAGCAAATGAGCCAGAAGCACACAAGACTGATGTTTTGTGATTTCAAACATGAAATATAACAAAAATCCTAATATTCTTGTCATTTTATGCATAGAAAATTGGATGTTGTTAAAGGAACCTGGTCTGTTTACAAAGCCAAATAGGGAAAATATTGCATTGTGTTCACTGTCTCAGCTTTTAACTTTTTATGTAAAATACTACCCCAGATACAGAATACCGAGACGAACCATTCCTTCTTCCACTATATGTCCACAAATTGGGCGCGTAAAAATAGGTGAGTACTACTCTTTTTCGTTCAGTTATGAAGGGTGTGGTGCGGACTGTTGCGCTGTTGACACCGGTGATACGCGCGCAAGTCGAAGAACGGAATATTCGAAATGAGTGGTCTCGGTATCCTGTGTCTCGGATACTGCGATCCCCTAACAACAGCTAGAAAATCATTCTGTCACTCTAAATAAAGAAATCACCCCCCCCCCACCCCGCCGTCCCCCAAATCTATTCCCTTGACCATCAGAGATCCTGGTATCTGCATGTACTACTTACACACAGGCCCTTGCTTTGAAGGTAGCGATTCCCTCTGCTGGAGCCGTTCCTTCTGTCCCATTACTGGCGATGTATCTGAGGTTGTTCAGGTTGAGACTGGCGTTCTGAGCGCAGGCCGTGGCTGATCTTAGAAATGCTTGCTGGCATTGTGTCTGGCTCTGACCACTGGTCAGCACAGTCAAGCCAGCCAAGACGGCCAAGAATAAGGCTAGTTTGGGATAAAATAAATCATATTATGAAGGAAGAAAGCCCTCCAAGTAATCGCCGAGCCTTAAATTCTACAAAATATCATAATTATTATGCACAGAAAGACGTGAACATATTTTAAAAGGTCTTGAAGTTCGCTATATTTTTTATACTCTCTTTGATTTTGAGCCACAACTGAGTTGAAGAAAATGTTCCGACATTTTGAGCCGGAAAAAAAACGACGCATTTTCTTTGAGTAGAATGAAAAAGTATGGCAGGAAATTTCGTTCTGCGCCTGAATTTACACGTTGGTGATTGAAAATCAACTTTTAAAATCACATCTCTGTATTCCCGGAGTCAGCGGGCCAAGTGGTAGATCTAATACATGTACTAAAGAAATGAATTATGAAACATTTGTATCTTGAGGTCTTTATTTTCAGGGCAATTATTAAAACAGCGTTTCTCTGAAAACAAAGTAAAAAATTGGCAAAGAGAAAAAGTTGCATGTAGCAAATCATCGCGTAAGAAAAATACCAAAAGGATACAATGAAACCCGACCCCACAGTTTGTCTGTGGTTTTTATAATCCTACTCTGAAAACAAAGAGCGCTACAGAAAAACATTTATGATAACGATATACGAAACAAAGAGAAGAGGATGAATTTAAACGAAATTTGACACTTGGCTCATATTCTATCCTTATTCTCTGCCATGCTCAGGATTATGAAAACCAGTGAGCCTGGCGACGAACTGTTTCAAGTCTGTTATGTCACCGACTTTAGTGTGAGATATGGACCATGGAGTTGTTTTTAGGTCTTTACATTAGGATTTTCCCTGCCCTCGCCATTTACACCTCACTTTTCTCGTTGTTGTTTTTTCTTGTTAATGGTTTTTCTGTGTGCATGTGTGTGTTTGTGGTAAGAAATAATATTGTTGTTGTTTTAATTTTGCCCTGCCCGGGGACCGGCCTTCCTAGGCCTGCTCTTCTCGATTTCCACCTGCCAAGCTATCTTTAATGTGCGCAACGCGCACACCCGCCATCCGAGTTTTTCGTCCTTATCGGAGAAGACTAGGTGCTTGATCCTACCTACCAAAGGATCAGGGCTAGGAATTTCCTGGCAAAATTCCCATATGCCTGCAACGACCGGGAATAGAGCCCGGTCCCTTCGGCATAAGAGGCGAGCGCCTTGCCTATAGACCAAAATGTCCCCCAGGATCAAGGAGTTAAAAGAAGTCTGAAATGAGTCTGTCTTACTAGTTTGGGGAGCGTAAGAATTGTCTAGAGTCAGCTGGTGGAACGAGAGACCTAGTGCACTGAATCAAAAACAGACGCGAGACAGACTTGTCTGGTATAAATCATAAATGTGACTGAAAAATTCTTAATATATTTTAATTAGGTGAAAATTGAAAAAAAAAAAAAATGAAATAAAATAAAGACCATAACAGATTTGTAAGGGAAGCAAGCTTTCGGTATGTGGGGTCCTCTTTGGGTTGATAGGGAAAGAAAGACGAGGGCAAATGAGGTAAGTTTGTACAGACTGACAAATAAATAACGATTTTAACTCTGTACCTGATCCACCGCAGTGCACAGGTCTGTTAGTATTATTTTGGACACAGAAAATCCCTGGTCGAGAGCAAGACGAATCAACTCCACAAATTCCTTACGTATTAAATATATGTCAGTAACGCCACGGTGCGTACCTCAATTCTTTATTACTGTGTACGTGCAGAATGGTCAAGCATACACTCTGGCTTACCAACATTAAAGATACTAGAATAGATAGAATAAGATGAGACAGCTAGCGCGTTTAGCGTGCACAGATTTCGCACTGCCACCTAACGGTGAATGCGCGAAAGTCATGAACAGTGCCGTATTTTACAAATCCAAAGTAGGGAAAATTTTGAATTTTGTTCACTGTTCAGCTATCGCTGTCGACCTTGATTGAAGTCACACATTTTTTAATGACAACTTCAATCGCTATAGGAAAACTGGCTTTTTTTTTGTAAGCACTGTAACAAATCAAGATCATTAATTTATCATTAGATCAAGCATTGTTTTCATGCAAACGGTGTGCACCATTCTACTGTAGGCACGAAGAAGGTCGTGTCTCTCTTATTGTATCAAATATCTTTGCAAAAACTATACTTTCCTTGGCATTCCGATTCGCATTATTTTGTGCACCGTGTTCACTTAATGCCGCACAGGAGTGTGCCACCGAACTACCGAAAGATGGCGCCACTGGGCTATTTATTGGTCAGTGATGTTTAATGAAGAATCGGATATCTAAAAAGTTACGGAGGAAATCCACGGCCTCATAATATTTTGCCTTTTGTCTAATTTTTCAGAACAAATTGTCCACATGCACACACAAAAATCCGTAAAAGCTTATCTTGTTCTGTTACTTTTCATCTCCGAGAGTTCCATGACTGTGCGTTTGGCCATACTTTCAAATCGTGAGAACATAGCTCTCCACTTGCCAAATTATGATAGCATATTGCGCACGTAAAAACGTCGATGAAATCATATAAAAGTGAAAATTCTGTAACTTTTTAAGACTAGTTAGAGTTGTGTTTAAAAAATGTCGACATTAGTTACCTCATATCTTAACGAATCAGAGATAAACTTGTTAAATTATTTCTATTCCTTTGCTGTATCAGTTTAGATTAATAAACAAATAAAAAGACACCATACATTAACCCAATATTAATTTCACTAGTAAGCACAGAAAATAATGTTTTCTTCATACTGCACTCACGCAATATTAATGTTTTATCCATAATGGTCGACTCTCAGACGTCGGTGTCGAAAACAAAAACTTTGGCCAAGAGACCTCATTATCTGGTCAATTTTCTTTATATAGTGGGATGGCTTGAGTTATCGCGAGCCCGATAATGAAGTCGTCCATCATATATGTAAATCAGGGATAACTGACCAATCAGAGGGCAGGTACTAAGTGCGTCAGGCTTTTGATGAGTTAATTTATGACATCTGCATTGATTATTGACAGGTGCCGAAGGAGGTGTCTTCTTGCGCTTTTCACTGTCACATCAGGGGCTTGGCGTGTCCACGGGAGACATTTCTGAACACTTTATAGACATTTTAGCCATTTGGGGATTGGTTCTTTACCTACAGACTTTAGGTCATTCATTTCAGTGGTCATTCTATTGTATAGGCTATTTGAGAGGAAAAAAGGCATTTTGATAAACGCCATTCTGCGTCAGCGTATTTTATACGCCCGTCTCTATCTCCTATGGGCAGCGCCGTTGGTTGTTGTTATTGTTGTTGCTGGTTTCAATTTGTTTGAGTTTGAGTTTACGATGTGTCGGCATGACAACGGCCATTTTGCACCTATCACGTTTCTTTTGTGGGTACTTTATTTCGGTTAGGTATTCAGAGGTTCCTCGATTTAAATCCCACTAACAGAATTAAATGGTTTCGTAAAACATTGATCACATTGGTCAAATACTCAACATTTGTTTTGTATGATGTGTATGATGTGTATGATGTGTATGATGTGTATGATGTGTATGATGTGTATGATGTGTATGATGTGTATGATGTGTCTTTAAAGCAAGTTGTTGGTGGGTAGTGTTGTTGTTGTTGTTGTTTTTGTAAATACTGTCAGTGTTGTTATTGTTGCGGTGTGATGGTGGTTTCACAGTTCCGATCTACTCTAAGTCTTTATCGTAATACTAAAGCCGCGAACGTTGAACGTCGAATTTCTCAAGTTGGAACAAACAACAACTAAGGTCGCGATTTCTCCATTCCCGCCATTGCTGCTGCCATCGCTTTTCTGAATGTCAATTCTCCAGTGAACATTTTAATTCTCATTGTTGCTGTCATAAAACAGGGTATCAGAAGAAAATGTACACACACTTTGAATGTTTATCAATACAATGTCAATTAAGATACATCCAAGATTTATAATTTAAACTAAAGAGGACAAGGGTGTAATTATTTGGATTATCTCACTGTGTTCAAATTGATATCTGTTCTGGGCAAGACACTGGAGAAACAAGACACTGGAGAAAATGCAGTGTAATACAAACGTTAAAACTACATTTAATCTCAGAAAGAGAAAAAATCTGAAACGACAACATTTTGACACGACTGGAATGGAAAAAAACAAAACAAATTGTCCTACGGCAAATGACATAAAATAAAAGTTACACTAATGTGTAACAAATATGGGCCGTGAGAAATTGGTTTCCGACAGAAAAATTGACAGGTGTATAAAAGCTCAAGTCATTTGATTTATTTGTTTATAATCAGCAGGGCAGCATTAAAATCTTTGAAGGCCCTAAGCACTTAAAAGATTTAAATAAAAACAAACCATAAAATACATTGATACATTAAAAAATTTTTAAAAAGCGAGTCTTATCTGCCAGCAAATTGTTTTTGTTCATTAATTTGTTGAGGGGACTTCTTTTTGTGGGCTATCTTCAGCTGCACCATTTGCATTTTTGCACCATATGGTCCATGATAAATCAGGCAGTGAAAAATTTCTGTGGTGCCTCCCTTCCCTTGATGCCCTAACCACGTGCTTATTTTTTGTTAATGGTTAATCCAGCCCTGATAATAAAGTCTAAGATCTACGAAACGTTCCTCACATAAAGCATGTTTTGTGAGGGCTGTTCAACTGTGTATGGTGACTTAATCCAATTGATGAGCTCCACCTTTCTAATGTTCTCTCATCTGTGTGTACAGAAGTTCATAAAATCAAATATTTTTACCACATTCCGACAGTCTCTGTGCATACATACGACTGTGTAGTATGATGTGTACTGACACGATTATGGCATGGGCAGCTGATCATTATAATAAAGAAGAAACTATTTAACTACGGCAAACTTCCTGGTCACCTACTCGTACTTGAAAACTTCACTTGGAGTTCGTCCAGGGCAGACAGACAAACAGACAGACAGACAGACAAATAGAGAGAAAGAGGGGGACAAATAGATAGATAGAGAGATAGACAGATAGATAGATAGATAGATAGACAGACAGACAGACAGACAGACAGACAGACAGACAGACAGACAGACAGACAGACAGACAGACAGACAGACAGACAGACAGACAGACAGACAGACAGACAGACAGACAGACAGATAGATAGATAGATAGATAGATAGATAGATAGATAGATAGATAGACAGACAGACAGACAGACAGACAGACACATAGATGGATGGGTGGATTGATGGATGGATGGATGGATGGATGGATGGATGGATGGATTAATGGATGGATGGATGGATAGATAGATAGATAGATAGATAGATAGATAGATAGATAGATAGATAGATAGATAGATAGGTAGGTAGGTAGGTAGGTAGGTAGGTAGGTAGGTAGGTAGGTAGGTAGGTAGGTAGGTAGGTAGGTAGGTAGGTAGGTAGGTAGGTAGGTAGGTAGGTAGGTAGGTAGGTAGGTAGGTAGGTAGGTAGGTAGGTAGGTAGGTAGGTAGGTAGGTAGGTAGGTAGGTAGGTAGGTAGGTAGGTAGGTAGGTAGGTAGGTAGGTAGGTAGGTAGGTAGGTAGGTAGGTAGGTAGGTAGGTAGGTAGGTAGGTAGGTAGGTAGGTAGGTAGGTAGGTAGGTAGGTAGGTAGGTAGGTAGGTAGGTAGGTAGGTAGGTAGGTAGGTAGGTAGGTAGGTAGGTAGGTAGGTAGGTAGGTAGGTAGGTAGGTAGGTAGGTAGGTAGGTAGGTAGGTAGGTAGGTAGGTAGGTAGGTAGGTAGGTAGGTAGGTAGGTAGGTAGGTAGGTAGGTAGGTAGGTAGGTAGGTAGGTAGGTAGGTAGGTAGGTAGGTAGGTAGGTAGGTAGGTAGGTAGGTAGGTAGGTAGGTAGGTAGGTAGGTAGGTAGGTAGGTAGGTAGGTAGGTAGGTAGGTAGGTAGGTAGGTAGGTAGGTAGGTAGGTAGGTAGGTAGGTAGGTAGGTAGGTAGGTAGGTAGGTAGGTAGGTAGGTAGGTAGGTAGGTAGGTAGGTAGGTAGGTAGGTAGGTAGGTAGGTAGGTAGGTAGGTAGGTAGGTAGGTAGGTAGGTAGGTAGGTAGGTAGGTAGGTAGGTAGGTAGGTAGGTAGGTAGGTAGGTAGGTAGGTAGGTAGGTAGGTAGGTAGGTAGATAGATAGATAGATAGATAGATAGATAGATAGATAGATAGATAGATAGATAGATAGATAGATAGATAGATAGATAGATAGATAGATAGATAGATAGATAGATAGATAGATAAGAATTAAATAAAATGATTCATGGGCGATGTCTCGACTCTCGAGTCCTTTCGCCCCACCCATACTCATATCTATCTCTGAAATTTTGAAAACAGATATTTCCCACATAACTTCGTAATTCACCAATGCAACTTTCACTCTGGGACGAATGTGCTCACATTTCGTCCTGAACAGTCAGCCAATCAGCAAAGTTCTAATCCTCCAGGTCACCAGGCCGTCTAGGTTATTGATTGTGCCCTTTTGAGCTATTCATCACAAAACCTGCCATCTTGTCAGGATCGTTTTGCGATCTCCATCCATCAGAGAGTCACTGTAGATCTCGTCAAACTATGCCCGCTCTCAACATCCCGCGTGATGTCTGTAACAACTATCGCAATACAGTTGAGTATGTTTCGAATGTCGTACGACAAATGGCTCCACTCATATTACCACAGTAAAACAGGGTATCTCAAGTAATATACACACATTATACAATCTTAGTTCTTTTTTGTTCCAAGTCCACTTTTTGGCAACTGAGTAATTCAACGTCAAAAGTTTGCACTTTTAAGGGAGGTATCATACCAAGCCCGGTCAGACACAGTCAGATACTGCCAGCAAAATGTGCACCAAAGAAATAATGGCAGAAGCTGACCGTGTCTGACAGAGTTTAGTATGAAAAGGTCTTCCCGGATTTACTAAGAAAATATAGGAAAGTATGGTGTGCACTTCTTCTCTGCCAGCAGCTGACTGTGTCTGGCCGGGCTGAGTATGATACCTCCCTAAGATTAGGAATTATGATAAGGAGTTAGAATAAATCGGAACTGTGAAACAGCTTGATAAGTGCCACAACGCATTTTATACAAGTGTCAAAGTGCGCATAAAATTTTGTTATACCTCTTGTACATACAAAAAGATCTCCCGTTTCCCAGAAAATAGAACAAACAAGAACTAAGGTCGCGACAAGATTAGCTATCTAAAGTTTTGTAATTGATGCATAGAGCTAAATCAGGCTTAACGAGTGAATCAAGTAAAATTGTTCCTAAACTCGCGTGCTGTTGTGTCAGTGAAGGCTGTTGTTATAAGTATACGCACCCCAAGCGTTTTGCACTAAGGGCGCGTATCTGTACGTACCATCCCTAATCCCGACCTTATCCTCATCCCTAAATCTCATTGAATCCCTAACCCTGAGCCCTGCCGTTTCAGCCCCCCCCCCCCCAAAAACAGAAGGAAAACATTAAGAAAATCTGAAAGAGTAATCAATCATGATTACTTAAGGCTGTTGTTAGTCGCATTTAAGGAGGAGTTCTCCATGTCGTGAGTCAAAATACACAATCCTAGAGGCAAAAAAAAAAATTGGGGTGCGTACGTACTTGTATAACATTCGTCCCTTTCTGTTGGCTGTGTCCAATATTCCTCCATTTCTCTCGTAGTTTAACTTCAATTCCTATGTTAGGTCCTTGTTTTCGGGGGATCTCTTCCCTTGGCATTTGCACCTTTCCTATTTTAGGCCGGCCTGACCAGTTCTTAATCTCGGGCGCCCATATGACAGTACTCAAACTCCCAGCAACCCAACGGAAATCGACGCTTAGAATTGATGTCAAATTTGCACATAGGAATGACATCGTTTTTACTTAGGTCGGCTGGTTACGACATCGGGCCGACATCAATTGGACGTAGGGAACCCTACGGTAATACTACCAATCCTACGGAAATTCTGTACAGATCTGCGCTGTACTGACGCTGGCATGTTGTCTAGGTTACTATGCCTTATGCCTCGTAAACAAATGCGTACAAATCACTGCCTGGCTAAAAGGGAATTTCCTTTTAGCTAGAAATATGGAATCCAACAAAGCCTCTTTCTTCTGATTTCTGTGTTTAAAATTCCTCTTTAGATCCACTTAGCTGGTGCATGTTTTTTTTTAAAATTTAAATCCTGGCGATTTACTTTTTTTTTTTAATCACAGTAAATCACTCCAAATTTTGGAATTCTATTTTAACCCTTTGAAGGTAACACTGAAGATCTTTAACGGAAGACTCCCAAGTAATGACGATGTCTCGAAATCAATGACAATGCCTGACAAGGGACACTTCAAGAAGGAAAAAAAAATAGCAAACCTACTGGCCAAAATGTGTAAACTATTACCAGATGAAATTTTAATGATCAGTCAGACCACTTTAAACGATTAAATATGTCTTATTTACAACGGATGGATGGATGGGTGGATGGGTTGATGGATGGACGGATGGTTGGATGGACTGACGGACTGGTGGATGGATGGATGGATGGATGGATTGAATGGATGGATGGATGGATGGATGGATGGACGGATGGATGGATCTATTACAAGAACAGACTATTAAAATCATCATGCCCACCACTACGTCCAGTATTAAGCAACAGTTTCACACATCACGAATATAATTATACCAAAAATCTAGCTATTTCGCCCATAACCTCAGGCAAATGTTGAGGACCGGGGGGGGGGGGGGATGTGTATATAAACGGGTCGGTTTACTGTTTTGATTGTCTCATCCAAGCCAACATTTAGAACGTGGCTATGACTGATGAAGTTCACACATCTGTACATATTAAGTTATTGACACTGGAACTTTGTTAGAGGGTCCGCCCGGCGTTGTATACGAGCTGACTCAGAATTCTAGTCAAACTAATTTTACTAAACTTACTTACTCACAGGCATAGGCTCACTCACTCATTCAAGCATTTTGTGTTGATATATTTGTTGGCTAATATGACTGATTTACAAGGTGATTGGCTGACTGAAAGAACAAATGAATGAACGAACGCATGAATGATCGACAAGTTAACCCCTTGAACGCCGACAGCGTGTTCTCATGATTATTGATGTATGTTGGCTGTGAATTTGTCCAATACAATCACCAATTTTTAACCATTTGATAAATTTTGCTTTAAATGTCCTCATTTACCGTTTGGAATAACCAAATTAATCACATTCAAATGTAACACGAAACGTAAAAATCGTTGCAAATACTGCCGTGGCATTCAAAGGGTTTAACAGTGGCATTGAAAGGGTAAGCAATGATTTTGTCGTGAAGTTACAACCAAGACAGAAAGACATGTCGCTTTCCATGTAAAAATCCTAGCATGATCCCGAATTTATTAGATTTCAGATTCTGTGTCAGTTTGAAAACTAGTTCTGTAGGTGTAAGTGTAATTAATTTGTATTTACTATTTTGCGGTGTTTTCTCCGAGCAAAACCGTGCAGACTTGCATTGCTAATATGTGGTCATGACTTGCAGGGAATATGAATGTAGCGAGTGATTCTATACTTGGAAGGAACACCTGGAGCGGTGAGTGAGTCTGAAACGGGTCTCATCTGAGTCCCAGAGGGGAAATTTCAAACTAAGAGGTGCAATTTGAGCCAGGGCTTCCCATACGATAACCGGGGCATTGAATGAAATTAATATCGTCACTTCTGTACACTAATGACATAGACATTTTTGATATTAAGAAAAAAACAACAGTTTCTTTTCCAGTCATTTGTTGATTCATGCCATTATGATTCGATTCGATTATTACGTTTTCCTGTTGGCGCTTTGTTTTCCTGTAACATTATTCATAGCCCCCACGCTCAGGAATGTAATGAACCGCCAGTGGCATTTTTGGAGTAAGTCTGACATAACAATAATAATAATAAATTTCATTTATATCGCGCATATCCATTAGCATATTGCCATTATCGCAGAACAGTGACGATGTAGAAGTTTTTGGATCCATTGAAATAAGTTTATTAGTTTTTGTTTAAAATTTGGTTGCAATGAATAAAGAAATTTAGTTTGGTAACTTGTTTCAATAATTGCCACCATGAAAGTATAATGGTTAAAAAAAGATTGATGATGGCTGTTGTTATAAGTATGTAAACACCCCAAGCATTTTGCGCTAGTGGCGCTTGCGTGTACATACCTATCCCTAACCCTGTCCTTATTCTCAATCCTAAATCTTACTGAATCTCTAACCCTGTCCCTTTCAAACAAAAAACAGGAGGAAAACAAAGAAAATCTGAAAGAATGATTAATTCAGGCTGTTGTTAGTAAGTAGTATTTTGGAAGGAGCTCTCTAGCTCTGGAGTCACAAAAGGCTTTAAAACACGTACCCCTAGCGCAAAAAAAAAATTTAAAAAAATTGGGGGGACGTACGTACATGTAACAACATTCTTAAATAACAATTCAGAATGGGGTAGGAACTAGGAAAACTTAAAGATTGCAAGGGGGAGAATGTGGCCTGGGACTGAAAACTACTGATTTAGTCTAAGTTTTTTTTTCCCCTTTCTCCTCACCTTTTGGGAGTGAGGTCCACATTCTGATTAAATCAATCATTAATCAGACGTAAGAGAGCTCAGTTTGATTGATTGATTTCTAAACAGCTCGTCAATCATCGGGCGGCAACTCGAAGTAAAAGGGAAGTAATTTTCAATCCGTGAGGTTGCTGAACAAGGGAAGTCATCACTTAGAGTCAGTGGGGACATAATGTTATTACTTTACCCTACATTATTATGGAAGATAAAAAAAAAGCAACCTACATTTCACAGACTAAATCATGATAGTTTTATTAGTTGTGCTATTTAGAGACGTCTTTTAGTCCGTCACAACTCAGTGTGCTGTTTCACAATCTGAAACAAAACAACACAACGATGCATACTGACAGGCAAAAGAAACTACACATCCATATTTTATTCTGTGAAAATGTGGTCAGGGGGTAAATAATAACATGTATGCATTTTCTAGACAAGAAATGTTTCCCCGGTGACAACGACATGCGTTTTTGCGAACTGTTGTTGTTGTGCGTGATGCACGTGCAGCGAACGCTTTCAGCTCCGTGTGGCACAATGAAACAATGAGACAATGAAAACAGTAAACTGACCCGTTTATATACACATTCCCCTCCCCCGGTCTTGGGCAGCAGAGGTCACACGGGGTCTGCCTGATCGAACACGATCTTGTGTGCTTCCAGTAGCAAGGTAACGTCTCTGTAACGCATAAATGGTGTTTCGTTGCACATTGAAACGAAAGGCAACATCAGTAACTGATGCCCCTGCATGCAGTTGACCAATGGCTTGGTTTCGCTGGTTTTCAGTGAGGCGCGGCATGACAGAAAGGCAGACAGCTGCATCGTCTGAATGGTTTTTCTTTCTTCTTGACACACAGAAGCAATGATGAACATTTTTAACCACCCCCTGTTTTGCACACAGGTGTTTCGTGTTACACGGAGCTGAAAGCGTTCGCTGCACGCGCATCACGCACAACAACAACAGTTCGCAAAAACGCATGTCGTTGTCACCGGGGAAACATTTCTTGTCCAGAAAATGCATACATGTTATTATTTACCCCCTAACCACATTTTCACAGAATGAAATATGGATGTGTAGTTTCTTTTGCCTGTCAGTATATTACTGTTAACTGTTATTGGGTTTATATTTATGTATATGTGAGTGTGCGTGAGAAAACCCACAATAAGTCGGCAACATGACATTTTGTGTTCTGTACATATAGTAGAAGACAAGACATTTCTGATAAATTGAAGTCAGTGACTCCCCTAAAACAAGATTTTGAGAAAACGGCATTTAATCCTAAAAGTGGCAATAGCCAATTGACCAAGTAATATTGGAGTGATTGCTGTTAGGAGACCGTAGTCTAATTACAAAGCCGTTATAGAGATCACAGTGAGTAGTGTTCACTGCTCGTCTACAGTTTACCCTGTAACATGCCACGGTCCCCAAGTTGGAAGTTTGTGTCGGACCCATAATCATTTTCGCTTCAAAGCCGTTTTTCTCAAAATCAGCTCTGTCGACTTATTGTGGGTTTTCTCATGCACACTCACATGTATCTCAAAATACATATAACCAAAATTTACACCATATTGAATGAGTTATCAGTGTCTGGCCCACAACCCCCGACTTCACTTTAAAAACGTGCAAAAATTCAAATAATCACACACCTCACGGCCTCAGTTCTTGTTTGTTCTATCTCCATTTTCTGAGGAACTGGAGATCTTTTAGTATCACGTAGAAGAGGTATAACATAATTTATGCACACTTTGACACTTGTTTAACATGTATTGTGGCACTTGTCAAGTTGTTTCACAGTTCCGATTTTATTCTAACCCCTTTTATCAGTATCCTAAAGCTGCAAACGTTTAACGTCGAACTTCCCAGTTGTGCAAAAAGTGGAGTTGGAACAGACAAGAATTAAGGTCGTGACTTCTTTTTAATTTGAATTATAAATCTCTCTTGTACCCTAATCAAGAACGTACTAACAATTTAAAGTGTAAAAAACTAGACAAACTGTATAATTATTTGGGTCTCCGCATTATTGATGCATGCATGAATACATACAATTCTTCTGTTTCGAGAGAAAATGACAGGTTTGTCAGAGATACTATAACTAGCATAAGTATAATAATGAAATCACTGAATATAATGAAGTTTTGTCTGTACAACAGTGATGCCATTCAGTTGCTTTGCTTCCCTCTGAGTTTACTGAATAAAACGATTGTGGTTGAATGCTACAATCATTGTAACACAGTATAAACAAAAGATGTAGATGTATGACTGGCGACAGAAAACTGAAAAATGTATAATATATTGTATTATATTTAAACGGCTGAAGGTCCTCAATAACCCAAAGCTTGTGGTAATATTAGGTATTCCAAGCCGACCTGCCCAAGCGGAAGAAAATGGCTGCCTGCGGGGAGAAAACAGGAGTTTACACTATAGGTATCTGATGTCGCTCGTTTTTGCTTTCAATGTTAATTGTTTTCTAATATAAGATAAGATAAAATAAGATAAGATAAGATATAACTTTATTATCCTGTTTCCAGGAAATTTGTTGTCACAGCATCAGTAACAGTACAACAGCAAATACAATATCTAAGACCTACAAGTATTTAACGCACACCACACACACGCACATTGCTCACACAACATTACCAACAAGTAAGAACATTGCTCACACAAACACACACAAACACACGTACACACACACTGTAAGAACAATCCATTAGGAAAAACTAACAACAGCATATTACATCAGGAAACACTGCTACTTCGAATTGCGGATGGCAAAAAAAATCGTCTATAGCGCTCTCTGTTTGTTTTTAAATACAGTATTCGTCCACTTCTTTGGAATCGGATTATCTGATGGAACAACAAGGGGTATGAAAGTACAACTTATATGAAAGTACTGTGTCTAGGTACTCCAAACTGTCTCAACAAACAGACCCGCCTGGCGCCCCAATATGAATTAGGACCCACCTCCCCAGCATTAGAAGTTTCCTCACACCCCCACAGTTCTTCTCTACCCAACATACTTCTGCAGTCTACCCCAATCCAACCCCTCCACCCATCGCCAGGGGCACACCGCCCTGGCCATATCAGAACCCACCCTAACGAACTGCCCAAATAAAAAATAGCCAGTGCCTGCACTGAGCAGGGCCAGGGACACAACCAGAAAAACTTCTCGCCCCTGCCACCAGCAGGGGCGACAACAAATAAATATGGTCAATCAAACATTATTATTACTTCCTCTGCCCGTGTCCACGTTGCGCACGTTAAAGATAGATAAGATACCCTGGCAGTTGGAAATAGAAAAGAGCAGGCCGAACAGGCCGCTGCCCGGGCAAAATTCTGAAAAAAAACAAAAAAAAAACAATCCCTACCGCAAGAAAAATAAAAAAGAAAAGTAAATGCCAAGGGCACCTAAAATAAAGACCTGAACACCTCCTCGGCCATGGGGCAGAACCAAACTAATATATACTGATACTGTGATACTGATAGTGTATACAACCCACCCTTCTCTCTCCTTCCGTAGCATTGAATTGTCACTCTCCCTCTCCGTCTTCACTATGGTGCCAGCCTACAAGTACAAGGAACAAAACAAAAGAAAAGAGCCAGAAGAAAGAGAAAAGGAAGACCAAGACCAGGATGAAGGCAGTTCACTAGGGAGCCCTTTTGAGGGCTAAGAAAGGATGGACAAGGAGAAAAACATCCATAACGAAGCAAAAAACAAACGAATTAAGAAGAGAGGTGTAAATGCCGAGGGCAGCAACCCTTCTTGAATCAAGATCTACAAGACAACTACAATTAAGGGTGTATTACACGTACAGTCAAACCGGATCAGTTTTTCGGACCGTCCACCGTACGACAAAATTTGCTATTACACGTTACGGTCCGACTGCAGGCCGTCCACATACTAGCAGACACGTGTTGAGCATATAGCAGACACACGGCAATCAATACATACAATGGGTGACAGATGAACTGCTTGATAATGTAGCAGTTTATGTTATTTTGAAAAACAAGAGAAGAAAACAACGTCGTATTGGGTCAAAAGACTGGCTTTTAAAGAGGAGTGCGTTCTCACATACAAATCCTCTGAAGGAGATAAGAACCTTTTCTGAGGACTTTTAAAATAAAATAATTTTGGTACGTAAATTTCATCAGCTCCAGCACCTGACAAAAATGACTGCTCTTGTTTCTTTAGTTCTTTTCTGAAAGAACTGAGATTCTTGATTGTTGTTTTTTTGAAACGGTGGGTCTCTGTTCGCTTTGGGATCCAATTGTTTGCAAAAGTCGACGAGTTTTTCGTAGGCCTTTTCTCTTGAAAATTTATTGCTCTAATCCTGACATTTAATTTTCCACAAACACTCTGCGGAACGATAAATTTCAATAAATTGAAGAACCATTTCTTTGGACCATGAAGACATAATGGGAATCGCCGTGTTTGAGGAGAGAACAGCGAAACCGAGCATCACACAAGCCTGCACCACAGAGTTCATGCATACATAATTCCCCAGGCTACACACTACATCCCCCATTCAATAGAGCAACAAGGGTGATCATTGTCATGACAAAAACAACACACCCACTTCCACAATGAACAGTGAAAAATATCATGGAAAAAAAATAATGCGGCGATAAAATTGGTCACTCGCGAGTATTTTTGTTAATTTTGATACGCCGATTCCGGATTTGATATTTTTATGCTCAGACGCCGTTTTCGATAACTTTATTAATGCCGGCAGAGAAAAGTGCTGTCACGTGGGCTCTGAAATTTGACCACGTACGCCAGCAAGGCGGCTGGATCCCAAATATCAGGCAGCGCCCGATTTTCAGGACGCGACCGGTCGAATTTCTACATTTTCGTCCGGTCTCCTTATTACACGTTGCAATTCGACTGCAGGCCGACTGACGACCAACGTAAATCCAAAACTGATCCGGTTTAACTGTACGTGTAATACCCCTGTTTTAGTTCACACAGAATTGACATCGGGTGCAGTTTGATGACTAAAAAAAATAAAATGAGATGTTTGTACTATTTTTTTTACCCCTCGAAAAAAATTGAGCATCATGTACACCCCTTGACTTGGAAACTGACATTTAATGCTGTGAGTCAATAAACAGTCATTTATGGGTGGTCAAAGTTGGACTATTGTGCAATTTGCAAAAGGTAGCAAATTCGAGGTGTTTCTTCACTTTTGAAAATGCCGTAATTTCAAACCCTTTAAAGTTTAAGCCAGAATGATAAAGTTGGTATCAAAATTCTTAGAAAAGCAAGCTCCATCAGATTTGACAATAACTAGTGAGTTGATAAAAAATAAAAATCAGTTTGGACCACCTAGTAGAAATGTATTTCATTTATTTTCACACAAAACTGCAACTATTTTTATGTGTCCATTTCCTTTGTTTTTATAAACTAGTATTAGTGAATATTCTAGGTGATCTTGGATATAGACCTACAAGTTGTCAATTTAAAAAAAAATTTTTTAAAGATTCTTGCGCAATATTCAAACTTTGACACAGTGAATGTTTAACACATATCCTGTTATAAAAATCGATCTTTTAATTCCAATTAGAGTGGTGTTTCATCTTTATACTTGTAGGCAAATTCTTTTGATGTTTTATGAAAATGGCAAAAGTTTTTGTTGTTTCCCTTTCGTAGATTGTGCAAAGCCACTTTTGTACCAACAAAAACTACTGCATTTGTAATGTTTGAATTCTATTTCTTCCCATAAAGATTGAGTTTGACAAAAATCCCTGTATAATAAGTGGCAAAGTTTGAGTATTATATCACGTTACCGCTCACCGAAAACGGCTTCTGACATTGCACGACCTTCAATTTTGAAGACGCAACAAGTTTGATACCAAAAATGTTCGGAATATTTCAATGAAGCAACTTTTTTAAATAGAAATGTCCATTTCGAAAAATCACTTTGAACTGAAGTATCTTACTAGATTTCTGGCAAAAAAACATCCATTTTTACATAAACATGAAAATCTCATGATCCATCGAACGGATCAGGCCTTACCAAAAAAAAAAAAAAACGCGTTAAAACTTGCTGTTAATATTTTTTTGTCACTGTAGACAATACTGACAGTAGCGACTTACATAGGGAGAAAGCTTCCTCCCACTTGTAAAGATATTTATGCTCTTCGTTATTGCCCATAATTATTAATCAAATGGTTGTTACACATACATAAAGATTCACTTTATATATTTGTCTTCACACAAGATTGTAGCTAGCATTTTGGTGCGACTGTTTTTGATTTTATGAACTTTAGGCGTTTGGATTTTTTTTAAAGGAGGCTTGCTGTTCTTGACATTTTACACCTTATTTTTCTTGTTCTTAGTTGGGTTTCAGCACAGACTAATAAATTAACCAGACTTGAAACACGAGCTTCGGGCTGTGTCGTTTTTTACGGAATTTCCCGAGCGGCGGCCGTATAATCAACATGGCCGCCGCTCGGGAGATTCCGATTCTAGTTCTATCTGCAGTAGAAATTTCTTTTTATTTGTCAAGATTGGTTGTACATGTATTAATTTCTTGGTGCAGAACCAAACTTCCGCGTTCAGTAGGCGCGTCAAAATGGTGTCATTCAAAATTGTATCTATGCTGAAGCGTCGGTCGTTAGCGTAAACCTAATGTGGCGGATGGTTCATGACCTTTCGCTGTTTTGTGACGTCACACAATGGGATCATCCAGTCTGGGTATTTTATTAGTCTGTGGGTTTCAGCGAGTTTTAGTAGGTATGTTTGTTTTTTTTAGAATTTTGCCCGCACAACGGCCTTGTTCAGCATGCTCTTCTCGACTTTCAACTGTGCAACGTTAACACGGGCTTTCCAAGTTTTTCCTTAAAGTTTAAGTTAAACTTTAGTAAGTGTAGAGGATCTAGAGGACTTAATTACATGTTGTTGTTTTTTTTTTTTAAGTTTTGCATATATTCAAATGTCTTTGACTGAAAGGTTACGGCACTTTATATCCTGCTATGACAGAGCTTCTAATTCCAACTGAGTCTTATCTGTAGGCAAATTCATGATTTTTTTTTGATTTTTTTTTTAAAATGGTCAAAGTTTCACTCGTCTCC
>OZ007578.1:28458142-28580642 GCA_963931925.1 Onchidella celtica
CGAAAACAGAGCGAGACACCGAGGCGAAACAGAGCGAGACACCGAGGCGAAACCGAGCGAAACACCGAGGCGAAACCGAGCAAAACACCGAGGCGAAACCGAGCGAGACATCGGGACATCGGGACATCGAGATGAAACAGAGCGAGATTAGATGAAACCGACATGACACCGAACCTAACCAAAGCGCGCCAACGGCAAATCGTACTCAAACCAACGAAACAACGCCGACACCAGCACCGATAAGTAATTTATAATGGTTTCGGGTCTATGGATTTTCAACTTTTTATACATTCCTACTTCTCAAACAGAACTTTAAACAGAAATCACAAAGACGGAAACAAGCACGAGGGGAAAAAAAATAACTCTACTCAGCATGTCCAAAAACATGCTCATTGATTGAGTCGGCTCTGTTGCTGGGCCAATACTTTCAATCAGGATGACAACAGGCATTTTAATTTAAATGAAAATGAAGCAATGTGAACATTCAGTACGAAAAATATACATGGGGGGGGGGGGGGGGGAGGGGAGGGGAAGCAAATACAAGTGCGCTTTTCGATTATGGTAAAAAAAAAAAAATAGCTGGTCCTATATACAATATTTCGGCAAATTAAGTTATTGTATGAAAATCATGTCGCTAATGAAACAAATAGTTCATGCTAAATGTCATGGTTTAAGTAATATAAATGCCGTGCTGGGTCACGACTTGTAAGGAGTTGATTTTTCACGGTCTCGTTGATTATAACCAGCGTAATTTGTCCTTGAACTGTCCTCGTGAACGGTTTGTTTTTGAAACATTTTTTCTTAGAGATGGAGGGAAAGTGGGGCGAGATAGAATAAATGGATAAGTTAGGAGTGACGGTGCAATTCTCGACCCCGTGATTTTGATGAACACTTGGAGGGGAAGAGAGGGGGTGAATAGGGATGGATAGGTTTAAGACGCTTAGTCGCGTTCAGAAATTCGTACATAGGGTGTAGAAAGCACGGGGGTTTAAAGATTTCAGTAATTGTTTTGACATTTTAAATTGACCTTGTCTGTTTTTAGTACAAGGCCGTGACCAACTCCCACGTAGAATATATTAATGCTGCGAGATGAGCTCGCATGGATGCACCAATCAAATCTAGGGATTTGGACGGTAATTTGCAGGTGGCTGCACAGTATAAAAGTGTAGCCATACCTATGTCCATTACTCCATACAGAAAATTCCAATCTGTGCAGGCGTCGGCACGATTCTGCCTGAAGAATCATAAGACTGTTGATTCATGTCTAGTCCACTATAGACATTGAGATGAAGCCATATGCTTGAATGAGATATGCCCACTGCTATTGTCTACTGTTCCCTGGTTTTTCTAATACCAGGGACCAAGTGTAAGTGTTTGTCCTTTGATGATTCAACAATGAACGAGGAACTGAACATAATTTATCCAGTAGGACAGGATTGCCGCATATGCTAGGAGTGCTACCCAAGAATGCAAGACAAAGATTTATATTGACTTGCCACTAGTATGAATGTTTGGCATACACATCTGTGAATTGGGATTGATTTGTCTGGATGAGGCTGGGGATTGCCAGCCCATCCTAGAGTAGATCCAATAGACTTAACTACGTCAGTTTATATTGACGAGCTTGCTCCATTATAAGCGGTAGGCACAAATAGCTGAGATGACATCGTCGCCAGAGACATTAGTATATTGCTTGATAGATAGTAGGCAGCCTATATCTGAGAGATATATAACTAGTACTTAAATTGTTAGTGAGTCAGAATGATCATAACCTTATAGGAATCTAGAGAAGACTTCTAGTGACATATTATTGAATTTTCATTTGATGCTGCTGATGTTGTCTTTTAGTATGTAATAGATCTAGACAAAATTGTTAGGAAATTTAATGTAATTAAATTTGTGGCCCTGCAGGTCTGTTTATGAAACTTATTCAGATTGTTCTTAGTGTGTGGCATGGTACGAAAGAGTAAGTAGTAAATACCTCTCGATTTAAAATGCAGTCATAATTCCATCATTGAGAAGACCCTCTTCATAACAGCTAGAGGGCACTACCACCCAGTATCAGATTTGTAACACTAAATGCCACAGAAAATGTTCAAACAAGGTCTAATCATCGACATTCAACTTTCAAAAATGGACGTACTGTTGAACAAAGCAGAGATGTTCTTGTCGGGGTTGAGGGTCGAGGCCCAGCTTTATGAGAAAGCTTACATGGTGGGAGGGGGGTCATAAATGGCAAGATCAAGTGTTCGTACTTTATGGATGGCTCCTAAGGATGAAAAAAAAAATTCAATTCAAGTGAAAATGTTGCAGCAATGAAGAACAGCCAGTATTCTCTCGTCTTGCGTTCTCTAGTTGATGAAGCAGTCCATGGTGTCTTGCTGGATGGAATTAGGTTCATCACTCCATAATGGTCATTCGTAGATCTCTGTGGCAGCATCTACCTTGCTTGGTGACATGAAAAAGAATAAAGATGTTCAATTTCGGCACGGATTTACATATTTCGTGACCCGAGAAAAACAGTCCTGTTGCCTGCCACATACAATAATTGATGTCTCACCTGGAACCTAACTTTATCCTCAGGTCACTATTAGAGATGCGAATTAATTTAGCGAATGGAATATTCCAGTCAATTCGCTATCCGTTTCACGTACAAGATTTTTGTTTTCATTTTACAGAAGAGCGTTCCAACGTTTGAGTCACTTTTATTTGTGGATGAGGCAAAAATGGCTCTGCCTATAACTTCAAAAGTGTTAATGATATCGATAAGTCACTTGGTCAGAATATGTGTAGCCGCCCAATAAAATGAAGCACTTCGTGCATTTTGGTGGTATGGAGATATTGCTATCACCAGGTAGGTTATTCAAAACCCATTTTGGTAAAAAAAAAGAAAAAGAAAAAAGGATTGCCGTAACTTAATTAGCAGCGAAGATATGGCTTCTCAAAGACAGGAAGTGACAGAACCACAGTTTTGAGAAAAAGGCGTCTAAAGTTTCAGCTTTTAGTCAAAATTATTGATGGTGACTCGATTCAAAGTCAGTTTTGAGGCATTACCCTTCTCAAAGAGGATTATCATTTGGAAAAGGAATAGTAAAGAGGTTAAACTTTTCAAAAATACTGAAAAAATTGATAAAATTGACCCTATGATGCCTTTTAACGATTTTCTCAAATCGGGTACTGTCGAGATGTGCCTCATTTTGTCGGGTGACCATAGATATCGATCTCAACCTTGAACAATGATAAGATATCCAACTCAACACCACTGAAATGATCGCTACTCCAGTGGATGAGATGGACGAAATTACATAGACCAAAACATCCGAAATCGACTCCGACAGAAAAATTTCAAAGCACTCGGTAGACTTCGAGGATTTATCAACTAGAATGTGTTATGTCAAATTTCATTCATTGCTCTAAAACGTCAGTAGATATCCACGACACAAGGTGTGTGACTATTTCATAACGCAATAAAATTCTTCATGTGACTGTGTCTAAGTAATTGCAGTTATTTGAATTTTCATTAAAGGTTACAAATTTCAAACCCGTTTTTCTCAGTTTGACTGTTGTTGCAAACCCTCGATATATTTTTACAATTTTTGCTAAGGACGTTAAATGGAAATAAAACTATGAGAAACATCTTTATCAAATAACTTTCTGGACCAGTAAATGCACATAAGGCAAGAACTCACTAAACCTGTTAATGCGCATCATAAGGCAGGAACTAACTTACCTTCACCGGGTTCACTTTTAAAAGAGAAACAATAGCTAAGTCAGAGGCTACCAACCTTATTCGGCGCATTCAACCCTGGCAACTTTTTCACAGTAAACTTACCCCCACGCTGTTTTATTCAGACATTTGAGTTTTCACACTTCTACCTTGATAAAGCAACCGAAAACTGGGGAACTTATAAAATACCGTTTTTACCGTCATCATTTTCAGTTCAAATAAAGCCCATACTGTTGTTTCACTTATTCATGAAAAACTTTTCAGATCTTAAAAAGTATTATATTTAAAAGAAAAATATGTACAAAAATCCAAAATCAGCAAATTTCCTCCAGTTAGGGAACCACTGATCTGAGTTTTGACGTTGTCACTACAAAAAATAAACCCGACGAAGTGACATTTCACCGACCTCGATGTTTATCAAAAGGGCCCATGTGGATGCGGGTGTGTTGCCTCACTGATTCCCCGTGGTAGGTACATCATTCACTGCTACATCTTCATATGGGTCACACTTTGAGTCCTCCGACGGCATGACTTGCAGGAAATTGATTGTGCCATTGGTCACAAACAGAAAAAAAAAAAACCTCAACATTTGAACTGGCGGAAGAACTGGTCGATAGTGGAAAAGTACGTTAATAAATATGTATGTAGATACATAAAATATAAAACTAAAGCCTGCCCATGGAGAAAATGTGTTTACCTTCTTATCTGTCAAAACGACTTGGTATGTGGATTTACACATGATGCAAGACCGCCTATTAGGATAATATTCCTACAGGCTATGATATTCCTACAGGATGATGATATTCCCGCAGGATAATATTCCTACAGGTTATTTTTACATGATACTATTCTCATAAGACAACATTCCTACAAGATAATATTCCTGCAGATAATATTTCAGCAAAATAATATTCCATCAAACAATATTCCTATAGGATAACATTTCTACAGGATAATATTCAGACAAGACAATATTCCTGCAGGATAATATTTCTACAGGAGAATATTCCTCAAACTGTAGAGATCGTGGACGACAGGGGCATGTTTATGTCGTGTGGATCAATCACTGTTTGGACCGATATCAGGGACTGGTGATGGTTACAGACCTGAAGACATCCGTGGCATTTTTTTTCATTCTGGGATTTCAAAATTAAGTCTGTGCTCCAGGTGTGGAATGCACGCAAATTTCGTAATAATCCTGAAAATACATTGCAACTCGGGTGCAATATTCCTTTAAAAATATGCACCTTTGTGCATGTCGAAAACCATTTTGACAAAGTAACCCGTTTATGGCACTGCAAAATGCTCCTTGTTTGAAAAATCATATTTCGAAGTCGTGTTTAATATAATTATGGCACTTCAGGCTTTAGAGGGTTAACTTATTTTCACATATTCAGAAAGGCTTGAGATGTACCATTGTGCATTGGGATTCCCCTTCCAACTTTGCAAGACAACACGGTTAATTTGTTCATAAAGTCATTTAGGATTTCCCCAATTTGGTTAACTCTTAGAGAATTTAACTCTGTTGCCTTTTTGGCTTTGTTTTTGTCTTTAACTTTCGGTTCCTCATAGCCATATAACGTTAATAAAGAAACCAAGACAAGCTTTAATGTTAATAGCAACCAATAATGTCAATAAAGAAACTAAGACAACCTCTAATGTTAATAACCAGTAATGTCAGTAAAGAAACTAAGACATTTATTGTTAATAACTACCAATAATGTCAGTAAAGAAAATAAGACAACCTCTAATGTTAATAACCAGTAATATCAGTAAAGAAACTAAGACAACCTTTAATGTTAACAACCAGTAATGTCAGTAAAAAAAACTAAGACAACCTCTAATGTTAATAACCAGTAATGTCAGTAAGGAAACTAAGACATTTATTGTTAATAACAACCAGTAATGTCAGTAAAGAAACTAAGACAACCTCTAATATTAATAACCAATAATGTCAGTAAAGAAACTAAGACAACCTCTAATAATAATAACCAATAATGTCAGTAAAGAAACTAAGACAACCTCTAATATTAATAACCAATAATGTCAGTAAAGAAACTAAGACAAACTCTAATATTAATAACCAATAATGTCAGTAAAGAAACTAAGACAACCTCTAATAATAATAACCAATAATGTCAGTAAAGAAACTAAGACAACCTCTAATATTAATAACCAATAATGTCAGTAAAGAAACTAAGACAACCTCTAATATTAATAACCAATAATGTCAGTAAAGAAACTAAGACAACCTCTAATAATAACCAATACTGTCAGTAAAGAAACTAAGACAAAATTTAATGTTAATAATCAAAAATGTCAGCAAAGAAATAAAGACAATCTCTAATGTTAATAACCAGTAATGTCAGTAACAAAAAACCAAGATGACCTTTCAGTACCGGAAATAGGCAGTACTAGGAGGAACTATGAAAACTGCAGTAAAGGAAGGGATGGAGGGAGGGAGGGAAGGGGGGAGGGGAGAGGAGGAAGGGATAAGGGGCGAGGAAGAGGGGAAGGGGAGGGGGAGAGAGTGAAAGAGCGCAAGACCAAAATGAGAGGGTGAGGGAGAGTCGGGGGGGGGGGGGATAGAGCGAGAGAAAGAAAAAAAACTAAGAC
Organism: Onchidella celtica; assembly: GCA_963931925.1. Classification (NCBI taxonomy): domain Eukaryota; kingdom Metazoa; phylum Mollusca; class Gastropoda; order Systellommatophora; family Onchidiidae; genus Onchidella; species Onchidella celtica. The sequence continues at coordinate 28,464,486 of OZ007578.1, forward strand.
AGAAAGGAAAGGAGGGAAGAAGGGGATATAAAGGGAGAGAGGGTGAAAACAGAAGAGAGGGCGAGAGAGAGGTGGGGGGGGGGAGAGAGAAAGAGCGAAGAGACGGGAGAAAGAGCGAGCGAGCGAGACAGAGAAAGAAGGGGAGAGAGACAAGAAAGAAAGAAAGAGAAAGAGCGAGCGAACGAGTGAGAGAAAAGAGAAAAAGAGAGAAGAGGGAGAGAGAGAAAGAGAAAGAAAGAGAGAGAACGAGAAAGAGTAAGAGCAAAGAAATTAAACAGCAAACCAAATCAAAATAGAAACTAACTTTCGAATTCATCCCCTCTCTTCCTCCTCCTCAGAAAAACCATGGATAACCCTTCTTCCCACCCCACCATGATGAGCTGTTCAACTTGTACATACTCTTAGACCCTCCCCTACCCCTCTCTTTGACGACCTGAAACAATGAAAGCAAATTAAGCCTAAAAACCAAGACCACACACACGGACAACTGAGGCAAGACAGAGAGAGAGACCAGAAAGCCAAAGGATGCTGGATATTACAAAGGGATATGTATAACACACTGCATATTACTTGAGATTCAGTGAGATGACTCAAATTTTTCAGAACTGAAGTTGGGACTTTGTCGAGTCTTGTTCGGTATAAAATTGCTTTACAGATAATTTATGAGATAACTTTTTCCTTCTTTTTTTTTTTTGGTGACACTTTAATTGATCAAGCTTTGAAAGTCAAGCTATAGCAAGCCCATCCCAAAAGAAAAACGTGAAAAGCTCAAAGTGCCCTTATCGTGCCAATGCGCCATTAAACCAAAACTCAAAACCAAACGAAAGCATCCTGAAATGGCTTTGCCCACCACAAAATGTTACAGTACCTATGGAGAACATATACGATTGGGCGATCTATTAATATACTCGAGCAACTTTTTCAGACCCACCACCTTACAAGCATGACGAATTTGTGTGAAATTTTGAAGATACTTTCCTTCGTCATGTGGACGGTTCTTTTTAGAGATTTGAAGACTTTAAGTGATAGGGAAGGTTTCTTTTTTTTATATTTTGATTAGCTTTGTGTCGCTGATTTCATCTCCGGTGGTGTTTTTGTTCACGAACGCATGTTCACAAACGCTTGAGCCCAGGCCATCACTACTTTTTGCACAATTTTTGGTACTTAAACTTGCACACGATGTATTGTTCTATCTGAACTCGGTGAATTACGTGGACAACCTTACGCTTCTTGGCGTCAATGATTTTTTTTTAGTGCAGATCCTCTTCAGTCTGATTCGATACATTGTCTTTTATGGTTCCAAAAACAGAACAGTTACGTTTATGTATAAAATTCCTTTGAGAAGCCACAGCACCCGCTCTCAAGACTTCAACCACCGAGACCAGAACCCAGCAATACAATAGTATGGACCTTTGTCCATTTTAAATTTGGCTGACCATCTGTGATTAATTTTCTTTTTCTCTCAAATCTGACCATCGTATCCAGAACCCAGCAGTACAGAGTGTGGACCTTTATGGGCTTTAGATTTTCCTCACGAGCTGTGAGTGGGAAACTCATGGCAAGTGTGGCTGGTACATTGGTCATGGTTTATGCACAGCATTTCCTTTATCCCGACTGCCGATCAGAGGCCAATTGTATAGAGTAAGGCTGTTGTGTAGTTTTTCATTTTGATTGGGACAGTATCAGGAACGGACTTTGGTGACGAAGAAGCCACACGTTACACACTGATCCTGTCAGGTTCCCACATTGCTTGCACAACTTTTCTCAAACTTCGGCGACCAATTAGTAATTCAGCGGCGCAAAGTCCGGATGGTTTACTATATTGTGCAAGTAAACAGCCAGAATCCTCACGTCACGTTCTGATACTGTCAAGTTCCCACATTGCCTGCACAACTTTTCTCAAACTTCGGCGACCAATTGGTAATTCAGCGGCGCAAAGTTCGGATGGTTTACTATATTGTGCAGGTAAACAGCCAGAATCCTTACTTTACGTGCTGATATTGTCAATTTCCCACATTGCTTGCACGATGTTACATCTCAAACTTCGGCGACCAGTTAGTATTCGGCGGCACGAAGTCCTGATTGTTTTCTATATTGTGCAGTCACCAGTCACCACAGCACCGAGGTCCACATCGACAGATTACTAAGCTGCTCCGACACTGATAAAATACGACACAATTAGATAGTCAACACAGTGGTCTCTGGAATATAGCGTCCGAAATAGGCTTCAGTTTGATGCTTTGTGGGGTAGGGGCGTGCTCTCTCCCAACCCCCCCCCCCCCAATCTCTCTATAACAAATAGAAAATCTGCACTGCGATCTCTGGGTTTTAGCGTCCGAAATACGCCAACGTCTGAGAATGGGTCTGCGCCCTTCCACTCTATAAGAAAATTTGAATGTTGATCATCAGTATGACCAGGCTGATCTCTTTTGAGTAACAAGTAGACCTTTGCTTTATCGCTTTTAACACATGGGTACCAGCCGATCCAGCGAAGGGACATAAAGATAGTAATTATAGCCGCATGATAGGCCAACTCTACAGCCGGACACACTAAAGACAAGTGAAGAACGAAGAGAAAAACCAAATTTCTGATCTTACTTTTCTATTCTTGTAGAGGAAAATATTGGTCTGTCACAGAAATAAATGGTAAATACTGAAGACCGTTTTCTCCAAAATGGACGTGTCCACTTAATTCACCGTCAAAAACTGGGGCCGTACACAAAATTTAATCTTTGGTCGCGTGGTCACGAAATTTTAGATGCTTGCGCGTTCACTTTCTAGCTCCTTGTAGCATGATTACTTTTTTTTTTCTTTTACTTTCTAAAACAAACCCTTTACTGTAGGCTAGTCTGTGCCTTTCATGTCCTAACGAGTTTTGTTGGTCTTTATTTTTTTTTGTCAGTAAACCGTCAAGGCGCGATATTACCGTTATACACTACAGTTAAAGCATCCTGAAACCTAGGGGGAAAAAAACACCGAATCCCCTCTCCCCCAAGTCTCCCCAAGTCTCCTATCACCATCATCACTACAACATTATGTATAGCAGGGGTTCCCTAGGGTTTTAGTCCGGTTTACCTCTGACAACATTTCGTACCTGAATTTATCCCTACCTTTGCTTTGTTCAGTAACGAAATGTTACAAAAACTACCAGAAAAACGGTGGGGTCGCAGGGGGGGCCTGGGGCTTCCACACTTTAGCGAACGTGTTGCTCTGCAAATGAAAGTCGGGACCGTCGCATATAAGTTACCGTATTGATTTAATATTATCTATAATATAGCATTCATTTTTTACCGTTCGATTATTTTATCTGTTCAATTTTTCCATTTTGTTTTGTTTTTTTTCTTGATGAAAGTATTTCATTGAGATTTATTTTTTTCGTTTCCCCATTTTCTTTGCGTTTCATCGTATCGTATGGATATCATTTCTTACGCGAGGCTTTGCAATACACAACTGTTTTCTTTTTGCCAGTTTTTGGCTTGTTTTGTTCAGTAATTTTCTTAACGTTTTAAACTTCAAGTTGTAACAATAATAATGGCAATTAAAATACCTCATTGACATGTATTTATTGACTGGTGATGAACACATACCGGTATTTTCAAAAAGCGAAGTGTAAATGCAGGATCAAATTACCCAGGGTGGGAATCCCTGTCCTACAAGTATCGTAGCTACCAAGTACGCATTTGTGGTGGACAAATATAAGATCTTGACAAATGTAATCTCGAACCAAAAGAAGACTCGACAAAGCCAAAGTCTGTAGTCTGTTTAGAAATTTGTGCCCCTCTTCCGAAAGCTATAACTTTGCAATAATTTGACTGAATATATTAAAAGTTCGTATGTGCACTACTAATCTTCATGAACTTTAACCATTTTGACTTTCGAAAAATCCTATTTTGCATTTGCTTCTTTGTGTTGTTTTTAAAAAAAAATACTTCAGGCTTTGGGGCGAGAAATTTAATAGTTTTGCAAACAACTTTTCCATTTCCTTTTATAAAATTGCACACTTAACTCAAGGACAAGAAAATTATGCGTGTTCACTTTTTTTTCTTTTGAGAGGACAAATGAACGTCTCCTATTTAGCCAACAATATTGAAAACAGATGGTAAGACCAACGCTGTAGCTCGTCATTCCGTTACGTACCCCAAAAGAAAATCTGTTCGTATTTTGTTGGGTTTTTTTTAATGCAAGTGCTAAGTTAGATTTCACTCAAATAACCAACGTTGTCTTTTCAAAATATCAAAGGAAAATGTAACAAATGGTGCGAGGGACTGAATGTTTGATTCTTTCACATGGACGGTTTTTTTGTATGCAAACGCAACAAAACAAACCAAAAAAAATTCAGGTGAACGAAACATGACAGAGCTGCTTATGATGAAATATCCAAACAAAATTTTTTTTACAAGGAAAGTGTACCGGGTACATTAATATATGGCCTTTAGCGTCTTTACAGACGGTCTTAGCAGCTAGAATATTCACTTTCACTTTGACTGACAGCTTCTCTCGTGGCTTATTCTACCAATGTTTGACCCGAGAGTGCGATGGCACTGATTGCAGGTCAGTCTTTTGGGTTCACTTTGGCGAGTGTTTTCATTCCGCCTCTGTCGTTTTGTCAGGTATGTTTCTTTTGCCTTGAAGTCTATTGCGAGCGTGCCACTGCGCAATTTTTGTCTCCATCTGCTTCGATCACTTGCAAGGTTCTCCCATTCATTGGGGTCGATGTTGAATGCTTTCATCGTGACCTTGCAAGTGTCTTTGAATCGCAGATGTGGCCTACCTCTGGGTCGGTTGCCAGTAGCAAGTTCCCCGTAGAGAATTTGTCTGGGGATGCGATCATTTTCCATACGGTGGAGATGTCCAAGCCACCGCAGTCTTTTTTTGCCTAGGAGAGCCTGAGTTGATGGAATGTTGGCTCGGCTCAGAACTTCGATATTTGAGATCCTGTCTTGCCACTTGATCTTGAGAATTTTGCGTAGGCAGCGCAGGTGGAAGGAGTTGAGGGATCTTTAATGTTTGGAGTAGGTGGTCCATGTCTCTGAGCCATACAGCAGGGTGCTTAGGGCGCAAGTTTGGTACACGAGTACCTTTGTTTTGATGGTCAGCTTGCTATTGTTCCACACCCTTTTTGAGAGTTTGCCAAAAGCTGTGGCCGCCTTTCCTATTCTGGCATTTATTTCAGTTGTTATGTCTGTGCTACCACTGATGGTTGAGCCTAGGTAGCAGAATTTTCCCACTTGCTCCAGAGGAGAGCCATTCAGCATGATTGGGTTGGGGTTTCTCAAGCCTTGTGTCAAAACTACAGTTTTTGAGACACTGATCTTTAGCATGAATTTGTCACAGGCTTTGGCAAGGCTATTGATGAGAGCCTGGAGCGTGGTTTCATCGTGGGCCACGATTGCAGCATCATCTGCGAAGAGGAGCTCTTGTAACATAATATGCTCTGTACGAGATTTTGCTTTTAGTCTGGCAACATTAAAAATGGAGCCGTCCACTCTGGTGTTAATAAGTACTCCACCTGAACATTGACCAAAGGCATTCTTGAGTAGGGCTGCAAAATATATACCAAATAAGGTAGGAGCAAGAACACATCCCTGCTTCACACCGCTGTTTACAGCAAATGAATTGGATGTGCAGCCCTCAAAGTTGACACATGCCCTCATGTCAGTGTGGAAGGATGCAATAAGTTTTAGCAATGTTGGTGGACAGCCTATGGATTTAAGGACTGCATACAGGCCAGATCGGCTTACGGTGTCGAAAGCCTTTGTTAGGTCCACAAAGCATGTTATAAGCGGCCTGTTTTGTTCTTTACATTTTTCTTGGATTTGCCGAAGTGCAAATATCATGTCAATAGTTGATCGTTTGCTTCGAAAGCCACATTGTGTTTCTGGTAAGACTTTTTCCGCCAGTTGTTGAAGGCGGCAGAGGATGACGCGAGCAAAAGCCTTTCCAGTAATGCTGAGGAGGGATATGCCTCGATAGTTGTTGCAGTCGCCTTTGTCTCCTTTGTTCTTGTAAAGTGTGACAATTTTGGCGTCTCTCATATCATGTGGTATCACGCCTTCTTTCCAACACTGCAGTAACAGATTATACAGGTGTGGTAATAGTGGGCCTTTTAGGTCTTTTAATACCTCTGCAGGAATGTTGTCACTTCCTGTGGCTTTTCCAGCAGACAGGTGGTCGATTGCATTGGAAAGCTCGACTAAGGAAGGTTCAGCGTCAAGTTCGGCCATTATTGGCAGTTTTTGGAGGTGTTCCTCAAAATCTGGTGGAATATTTTTCTCAGTTGAATACAACAGAGAGTAATGCTCTACCCACCTATTCAGTTGTTCATTTTTATCTGTGATGGGTTCACCATTTACAGACTTAAGTGGGGCGCTTTTGGTGATGATTGGCCCAAGAGCTACTTTCATCTGACTAAAGGCGGTTTTCATATCTCCCTTTTCATTTGCCTCTTGTATGCTGTTACACAAGTCTGTCCAGTATTTGTTGGCGCAACGTCTTACCCCCAGCTGAAGTTTAGCTTTTGCATTTTTCAAACAAGTTTTTGTACTCTGATTGCAATTTTTGTTATACTCATTGAAAGCAGATTTCTTTTGCTCAATGAGAGGTAGGAGAATTTCGCTGTTCTGGGCTACCCAGTCGTTGTTTGAAACTTTATGCTGTCCAAAAGACTTGATGGCACAGTCATGAATTTTTGAACTGAGAGTTCCAAGTTTCATCTACCGAGTCACATTGGGTGACATTATCCATGCTTTCAGCAAATAACTTTTCAAATGACTTTCTATTTGATTCATCTCTGATTGCTGTTACATTGATCTTAGGGATTGAAGGGGCTTTTGATCTGTATATTTTCTTGGCCGAAATTTTGATTTTGCTGACTACCAGTGCATGGTCGGTGTCACAGACAGCACTGTGGAGGGAACGAGTTATTTTTATACAGCCCAAACTCTTCCTCCTTGAGAGAATAAGATCTAATTGATGCCAATGGCCAGACCTGGGATGGCGCCATGATGTTCTTTGGCATCTCTTAAGGTCAAAGTACGTGTTTGTAACACATAATGAGTTTACGGAGCATAGCTCCAGAAGGCGCTGCCCGTTTTCGTTGATGTTGCCAATGCCGAAGTGCCCAATGCACTTTGGCCATGCGGAGTGATCTGCTCCCACTCGAGCGTTAAAGTCACCCAGAATTAGCAGGCCTTCGGTGAGAGGGATGTTGTGGAGAGTCCTCTGCAATGCTTCGTAGAAAATGTCTTTGGTTTCGTCAGAGGAGGTAAGTGTTGGGGCATAGACACAGATAATGTTGGTAAAACCAGACCGGGTGTTCAGTCTGAGTGTCATGATGCGTTCTGACACTCCAATTGGAGTTGCGATCGAATTGATAAGGGAGTTTTTTACGGCGAAGCCCACGCCGTGGATTCTCGGCTGTTCGCTGCTAAGGCCCTGCCAGAAGAAGGTGTAGTTTTCTTCTTTGACTGACCCGGAGTCGGGAAGTCGAGTTTCTTGAAGGGCAGCGATGTCGATGTTTAGTAGCTGAAGTTCTCGATCAATAATTTGGGATTTCCTGATGGAGTCAATATCAGTGAGATCTTGCTGTTGCAAGCCTGGGCGCATTGTTCTGACGTTCCAGGTACCAAGTTTTAGTATTTTTCTGTTTTTGCCAGGTGCACACTTTACGTCAGCTTTTTGACTTTTGGTCTAGCTCCAACCACCTTATGAAGCAGGCTGACGTGGCGGAACAACACCCAACTCCCTGGGGGCTGCCCAGGTTACGGCGGGCGGTAGTTGATCAATGCAGCTGAAAAGCCGCTCCCACCGACAGAGGGGACCCCTGGCGCTCATCCGTACGCCAAATGGATTGAGCTTATCACCGTTAACTGCCACCTCCCGTGTTGTGCCCATCCGTAACGGATGGCTGGAGTGTCCTCTCCAAATCGGAAATGGGTGGGCTTATAGAGGAGAGACAGACGCTTGCCAAGCCCGAGCAAACGCCTCCTCGTTTTGCTGCCTTGCCTGGGCTATTTTTAAGAGATGGTGCTTTGCCCAGAGGCACCACCCCTCTCTCTGCCATTCTAGTTAAACCCAAGGGAGAGACCAGGTCAATACATTTGGAACTAGTCCGGCTGCAGGAGATGCTGGAAGCCAGTTTGATGCAGTTCTCCCTGACAACCACCTTCGGGTCTCCACTCCTGATTTTCTGTCTGGGTTTACTCCCATAGTCTTTGCTATCATTGCTATCATAGCAACACACAAGGCAGTGTGGTATTTGTATTCAGGGTTACCTTCCCCTAGTCTTCCTCTCTCCCGAGATGACCCACAAGACCCACAAGACAGTGGGGGTGACAGTAGCAGGCTGTATTGTGTACTGTCATACAATAGCAGAAAACTCTGGCCTGACAGGAGGGTACATTAATGAATGATTTACAAATGACATTTTCTTTTCTGTTCAAGGCATATTTAGATTTTCCTCTATGGGGTGCGGAACGAAACTTCATTGAGAGACGAGCTAGGATTTTCATGTGAAATCAAACGGATGAATTTTCAACATTTAAGGTACATTTTTTTTTTGGAAGGGGGTGGGGGGGGGGGGGAGAATAATATGTCCAGAAATCACAACAATTCGCTGTTGTGAAAGATGTACATGGCCCCTGGATTTACCGGCCAGAATATCTTAACTGATTCACTTTCAGTTAGTTTCTTTCAGAGAACAGAGTTCTCAGATTGTCCTCTTTGAAAAATGGTAATCCGTGATAATGGCTGTAGAAGCGCTCTGGGGAAATGTGGTAAAATACCAACTCGTTAAACATTTCTGAGTAATTTTCATGTACTAATTTGAAGTATGTTTTTTTTACGGATGGACCGTTCAGAGCGGCTTGTGGTTGTGAGTCGGCTAAGGTCATGGAAAATCGATTGCAAAAAATTACTACAATACAACAAGAGGTTTTCGAAAAAAATTGGAGACTGTTGGTACAAATTTCTAAACACACCATAGTTCTGAAAGACCAAGACATCTCACTCGATCTCATGTAATATACATTATGGCACACATATTCTATCATAATACCCGACACCGTTTGACTTCCACTGTCTGTCTTACCCCAATTCCCTGTGGGTGTGATCTTGATTCCCAGACTGAATTTGGCCCATTGTTTCAGGTCGTCGAGAGGGGGGAGAAAGTCTATGAGTATGCACAAGCTGAACAACCCATCATGAGTAGAGGGGGAAGCGAGGCATTACCCACGTTTTCCCGGGAGAGGTGGGGCAGGAAGAATTCGAAATCCTGTCTATTTTGATTGGGTTTATCTTCTACTGTTTGCCTATGGGGGTGGGGGACGGGGTTGGAGAAGGGGTAGGGAAGGGGGGTGGGGTGGGGTAAGAGGCAGGGAAGGGGGGCGAGGGGTGGGGGAAGGGACGGGGGCAGGGGAGTGTCATCAATTGCCAATTTTTTCCAAGGTGCGGGTTTTATAGAACCACCTATCAGTCTCTATTTCTAGTAATCTGCCGACAAAAACCGCCTCGCGCCAATCGAGGTCAAATTCACTTTTTAAAACATTTTATGGCTGGAAATGTGCTCCATCTCTCTTTCAGAGTTGTAATCTTGTAAGATGAATGGTTTCCTTAGATTACCACACAACGGAAATTGAACAAAGAAAGCAGAGTGAAACACGAATTTGTTCTGTTTTCTTTAGTTCTGTTTCTTACGTTTACGGCGTTTGTCCGTAACAAGGCAGTAGTGTTATAGCAGGTTGTCTTCGTGCGTCTTCCAATTATGAATCAAAACGTAACTGGCAACAAGTTAAATAGAAAACGAAAGTTGTCAAATCATGCTACCTTTATCAACAATTCAAACAAAATGTGAAATGAATAAAACAGTTCTGATCTTCAACCGAAAATTTTTTAATTTTTTTTTTTAATAAAAAAACTGGGGTCGCAACAAGGCTTGGCAACAAGTTAAAATATGGCCAGAAACATAAGAAAATCATACAATTCCGAGAGAATGGAAAATGAAAAGAAATTAGTACAAAAGCTAAGGCATAATATTCTGAGTCTCATAATTCTGTCACACCTAAAGTTAAAGTAGAATAAAATGTTTGATACCCAGTCTCAAAAAAGTTCTATATAAAACAAAATGCAGTGTATTGTTCTCAGTGTTTTGAGACAAAAATCAACCGTTTTCACGATTTTCCCACGTGGGGCTAAAAATCGATTTTCATTAATGCACGAGATGTGCGATAAAGCCATACGACTTAAACTTCTGACAGTGTCGGTGGGACAGACCGTATAAGACTCAGTATATAAAATGCTCTCACAAGCTTAAAAAGAAGTGGTAGTGGCGGTGGTAGTGGTGGTGGGGGGGGGGGGCAATAATACTTTGTAAAATGTTCACCAAAATGAAAAGAAAAACTTATGTAGCCTGTCACTGCTGCGGGCTAAAGTCATCAAGTCGTACTTTATGGTCGACTCGCAAAGGGAATCCCAATTGGTGGCGAGAAAAAGATTGAAAATCAAGGGGATTCGTATCACTGACGTCAAATATGCGTTTCTGCCCTTACACTCCACACTAGTCAGGTGCTGACATCCTACACTATAGAAACTCTTCCTTCATTTTTGGGTTTATATTACTATTATGGGGATTAGGCCATACATATTCCAATAGGAATACCACTGTACCCATAGAAATCATGAAACCTGTGTAGAAGAAAGGTGATTTCTATTGCAAGGCCACGCTGCAGTCACGGGGAATGTTGCACAAGTCACATATATATGGGGAGACTTCCGAATGCGTCTGATACTCGAGATTTTCTTATAGTAGGCTTGATGAAATAATCCAAATTGCGGGGGTATACAGATCCTCACAAGTGCGGTACATTAGGAGGTGCCGTGCACAGAGAGTTGTGTCAAGTACCTCTGGCCTATTCTGGGAGTATTTTAGGTGGGAACATTGCCTGGGCACTTTCATGAAACCGGCCACAGAAGTCTACTATGGGGATGTTTGCATAGTTAACGCGCGGCTTGGCGACTCGCTGTTGAGAACATTGTCACGAGTGGAGTGAGCGATAGTTAATAATTACGGGGGGAAAGGAGGAGAGTAAAATTAACGCACGTAGACAAGTAAGTTAAAGCGTGCTGTTATGAGTGGTGGGGGGTCTGAATGAGGCGAAAGCGCTGTATTACTATCACTGCAAGTTAGAAGGTCCTACTGAACGGACGCTAGTAAGAGCCCAGCGGGCGAACATAAGGGGAGCAGTCGGAAGACGGATGAGAGTGTTTTTTCCAGTGATGACTGGTAGGTAGAACGTTGATTGATAATTATGATTGATGTATTATATTATATTCGTCTATTACGATGATGTAAATAAGTATATGTGAGGAATGTGGAAGTCCTTGATATTGGATATAGCAATGTGCGCCATGAGCGATAGATGAAAGTGAGTTCATGGATTTGTAGCACGAGTGAGTATTGTGTACTCCGATGGAGGTGTGTTACCGTAAGATGTTTGGTGAGTGAAAGGTGAACTATTGTGTGTACGCTTCATGGGTTGTAAGGAGAGGTGGAGTGAATAGAAATGGTAGGGTATTATACCAATGTAATGTTATTCTTGTAGGTGTCGGGGACGGGCCAAAGAGCCACCTCGGTGAGCACAGGGGATAGGCCAGCATAGGGCCGGAGGCCACACATAGGCCAGAAGTGAGGCTGTCGGTGCAGGACAGTAGAGGCACATAAAGTCGTGGCAGTCAGGCCACGGACAGGGACGTAGATATGAGCGTGAATGTGATAATGTACTATTGCCATGTTGATGGGCTATTGAAATGATAATGTGCTATTGCCATGTTGATGGGCTATTGAAATGATAATGTGCTATTGCCCTGCTGAGGTGCTAGTGGAATGCTAAGGTGTATGACAATAGGAAGGTGATATTGAGAGACTGCGGTGCCAGTGAATTATTAATGTGCTATTAAGACCCTGAGGGGAGAGGCTGAGGCCGAAGTGCCTTTAGGAAGTAACTACCGGGTTGTGGATCCGAGGAAGAGTGCATGTGAGAATAAGGCCGTTGTACGGCAGTTAATTTCAATAATATAATGTATGTACTTGCGCTATTATCTGTATGATTATGTTTAAATAAATGTGTGAGTCTGATGGGTTGTTCTGTTAAGTGTTAAACTTGTTTGTTCGTGATTGTTGTCCTGTCATAAATTATTACATCTCCCAGTCTGGGATTTGTGACAAACATTAAAAGGTGCAATCTGGCATCAGACGCGTTTCGGAAGTCTTTCCGTGTCTGAACTTACCGGCTATTCCGGTGCTTGAATGTTCTCAGTGTGACCACTCCCAGAAGAGGCTGTCTCAGAAGCTGCTTCAGCCATGGAGTCATGTTTGAGATCTAGGCTTGTGCTGGTCCGTACAGCTAAGATGAATCGTGATCTGCACTAGTTTTGGGAGGAGTACCTTACTCGAGCGCCACTTTCACTGTTATCAATTTAAACACATGGAATGGTCAGATGGACCTGGGGGCGTGAGGGTCTAGTCAGTTTGTATCAATGGGCGGTAGTCAGATTGATTAATCAGGCGAAAAGGGGCTGGGGTAGTTGTGTTTAGTTAGTTTCTGGTCTTTGGCGCTCGAGTACGGAACTCCTTCCCTAGTTTTTTACCCGGGCAGTTACAGCTGGTTTGTTAACATCCTCAGCACAGCCTGCACACAAAACCAGCGTATTAAACTCATGCCCAGATTATAGTGTTATTTTAATGCAACATATAGAACATTCAGGTAAAAAAAAAAGGGGGGGGGGGCGTTGAATATTGTCATTTTATCTTCCACTCGTCCTTCGTGTGTTCCGCTTTCCTTTTGAATCTATCACATTCTCCAGCTCGATTTTCATTATTCTCAAATTTACTTCACTTTTAAAACATTTTTAATCTCTTTCGAGAGCTAGATATAAAGATTAATTTTCTTCTCAGTTGCTTTATAAATGCAGTGCAAGTCTCACCAGTGATAGGCTTGCACTTTTCTTCGTAGACTATAAACCACAAATATGTCACAAAAGATTCTGCCGTTGCATATTTCTCCATGAACTTACATTGTGCAAGAACTTCATCCTCGTCAGGCATCGGCTTTTCAGTCACACTCGAAGATGTTCAAACCCTTGTGACGATCAAATGCGAATAATCTTTCCCTTGCTCACACCCATATTGTCATTGTGAAGCACAACTGCAGACTGGCCGCGTTTTGACCACACTGCATTTTTCCGGCGTGGCCTAGGCTCAAACCGAGCAGAGATCCGTGCATCCTGTGAGTGTGAACTGAGTGACTTGGAGAACTGTTCACCCATTGGCCAAATCCGCCCAAACAATGAATACAGCATACTATTGTCGAACGTGATGTCATTAACCCATTTTTTCCCAAGGCTGGAACGTTGTGTTTTTCATATTGTTATATTTAGATACGGGGACTCTTGAAATCACTTATATTCGGAGGGGGGGGAGGAGCCCCCAAAATGTATTGGGGGGGGGGGTGGTCTGTGAAGGGTACGTATGCTTTTCTGAAAGAGAGAGAGAAAGACAGACAGACAGAGCAAATAAAAATTTCCAAACAAACAAAAAAAATGTAATAAAACAAAACATACAAATAACTGACACAGAAAATCAACCAAAATAGGTTATATGTATAATGTCACGATTAAGGTTGATGACCTTGTACGCCACGAGTATAGAGGGGGTAAACTTAGTAGGGGAGAAGGGGAGTTTTTTTAAGTTGTTGACTAGCATGAAAGATTACTATCACGAGGAAGGTCGGTGGCCTTGTGCGCCACGAGTCTAGGGGGGTGAGCTTAGCAGGGGAAAACACGGTTTTTAACATTGTTGACGGGCGTGGATAGATACACACGACTCGCTTTAAACTAGTCGCGTGTGCAAAAACCTCGGGAGTATAAGTAGAGGAGAAGTTCGACACACGTGGTTCCCAAATTATTCGTTCCTAGAGGAAGACGCAGCGAGAAGTGGTCCGGGCGACAGGTGGAAAGTCGTGCCATGGGGACCAGGGGTGTTATGTATGTGAGGAATCTATGAAGGTTCCCAAGTTATTCATTCCTAAAGGAAGACGCAGAATTTATCGGTCCGGGCGACAAGTGGAAGGTCGTGCCAGTGGGGAACAGAAGTGTTAGGTGTGTGAGGGATCCATGATGTTCACATGTATTTCCCAATAAGAAGAATTTAATCGGTCCGGGCGACAAGTGGAAGGTCGTGCCATGGGGACCAGAAGTTGAGGAGTTCTGATGATAGGATGGGAACCCATCAGAAGCTCGTGATTTGCGATGGCGGGTGTGAACCGTCGATGTGCTGTGTGTGTTTGCAGAAGAAGAGTCTTGGAGGACGGGCTGATAACCCCTCAAGGAGCTAGTAATCTACGATGGCGGGTGTGAACTGTGTGTTCTTATTTGTGTGAAGCCAGGGACGTCTGTTTCCCCTTTTATCGTCGAAGTTAGAGACCTAGAAAGGATCGTGTGAACTCTGGAGACGTGAAACTGCATCAACGAGGAGGGCAGCTGTTGACAGAGACTATTAAGTATACGTAGTTAAGTTTATAGACAGAGGGATTAGATCTAGATGTGAAATGGGGAATAGAGAATAGCCATGATCCCCAAGAGTAAATTTGAAGTATCTCTGTTTTTGTGATTATGTATGTGATTATCATGAGTTGAATGTTTTGACATAAGTTTTGTCATGCATTTATAATTAAATATCGTTTAATTTAAATTTCACTCCATGTGTCCGTTGATCGCTGGTCTGCTTGCTTGGCTTGTTAGCTGGGTTTGAAAGGTAAATAAGTTAGGTACTCATCACACACGTGGTCGTGACCATCTTCACGCACGTGATCGTGACAATAATATTTAAACATATATATTTATTTTGACCTCCGATTCCCTTACCTATCAAAGAATGTCATGAGAAGGTTTAGTTCAGAATTTTGATATATATAGTCTTTGTGTCTGGGGTGGGTGTGTGTGAAAAAGAGTCTACATATCTGTGTATGGGCGTGCATTTCATCCACCTGATTTGATGGTCAGTTTCATAGAAATATTGTGTGCAGAAAATGGGTTTCATAAACTAAAATTATTAGGAGTCTAAAGACAGCATGTTGTATTTTAACTTTGTTTTCTTTTTTTCTTCTACTGTTGAAATTGCGGTGAATATTCCCAATCGCCACAATTCATCTCATTTACCTCATAAATGCTGTAAATCCAATGTGTGAAGTTCATTACTTCTGTTTATTTGTTTATTTGTTCCTGAGGGTCAATGAGGATTTGTCAGAGCTGAGAAACAAGACTTGTTTAGTATTTTTTACTGTTCAACTGCCTGTTTGTTGTGTGTTGGTTATTGATTGATTGAGTGATTGACTGATTGATTGATTGATTGTCTGAGTGATTGATTGACTGATTGGTTGGTGATTGATTGATTAATCGATCGATCGATCGGTCGGTCGGTCGATTGATTGATTGATTGATTGATTGATTGATTTATTGATTGATTGATTGATTGATTGATTGATTGATTGATTGATTGATTGATTGATTGATTGATTGATTACAGGAATCAGAATCCGAGCATACCAGGCATCCCCATAAATGCTCCGCTCCCCGCTCCAAAATCCATTTGAGGGTTTTCCTACTAACTGTCCCAGTGGCCAGCTGGTTGCATATTTATTTTGTCGGCTTCGTCCGGCCTTCTCGTCCATTCTTATGTTACAACAAGTATCTATCACCACGATAAATATGTCTGTCAAGCTTGACTGTTCTCTGACAGTAAGTTTCTTGTCTGGTTTCTACAGTAGTATTGTGAAGGGTTGGAGATGGACCACCAATTAGTGGTCCATCTCCCTACTGGAGTATCAACTATTTTCCCCATTTCCCGGGGGACTGGGGGGCGGGGGGTGTCAGAGTTGAATGTTGCTACAAGTGCGTACGTCCCCCACGTTGTTGGCGCTAGGGGTACGTATTTTAAAGCCTTTTGTGACTCAGAGCTAGAGGGCTTCTCCCGAAATACTCCTAACAACAGCCTTAATTATTCTTTCAGATTTTCTTTTTGTTTTCCTCCTGTTCTTTGGTTGAAAGGGTAGGGGGCAGGGTTATTTCGTTTTTTGTAATTTTGAATACTTCTTTGTCCGATCTGGGAAATTTGCCTTAGTGACATTGCAGCCCAGTTACAACTGGAGCAGACATATCGTCCCCACAGTGCAGCGCCTGTCAATTCGATAAGATCTAGGGTCGAGGATAAGGACGGGGTTAGGGATAGGTACGTATACTTACGCATCCCTGGCTTGCAGTGCGTACGTACACGTAACAACAGCCTTCAAAGTTAGAGGTGAACAGGACCAAGGCTGGTGTAGGCACCAGAGCGGTTGCTCGTCGCCCATAAATTTTTCTTCAAATTATCGCAGCAGGCACTCCCCGTTATAGGAAAGCTCACTGCACAAAATGAGACACAGGAAAATAAGACGTATTTCAGACGAGGCTGTTGTGATAAGTACGTACGCACCCCAAACGTTTTGCGCTAGGGGCGCGTGGGTATACATACCTGTCCTTAACCCCGTCCTTATCCTCAACCCTAAATCTTATCGGATCCCTAACTCTGCCCTCTACCCTTTAACCAAAAAACAGGAGAAAAACAAAAAGAAAATACGAAAGAATAATTAATCGTAATTTATTAAGGCTGTTGTTAGAAGTATTTCGGGAGGAGCTTTCTAACTCTGAGGTCACAAAAGGCTTTGAAATGCGTACCCCTAGAACAAAAAACTCTTGGGGGACGTACGTACTTGTAACAACATTGTTCAGAGGATCGTGCGGTAGAATAAATTATGTTCTGACATTGACGAGTGTGTCTACAGTTCAACAGATCAAGGTGACTCTGACCATGTACTTACCCTGTGGTGACCGTAGTCCAAGACTCCAGCTAAGAGATGATTGTACATGTACTACTTCCAAGTGCTTCTATCTCCTCATGCATAATTCAAAAGTACATGGCCGCTAAATAGTGTGTTGTGTTTTATAGGCACACCACAAAGAATATTAGCATTCAAAGGCTCAATTCACGTGCGTCGACAGGTGTTACTGTTTGTCTATTGCGCAGCTCTACAAGTGAGCATATCGCGATGGTTTTCTTGGAAATGTGCACCTAGAATACGTGCGAAAAATATACCATCCGGTATTTTCCATACTGTTTTTTTTTTTATGTGCATTTTTGCATTTTCGAGAAAATGAGAATTGAAAGTTTGAAGAGTTGTGTAAAATCAGCGCCACAACGCGTACAACATTACACCACAAACACATAAATTTATTATCTCGAAAAGTTTTTCACCGATTGGAATGACACTTATACATACTAAAATTAGGAGTGAGACAATCACTTTCATGGCAAAAACTCAAAATCGGCAAAATGTCGAATACAACTATTATGGCAAAATACCAGTCTAAGCCACACCTCTCCGCACAACACACACGCACACACTAACACACGCAGACAGACGAACACATACACAGACATCTTCTTTACCCATCCACACACATACACAGAATCAAATTCTTTGCTCAGATTTTGCAACATATTCCTTCCGAGTATGATATTGGAATAAGTTCACCAAACGCCTTCAGTGCATATTCATGCAATTTTATACGTAACAATAATGTTCTTCAGTTCCATTTCTAACAGTCACAGTGCATGCATCATTACTGAGTTTCAGAAGTCTGAACATTGCACAATGGCAGTGGTTCTCAACCTTTGTCAGGCAATCTCCGCCTTAGGCTCCAAATTTTCTTTCACCGACCCTCCTCTAACCCAATCACTACTCAAGGCCAACAGATATATTTCACAAGAAGACAGACTGCACACAAATTATAATTTTCAGTATTTCAAAGCCTAATTAATGACATTACGCGTGTTTATAATTGATTACAAAACAGAAAGCATCCTTTCATTAAATGCACTTTTAAAAAAAATATAGGCCTTTCCTATTCATAAAACCCACCTCAGCGTGCTGTTGAACAAGTCAGTGGCTACCCTGTATTTGCCCTAACACCCCCCCCCCCACCCTTCATCGTTTTCGCCCCTGTTGTCGCCCTTTTGTTTTCGCCACACCCCCCCCCCCCGGAGTTATCGTCCACGTAACCATTGCACTAAAACGTCCTTCCACAGCTCGCCCACCTTAGTTCTTGTTTGTTCCAACTCAACTTTTTGCCCAGCGTCAAAATTCGACGTTAAACGTTCGCGGTTTTAGTCAATCGGAACTGTGAAACAGTTTGATAAGTGCCACAACGCGTTTTAAACAGGTTTAGTGTCAAAGTGTGCATTTGTTATACCTCATCTACATACTAAAAGATCTCCAGTTTTTTTTTTTTTCAGAAAATGAAGATAGAACAAACAAGAACTGAGGTCGCGACAAAGAAAGTGACCGGCGTTTTACAGAACATTTAAGAAACCTAGCTCACCGAGTCAGTTGTAAAGATCACGTGGTTAGAGAAAATATAAGAATAAGTATAAGAATAATGAAGATCATTGCATATTTCGTATTTTGCATTTTATAATGTACTTCTTTAATCCCACTTGGGAAATTTGCCTTAGTGTTATTGCAGCCCAATTACAACTGGAGCAGACACTTCGTCACCACAGTGCAGAGCCGGTCGGCGGGGTTCTTTTGTTTTGTTTTGGGGGGTGGAGGAGGGGTGGGAGGAAGGACTGGTAGGGATAAATTTTATTTTATTTTATTTTGCCCGGGCAGTGGCCTGTTCGACTTGTTCTTTTGGATTTCCAACTGCCAAGGTATCTTTAACGTGCGCAACATGCACACAGGCCCGCCGAGGTTTTCGTCCTCATCCGAGAAGACTAGATGCTCAGTCTTACCTAGCCTACCATAGGATCATTGACAGGAAAATATGAGAAAAATCCCAACATTCCAGCATACCTGCACCGACCGGGATTCGAACCCGGTACCTTCGGTATGAGAGGCCAGTCCGAAAAATTGCTCTAGGCGCTTTACAGAAAGTCTTGTTCTCTCCATTCGCAACTCACTCTCGTCTCTCGCTCTCTCTCTCTCTCTCTCTCTCTCTCTCTCTCGTCTCTCTCTCTCTCTCTCGTCTCTCTCTCTCGTCTCTCTCGCTCGTCTCTCCCGCTCGCTCTCTCTCTCGCTCGCTCTCTCTCTCTCGCTCGCGCTCTCTCTCTCGCTCGCGCTCTCTCTCTCGCTCGCGCTCTCTCTCTCGCTCGCGCTCTCTCTCTCTCGCTCGCGCTCTCTCTCTCTCGCTCGCGCTCTCTCTCTCGCTCGCTCTCTCTCTCTCTCGCTCGCTCTCTCTCTCCCTCGCTCGCTCTCTCTCTCTCTCTTGCTCTCTCTCTCGCTCGCTCTCGCTCTCTCTCTCTCTCTCTCTCTCTCTCTCGCTCTCTCTCTCTCTCTCTCTCTCGCTCTCTCTCTCTCTCTCGCTCTCGCTCTCGCTCTCTCTCGCTCTCGCTCTCGCTCTCTCTCGCTCTCTCTCGCTCTCTCTCTCGCTCTCTCTCTCTCTCTCTCTCTCTCTCGCTCTCTCTCTCGCTCTCGCTCTCGCTCTCGCTCTCTCTCGCTCTTTCTCGCTCTCGCTCTCTCTCTCTCGTTCTCTCGCTCTCTCGCTCTCGCTCGCTCTCGCTCTCGCTCTCGCGCTCTCTCGCTCTCTCGCTCTCTCTCTCTCTCTCTCTCTCTCTCTCTCTCTCTCTCTCTCTCTCTCTCGCTCTCGCTCTCGCTCTCTCGCTCTCTCTCGCTCTCTCGCTCTCTCGCTCTCGCGCTCTCTCTCTCTCGCTCGCGCTCTCTCTCTCTCTCTCTCTCTAATGCAGCACAATCTACAGCATATAGGCCTACTCTTATACCAGACATACATGAAACATAAAACTTTCAAAATAATACTATAATAACATAATTTATTATTTAGAAATTTCATAATATTACAATTTTGTCAAGAGAATGTTGGGATTTTTTTCCCCCAGTTTTATATTTTCTATCTGTCTTTCATGAATTCGTTCATCGGATGTTTCATGGGGTGTCAGCTCCACTGCATTTCTTATGGCAAACACTTTCCTTCTCGTGTATAAACCAGCTAACTATAGAATCAGACAAGAGAAGACCAACTGCTATGAAGTAACTGACGGCACAGTAGTAAAACACAACTAGGAAATTTCCACTTGCATCGATCAGCACACCTGCAGACAGAAAGAAAAAAGTTTAAAGTTGTGGGCACATGTGTGTGAAAGAGTCTTGAAAACATATATTATGTGTGGTCAGAATTTTTAAACGGATGTGAATGTTGGACAGTGAACAAAGGAATAGAGAGGAAACTAGAAGCAGTAGAAATATGCTTTATTAGCAGAATATTGAGAATGTCATGATGGAGAAAAAATCAAATGAGTCAGTCTTGAGAGATTTTAATATGAAAACATCATTAATAAAAACAATAAGACGGAGGCAACTGAAATTTCTAGGGCACATATGTTGCCTCAGGAGCCTCGAACTTCTAGCAGTCGCAGAGAAGATCGAAGGCAGGAAAAGCAGTTGTAGACAGAGAAAAATTTTCACTGAAAGTCTTAATTCATGGACAACAAATAAACGTCACAACAACCTCCTTCTTGAGGTTGACTGATGACAGATCCGAGTAGAGAGCCATGATCGCCAATGTCTCTTCCAGACAGGGCAACTGATGATGATGATGATGATATGTGTGTATCCACTGAAGAAGTCGTGTAATCCGAGACACAGGATACCGAAACGAATCAATTCGTCATAGTCCGTCTGTCGTCTTACTTGCGTATCATCGATGCCAAAAATGAAACAATTCGCACCACACCCCTTCATAATTGAACGAAAAAGAGTAATGCCCGCGCGCGCAATTTGTGGACATATAGCGGGAGAAAGAATGGTTCGTCTCGATACTCCGTGTCTCGGGTGTAATTAAATGTGAAAACATTTTTTTTTAATTCAAAGAAAGAAAAAACACATTTCCGTATACATGAAAACATTCTTTCCATTTCACTACTTGAAGGAGTTTTAACGTTTCTGATGCCGTTTCCGTTTCCGCACACATGGAGACACAGATTAAAGCCGTGTTTTCATGTGTACGGAAACGGATTTTCTGTCTTCCCTTTTAGTTTGCGTTTCATTGTATCGTTTTGGGTATTATTTCTTAGGCTTTGCTACATACAACGTTTTCGTTTTTGCCAAAATTTGACAGAATATCGAGACGAACCATTCCTTCTTTCACTATATTATTATGACCACAACTTGTGCGCATATAAACACGGTGAGACTACTCACAGAGCTCTGTAGTACAAGTCTCTTTCGTTCAATTATGAAAGGGTGTGGTGCGAATTGTTGCATTGTTGATATGGATGATACGCGCGCACGTCGACGGACGGAATTCGGCGAATTGACCCGACTCGGTATCTTGTATCTCGGGTTTCACACGACTACTACTACGGGCTTTCTCCGCTGTGTCAAAGTATCAAGCGGATTTGGTGTGCAATTTGTAATATCACTAAAAAGAAAAAAAAAATCGTATCTCCAAAAGCTATGAGTACATGAAACTTTAACCATCAACTTCTCAAAAGATGACGGTAGGGGGTTAAAAACCTTGTCACTGTAAGAAGGCGAAATGTGTGGTGACCTTTACCTAGAAGTGGAAACTGTAGAGCCCAGGATAACGTCATCAGGTTACTGCCAAGTGCCAGGAGAGGACCAAGCATATCCAGACCAGTCATGTCAATGATATTTGACGTGTTCAGACTTAGGGTCACCGCTCCAAACAGTCCCAGAGCTGCACTGAAGGACAAAAGACTTTCAAACGTCGTAAAGAAGCTGCCAAAACAAGCCAGCGTCCCAGAAATGAATGCTGAGAAAGATATGATGAACTTAGGGGGTGTCAGGTGTAAATCTCCAATAAAACCAAATATCAGCCTGCTGAACATGTCCACAACACCGAAAACTGTCACCAAAGTGGCTGCTGATTCACGGCTAAGTCCACACTCCGAACCATGAGCCGGTAAATACATCACTATAAATGAACAACAACGAGCAAGTATGAAAGCAACGACACAGGCAAAACAGTTCCAGTTCCTTAGTACTGAGATATCGAACACAGATGTCACAATATCTGAAAGAATATATCGAAAACTCGTTTTTCCACTCTTTTTTTCACTCGCTTTTGTCCCGTCCATGTCAAACTCAAGACTTCCAAGCATCAGCGATGGCGTGAGACTCAACGTGCGGAGTCTTTCTCTCTGTTGGGGAAACGACAAACTTCCATCGCTTGACCGAGCTACAGAAGACTTCTCGCATTGTCTTACCTGTTGTTCCTCATTTACACTATCGATATTTTGAGATCTGACACGAAGATGATCCATGCTTACAACTGGAGATTGCTTCTCATTCGAGTATTTCCTGAGACAAAGACATGGTTCGTTGATTTTATGAATACAGATTTCAGATATTGATTCTGAGCTTCTAATGTCCTCCTTGCCATTGAAATACTGTTTCGGTAATGAAATATGTTTCCTCTTGTTGATATTTTGATCATTCTCCAGTAAAGGTGCGCACACAGTGGTTTCCTCGTGTCTGATAAAGTTGTCAGCGGTTTCATCTGCTGAGTCCTGCGGTGCGTCGGAGGGATTATTTCTCGTCTGTTCTACTGTCTTCGTGTTCTCATTGATTGGACGCAGGAGAGATGTGGCAAATACGCCGTGAAGCTGGGGACAGATGAAAATAATATAATGTAACAGTTAGATATACAAGTTTAAAGAGTAAGTTTTTATGCCCTTATGAACAATAAAATCCTCTTTAGGAGTGTGTTGTATCTGACACCCCAAAACGTACGATTGGGGGTATGACATAAAATCCCATTTAGAACGACAATAAAAGCTCTTTAAAAGTATAGTGTCTGTTAGACCCCAACATGTATATAGCAATGAAATCCTCTTTAGGAGTGTGTATCTGAAACCCCAAGGGTATGTGTATGACAAGAAAATCCTCTTTAAAAGTATAGTGTCTGTGAGGCCTCAGGATATATGGGTAGGAAGAGCAAAAATGCATGTGCGCTGGTGAGCAAACCTGTGCATATTTTAAAATCTTAAAAATCATAGGAAGATGGGCAATGACGTCATTGCGGAATTTCTGGAATTTCAAGAAAAAAGTCCCAGTAACAAAATAATTGCTTCTGGGTCCTTTAGATTCCCGATCTACGGCGATGTACACTCGATTTTTACCCCTCCTTCAACCCACACCCCGATGCAGGCTGTTCATACTCTTTTCATACTCCATGGATCCCCTTCGCTCGCAAATCGCGTGTACATACTTTAAGGATGATCCCAAACCATCCAGACAATTCTTCCCAGTTACGCATCAAGCGTTGACACCCTCCTCCCCCTCCCCCCCCCACCCCCCCCCCTTTTTTTTTTTGCCTCCCCTCTCCCTTTCTAACAGCGTGAAAATTGTTCTATTGATAGTACCTTCAAGCAAAATGGGACCCAGAGCAAACCTTTAATGTAAACAACACATTTTAAAATTCAGAGTGTATTTAATTTTTATCTACAATGATAATCTCATACAACCATTGACTTTTCAGCCACAAGCGACGCTCCTCGCACAAAGTATGCAGTCAGAATGGTTACCATGCAAAAGTTCAAAATTGACCTACATTATGCCCAAAGCGTTCAAGTGTACAGTGGTTCCCAACCCTTTTTTCAGGCAATAGCCCCCTTAGGCTTCAAATTTTATTTCATCACCCTCCCCCCCCCCTCATCTCTGCTCATCCCAAACCAACCCCCCCCCCCCCGAAACCCCACGGGATCCCCACTCAAACCCAACAGTTACATTTCACAAGAAGACAGAAAACACACAAATTATGACGTTAAGTTTTTCAAAGCCTTATTAATGGCAATAGACGTGTTGATCATTCATTATAAAACAGCAATAATTCTCTATCAAATGCACTTAAAACAAAGACCTTTTTTATTCATAAAAGTAGGTTAAGTAGACGAGCTGTTGAGTGAGTGAGTCACTGGCTGCCCCGTATTTGACCTCAAATCCCCCCTTCCCCCCCCCCTCACCCGCCTTTCAACGTTTTTGCCCCCTTGTCGCCCTTTCCTTTGTTTTCGTCCCCCCCCCCTGGAAATCAAAATCGCCCCTTGGGATACCATATCACCCATGTTGAGAACCGCTGAACTAACAGGCTGTAGATTAGACTGCAGTGTCACAGCTCATCGTGTCTAATCAAAATTTAATTATCATCATTGAAGGTGACACTTTAATTAAGAGCTGCGTGTCGTTGTCCTGTCCAGTCTATACAGACACAGGCCAGAACAAGGGGGTGGGGCTTGGGGAACAGTCGGCACGGGCTTACGATTTTGACAGGGGTTACTGAAGGGGGGGGGGTGGCAAAGAATATTGATATTATGAAGAGAGTCAAGGGGGACCATTTAGTATAAAATCTTAATATTTTCCACAAGACTAGCTACCAAAAATAATAAAAGGGATCGGGGGCGGAGGGCCAAACCAGCTACACAAAGGAAACTCAAAGAAAATACTTCCCAATCATTCCAAGTCTCCAAATCTACAAAGAACCTTTCGCAGACGAGAAGGAAGCCACCTGTTACATTTCACGCTCATCCGAGCTGTACAACCTGCAGCAGGCCTTGTTAAAAATCGGTCGCGTTTTTTCACAACAACAATTTATAATGCAGATAAAATACAGCTGAATGATTAATATTTTTAGCACTTATTAAACAAATACTTATTGAGCTATTTGAAATAGGGACCAACATGTCCCATCTGTCCTGGGCATATTACCCAGCTTTGCATGGACTTGTATAGACATTTAGGGGGAATCATAGTAAGCCCGGAACGTCACAGCCAATTGCTGCCAGCAAAATGTACATCCAAGACGTAGTGGTAGAAGCTGACTGTGTCTGACCCACAGAACAATGAACTATCAGAAGCAAAAGAAGCCCACTTTCCGTGACAACAGGGAGTATGTGCGCCGCCATTTGGATGAAATGCAATTTCACTTGACTTGATCGGTCGTGATCTATACTCGTTTGTACATTTCCAAGGAAAGTAGTAGCTTACAAACGGCTCTAAATAGTTTCAATCAACCCAAAAATGTGAACAAACCACAGTAAACAGATACGCAGGCTGTCTTTGGTGAAGACGGTCTCTTTCAATTTGTGTTACCGCCGTGACCTAGTTTCGCGAGCTGGCGGAAGTGAGATCTCTCTCTAAAAACATACTCTCTGAATAAAATTCGCGTGTACCCAGTTACGAACACAATTGATCTCATCCGAAATAGGGCAGGGTGGTCAAAATCGATGACATATTCCTGCCTTATGTCCTTTCTGGTAGCATATCTGTCCTATTACTGTGTCTGACCGGGCTTAATATGACAGGGTCTTCCCGAATTCACTAGGAGATATAAAGAATTATTGTGTGCATATTTTGTATGCTAGCAATTGTCTGACGTTTTGGGCCTATAATGATACCTCTCTTATCTTACCTCATAAGCAGCCATGATCAGAAAACAACCCTGGAAACCGTACTCTGCTCTCAAGTAACGGACAAACTGAGGGATGAGTACAGAGGCAAAACTCAGACCCAGGAGAGCTAGACTTGATGCCAGAGCTCGACGCTTTCTGAAGTACATCCCCACCAGTGTTAAGGAAGGAGTCAGCATAGCACCGTGAGCAGCAACTGATAGGAAATAATGTAAAAGTGAAACTTGCTTAAGCCGAATTTCAGGGCACCAACAGGTGCAGCAATTGATAGGAAAATAATATAAAAGTAAAACCTGCTTAAGCCGAAATGCAGGGGACCAACATGTGCAGCATCTGACAGGAAGTAATATAAAAATAAAACCTGCTAAAGCCGAATTTCAGAGGACCAACATGTGGGAGCAACTGACAGGAAATAATAACAACACTGAAACCTGCTTAAGCAGGATTTGGGGGACCAACAATTGTATTTTGTCTTAAAAGTATTTCGGGTAAAGAAATGGTTTGAGTACCTCATTTATACAGCCTTAAGTAACAGTCATAAATTTTAAAGCCTACCAGCAAATTTTCATTCATTATTTTTGCAGAAATTGTCGACTAAGGAAGAGCAAAACATTGTTTAGATCACTGTTCTTAGTCTGATTTGAACTTCTGAAAATGGTACGTGGTGGGGGGTTGGGGAGTGGGGGTGGGAATCTCCAGTGATGATAGTAAATGTATCTAGCTGGTGTCAGCCGTGCAGATCATGCGTCAGTACTTTCTTATGAACATCAAACTTTTACAAAAATGTAAATGTTGATTACAATAATAATGATGATACATATCTTTAATATAGCTCTCCATCCCGTTAACAGGCTCCAAGCGCTTTACAACATTTATATCATATCTATCCTAAATCACACACACACACACACATACTTAGGAGAAAAAAAACTTGATGAACATTCACAATGTAAAAATATAACTCTTCAGCTGTTGTTTAAAAGTCATAAAATTTTCAATCTCTCTCAAAGACATTCCCAGAGAATTCCATATCTGAGGCTTTTACTCGATTGCCATATATAATAATTATAGAACAGCGGAATTACAAAATACAAAAAAAGTGCTGTGTAAAGTTACTGACATTTGATGACGTGCAAGACTGCAAACACAGCCATGTATGAAGATGTCACTACCAACAAGGTACAGAGGGCATTGACGATTGCAGCGATCACTGTGACTTGCCGAACGGAAAAACTTCTGAGCAGGTAGTTGACTGTCAGCTGACCTGAAAAGACAACACGACCAAGTTAACAGGTGGTCTGATCCGATATTGTCTGTGCGGCTTCATCTTCTTACCCCGCGTTCACACCAGAGATCTGCTTTCGTTACTTTGGAACCACTCATGAATGGTCGAGGCTGCGTGAACTTTGATATTATTCATGCATTCGTGCAAACAGAAACTGTGATCAATTCTAAATGACTGCTCCCACCCTTTGTTCCATCAGATAGTCCGAACCCGGAAGAAGTGGACGGATACTGTATTTAAAAACAAACAGAGAGCGCTATAAACGACCTTTTTTGCCATCAGCCATTCGAAGTAGTAGAGTTTCCTGATATGATATGTTATTGTGAGTTTTCCTAATTGGTTGTTCTGACATTGTGTGTGTGAGTAATGTTCTTATTTGCTGGTAATGTTGTGTGAGCAATGTGTGAGCAATGTGTGTGTGTGTGTGAGCAGTGTGTGTGTGTGTGTGCGTGAGCAGTGTGTGTGTGTGAGCAGTGTGTGTGTGTGTGTGTGTGTGAGCAGTGTGTGTGTGTGTGAGCAGTGTGTGTGTGTGTGAGCAGTGTGTGTGTGTGTGAGAGCAGTGTGTGTGTGTGTGAGCAGTGTGTGTGTGTGAGCAGTGTGTGTGTGTGTGTGCAGTGTGTGTGTGTGTGTGAGCAGTGTGTGTGTGAGCAGTGTGTGTGTGTGAGCAGTGTGTGTGTGTGTGAGCAGTGTGTGTGTGCGTGTGAGCAGTGTGTGTGTGTGAGCAGTGTGTGTGAGCAGTGTGTGTGAGCAGTGTGTGTGTGTGAGCAGTGTGTGTGAGCAGTGTGTGTGTGTGAGCAGTGTGTGTGAGCAGTGTGTGTGTGTGAGCAGTGTGTGTGTGTGAGCAGTGTGTGTGAGCAGTGTGTGTGTGAGCAGTGTGTGTGTGTGCAGTGTGTGTGAGCAGTGTGTGTGTGTGTGCAGTGTGTGTGAGCAGTGTGTGTGTGTGTGTGTGTGCAGTGTGTGTGAGCAGTGTGTGTGTGTGCAGTGTGTGTGAGCAGTGTGTGTGTGTGCAGTGTGTGTGCAGTGTGTGTGAGCAGTGTGTGTGTGTGCAGTGTGTGTGTGAGCAGTGTGCAGTGTGTGTGAGCAGTGTGTGTGTGTGCAGTGTGTGTGAGCAGTGTGTGTGTGTGCAGTCTGTGTGTGTGCAGTCTGTGTGTGTGCAGTCTGTGTGTGTGCAGTGTGTGTGTGTGTGAGCAGTGTGTGTGTGTGCGTGTGAGCAGTGTGTGTGTGTGCGTGTGAGCAGTGTGTGTGTATGCGTGTGAGCAGTGTGTGTGTGTGCGTGTGAGAAGTGTGTGTGTGAGCAGTGTGTGTGTGTGTGCAGTGTGTGTGTGTGCAGTGTGTGTGTGTGCAGTGTGTGTGTGCAGTGTGTGTGTGCAGTGTGTGTGTGTGTGCGTGTGCAGTGTGTGTGCGTGTGCAGTGTGTGTGCGTGTGCGTGTGCGTGCGTGCTTGCGTGCGCGCGCGACGCGTGCGTGCGTGCGCGTGCGCGTGTCTGCGTGCGTGCGTGCGTGCGTGCGTGCGTGCGTGTGTCTGTGTGTGTGTGTGTGCGTGCGGTATGCGCTAAAGACCTGTGTGCCTTAGATATTGCGTCGGTGTAGAACAATACTCCTGTAGCCCACAAAATAAATTATGTTGATGTGGGTTACAAGAATGTTGAATCTCACCGACGATTGCATTTACTGTCTGTTACTGATACTGTGACAACAAATTTCCTGACAACAGGATAGTAAAGGTATATCTTACCTATCTTATCTTATCTTATCTTAATCTTATATCTATCTTAATCTTATATCTATCTTAATCTTTATATCTCGTGTTCTCACCTGACTCTCGCAGTTAAATGAGAACACCAAAAAGCGAGACATAAAGATTAACCTCCCCCGTTCGTGAGTGCGAAAGTGGATCTCTGGTGTAAACGCGGGGTTATTGTATTGGAGTTAGGTCCATAAATTAATGCTTTTTGTGAAAAAAGACTCTGAAGCTCCTCATTGAAAATTAATATGGAGATATGTAAGTCAGCTGGCCCGTTTACTTGCGCATCTTTGTATGAGAAAGCCATTAAAAATCAATATTATGGAATGAAAGAAGTAGGCGGCTGGTGGATGGAATGAGAGACAGGAGGAGAAGGGAGTGAAATGATAAATCTACTACATGTATTATAATTTGGTAACTTTGGGGTTATTTTGTCACGTACTTTAAGAAAACGGCTGAATGTGCATTAAAAACATTTTCAGAGACCACAAACAATGGAATAAGATAGGTTTTTTACAGAGACATTAAATTTTGTACATAAATTGCCCTGAAAAGTATTTAGCTCAGGGACAGTCAAAATCTGGCAAAAAAGAAAAAAGTCGTATGTAGCAAAGCCTTGCGGAAGTAAGAAATAATACTGAAACAATGCAACAGAACGGTTTGCTTCAAGCTTTTCTGTGTTTGTTTTTAATGATATTTTGTCATTAGCTCAGTGGCAGGTGTGTGTGTCAAGTGCTTTTCAAACAACATGGGGAACGGGTGACGAGTGGGGGGATAAAATTTCTAGGCAGGCCGGAAGTCGGTTGCCAATGTCTGATAGAGTATATATAATATATGGGAAGCATCCAGAAGCGTTTGATCTCGAGTAGGACTAATTTAAGTGTACTCTTTTATGGTTACGTTTTCACATAATACATATGCGAATGATTATTTCAATATGGGCTAAGTTTGAATGTGAATTGAAGTTCATTATCATCTTCACCGAATTCATACAGAAACTATTGATTTATTCTCATCTTTCCTCACACTAAGTTTAAAAATACAAGCCACACTCAACCACACCTGCCACATGGTTGAGTGCTCAAGTCTTTATTTTAGGAGTTTCGCTGGCCTTGGCATTTTCACCTCTGACATACAATTTTTTTTTCAGTTTGAGGTTAAAATGCGCGTCGCCACCGTGACGGCGATTTTGAACCTTCACTTTTTTTCTTTTTTTTTTTTGGAGGGGGGGGGGGGTACCTGATTGTATTCTCGGAGCTTGATCAGTTAAAATTCACAACTTAAAAGGTAACGGGAAAAAAGCCCGTATAAAACAGTTTTAACTGTAAAATTTTCAAAACATGTTTTGTATTTTTTAAAATATATAGATCTAGAGCTAAAATGAATTTGTGGGCACTGGTGAAAAGGCAAAGACAAACGAAGGATATGAAAGTTCGTTTGTTGTTTTTTTTTTTTTTTTTGGCTAGCTGCATGTTAAAATAAATTTAAAAGAAAATGAAAGATTTGTTACTTTGAATGTACTTTCAAGAAATGGGGTAAAGAAAAAAACAAAACTTACAGGCAAGAGTATAGGCCAGGCAACACGCTGACTGCATGATGGTGAAGTTGGTGATGGAAGTTTGGTAGTAATCTAGAATGTCCAATAGCAGCACAGATAACACAGAGTAATATCCTGGCACCAGCAGGAATATAATGAATGAACCTGGGCAGGAAGAAAGGATGAAAAAATATATCTAGATATCGTCAGTCATCTCACGTATTGGCATCTCGATTTTGGTGATTTGGAGTACGGTTAATCCTTAATGCTCACTGTCCATCCATCTTTCCATCCATCCATCCATCCATCCATCCGATCTTGTATGTTATTTCACTTTTCAAGTATGCACTAGTATCTACTATTTCATCGCTCCCTATTTCAGTCTTCAAGGCAACTGTACCACCGATTTCCAAATAGATTCTCACACCTCTAGCGCTGGATTCCGAAAAGCCCTCAGAAACCTTATCGAACGAGATATCTAGATATCAAACTTTAGCTTCACTTCAAATCCACATTGTTCTATACTCACAAGTCATCGTCCGCGCACTTACTGGAATATCGATCATTTTGGTATTTTGAGTTTAGGCTACGTTATCATTGCTCATGGTGAGATCCATTTTCTCATAAAGTGACATATGGGCATATTTCATAGTTTTGAATTTATGTGCAGAAACGTTTTTGCCGTGCACTTGTGTTGGGGGACTCGTTGGTCTAGGATGCTCGCCTCTCATGCCGAAGATATCGGGTTCGATCCCCGGTCGGCGCAGACATGTTGGAATTTTTTTCGGGGGAAAAATTCCTGTCCCTGATCCTATGGTAGGTGGGACTGAGCACCTAGTCTTCTCGGATAAGGACGAAAAACTCGAAGGGCCTGTGCGCACGTTAAAGATGCCTTAACAGTTAAAGGTCGAGAACAGCTGTCCGAACATGAGAAATCTTACTCTCCCCAAAGCTTTGAAATTCTCTTCTGTAAAACAGGGAGTTCTTGATATGCCAGTAGGTGAGATGGCCGACGATGTGTTGATTCAAAAACTTGAAATGGAACAAACTGATGGAAATTGGAGACCAAGAAAATTGTGCATTTAAAATGGATCATTAGCCATTGTGTATGTGTGTGTGTCTGTGTATATGCTGTTCGCATGTCTGTGCACGTGTGGCTGTGCATGTGTGTGTGTGTTTGTGCAATGTGTGTATGTATGTCTCAGGTAAGTAGGTAGAGTATAGGTAAGTGGGTAGGTAAGTGGGTAGGTGGGTAGGTAAGTGGGTAGGTAGATGGGTAGGTAAGTGGGTAGATGGGAAGGCAGGTGGGTAGGTAGATGGGTAGGTAAGTAGGTAGGTAGATGGGTAGGTAAGTGGGTAGGTAGATGGGTAGGTAGGTGGATAGGTAGGTGGGCAAGCAGGTAGGTAGGAAGATGGGTAGATAGATAGGTAATTGGTATTGGTAGGTAGATAGGTAGATAGGTAGGTCCGTAGGTAGGTAGGTAGATAGATAGGTAGGTAGGTAGGCAGGCAGGCAGGCAGGCAGGCAGGCAGGCAGGAAGGTATGTAGGTAAGTGAGTAGGTAGGATGTTGGTATAGGTAAGCAGAAAAATAGATAGGGGGGGAGGGGCGGAGGGGAGTAGATGAATGAAAGTTATAATAACAGGACTGATTATGTATGAATATTTGAGTTATCTTGACCTTGACAAATTAAACCGGCCGGAAAAGCCAAACCATAGAAAAAAAAAGTCGCAACACAATGAATAAGGACGAAGTGACCTCTCCCCAACAAGTTTCGAGGACTCAATAATTCTCACTGCGAGCACTGACCCAGCATTCCCCATTGATAAGCAACAGGTGATAAAGAAAACTAGGCGGGACACGAACTTTCGAGCCATGTAGCGAGTAAAGTATACTGTGTTTCCTCTGCCCAAGGCTGTGTTTGAAACAGGCAATTCTGCCGCAGTGTACAGTATATATCGTTAGATATTTGCCATATTGTTGTATGTGCATTTTTTGTCTTCTCGGGAAAATGAGGATTGAAATTTTGTCGGCAAAAGGGCTAAAACGCATAAAATATTAAGTCACAACACATATCTTGAAAAGTTTTTAACCGATTGGAATGACACTCATACGTAATGGCAATAGGAGAGAGAGAACCAGTTTCATGACCAAACTTCAATATTGGCAAAATGTGGCTTACAACAGTATGGCAAATGCCCGACGATATCATCAGAGAGTATGTATTTATAGAGAAATCTCACTTCCACCAAATCACGAAACTAGGTCGCTGTGCTGTGGTAAACAAGAAATTGAAGAATTGAAAAAGACTGTCTTCACCAAAGATAGTGTGCATATCTGTCTACTGTGGTTTGTTCATATTTTTGGGTTGATTGAAACCATTTAGAGCCGTTTGTAAGCTCTTGCGCCCTGTGGAAATCCACAAACGGGTATTGTTTACCGCAGCGACCTACTTTCCGCTCCATGCTAACAATGGTTTCGCGGGGCCTCCCGTGTCTCACAGTGCAAATCCACCAATAGTGAAACCTCTCTGTACATCTATACTCTCTGATATCATGATTGTTGTTTAAGAGACCATAGCCTAAGTACAAAGCCGAATAGGAAAACATTCTGAGTTGTGTTCACTGATCAGCTATAGTTTACCCCGTAGAATACCACGGTCCCATAATAATTATTGTACGTCTGTCCTATTGGTCTCTGGTACAGCCGAGACACAGGGTACCGAGACCAATCAATTCAATTCGTTATTTTCCGTCCGTCGATTTGCGTGCGTATCATTGATGTCAACAATGCAGCAACCACAGCCCTTCATAATTGAACGAAATTCGCGCGCGATTTGTGGACATAAAATGGAAGAAGGAATGGTTCGTCTCAGTACTCTGTGTCTCGGGGTAGATCTACAGGTTTCTATGCTGTTATAAATTTACCACCGGCGGGTAAATTTCGCCTGCCCGGGGTATAATTTTGATGATTCTAGATGAGTCTTTTTTTTTTTTTCTTTCAATGTAGGCCTATATATATATTTTTTGTTTTTTTTATCTGAAGTTGGGGGGACGAGCTGGTGTTGGCCTATTTTGTGAAAAAAAAAAAAAAAAAGATTTATCTGTTCATCATTCGTTGTTCATGAATAATACGTGAAATAAAATTGTTAGGCATATTATTATTGTTATTTCTTATTTGAACTTAACATAACAATGTTTAAAATATCATTTTAAAGCTTTCCCCATGTTGGTTGCTTTATTCCGGTAGAGATTTCCGAGCGGATGCAGACACTGAGAGGCTCCCCATTACCAGAATGACTGAGGCGAGATACCAACGGGGCGAGGGAAGAATTGGCGACAAGGCCGGTCGAACACGACAAAATGAACCAGCTGGCCACTGGGACAAGTAGCAGGAAAACCCCCAGGTAGATCTTGGATCGGCGTGTTTGCCTATTACAGTGCAGACCAGCAAATTCAGGAGCGCGGCCGCAACAGACCCCCAAACACAGGTCATCGGCTAAGGGGTTTTTCGTCCTATGGAACACTGCCATAGGTGCTGAAACTTCTGGTCTGTGCACCCTAACCCTAAAATGACGCTGAACGTCACTGAAAATCCCTGGGATGTGGGTGTGTTACAGCCCCGCTCCTGAATTTGCTGGTCTGAACTGCAATCGGCAAACACGCGAGCGGGGAGAGGAGCGCTTATAGGGATGCCCGGTGTCCTAGGATTCTGACTCCTGTCATCAGACAATCAATCAGTTATGGTAGAGGTGTCATCTCAAACAACTGAACAAAACACTATGTTGGTCAGTGGCGGATCTACAATGAAACTAATGAAGCTCAAGCCTCAGGGTCCTTAACGGATTTTTTTTTTATTTTAATGAGTGAATTTTGGATGTTGCCCTATTGTCGCTGGCTGCGAAGGGGCCCCAAAACATTTCAAGCTTCAAGGTCCCGAAACTGTATGTAGATCCGCCACTGATATGGGTAAAATTTACTTTCTAAAAAAACTGCAAGGGGTAGATAGGCAAAAAGAAGGTTTTAAACCTCTGGTCTTTATAATTACCTAGAGTTATCATCCATGCCCAGCCCTTATCCAAGTAAGGTTTGTCGTCATCTTGATCTCCGTCATTCTCCTTGACGTCATCCTCCAGGGTAGACAGACTCTCTTGTTCGTCTCCCAGTTCTCCTTTCGCCTTGTCAAGTGCCATCACTAGCTCTTTCTCTTACACAGAATGTTCAGACACCATCACTGAAGTTGAGGCAAAACTCACATTTTCTCCGAACTATAATATTTTCAAAGTTAGACTCAGTAATTGTCACGAGCCGCATGAGCTCTTTTTTTCTGTTAGTCATGGGTTGGTTTATTTTGGGAGAATATGAAACGCGTTTAGCTATTAATCGAGCCACGGATTTCGTGATGAGGGATGTGTGAGTGAAGTTTGTAAACATTAAGTTAACCCTTTGATTTTGGTGTGCGTGTGAGATTTTCTTGTTTACATATTAGGATTGTAGAAGTTCGAGCGTAGGTTTTTGAGTTGTGTACATATCCTTTTGAGAAAGCAGTTAGGGTTAACTGAAAGACAAACTTGTGTTTGTCGTGGCTAGGTCCTTGCTCGTCCAATCGGGAGGGAGACCCTTAGTAACCATCGGGGGGTATAAAAGCTAACACACGTACTAAGATCAGTGGATTCATATTTCGAGCATTTGGCGAAAGGACGAGTCACGGGGGCCTCCTACCTGAGTGGAGATGACAGACAGAAAGATTCGCACTGTGAGAGACCTAGACAGTGACGAAGCCTCTGTGCACCAGGCTTAAGTGTGCACACCGCTTGCATTGGACTCTCTCGCTCGCAAAACCATAGCGAGCGAGGAAATGGTGAGATCCCTCGTATGTGTTCGTGCCAGGAACTGTGGCAGTTTTTCCGTCACCCCATTGTGACGAAGAGAAGGACATTGACTATACTTTTACTAGATGTGTAATGAGCTGTTAGATTGTGTTGAGATTGAACCATGTTCATTTCCCAGCTGTATACTTCTTAGTGTGGAGCAGCATAGATATTTTGTAAAGTGTAGTACTGTGAAAATTATTAGTGAGTGCTGCTACGTTTTATGAGTCAGTCAATTATCTGATTAGGTGCTATTACTGATTGTATGAAAGCGAGACCGACCAAATTGAATTTGTTTACACCGGTGTCCTTTAGGAACCGTAGTCCTGGATAGGCGCACTTGAAGAGTGCATAGTACAATACTTTCTTTCTATACCCTATTTTAGATAGACTTGCTGGACTTTCTGTAGTCGATGACATTTATCTAATATCTATGATTGTGATTACCGTAAATTATGCAGTCGAATGTTGTATTATGATTATATGGCCCGTCAGGCCTGAACATTAGTAATCCTGTGTTGCTTAGTTATTGTGGTATGAATGTTTCGGGTGGGAGTCAACGAGCTGTGTTCACATCTACTATATCCACCAAATCCCACCTCTGACAGTAATGCTAGAAAACATCTCATCTGATCATCCTTTGTCACAATCAGTTAAAAATTATTTACAAAATCCAAAACGCATAAAGTTATGGCTGCTGTTATTAGTACGTACGCACTCCAATGGTTTTGCACTATGGGCGCGTACGTAAACATAACAATCCCTAACCCCGTCCTTATTCTCAACCCTAAATCTTATCGAATCCCTGACCCTACCCCCTATCCTTTCAACCAAAAAACAGGAGGAAAACAAAAAGAAAATCTGAAAGAATAATTAATTAAGGCTGTAGTTAGGAGTATTTCGTGAGGAGTTCTCCAGCTCTGGAGTCACGAAAGGCTTTAAAATACGCTCCCCTAGCGAAAAAAAACAACTTGGTGGACATACGTACTTGTAGCAACATTCCAAAGTTATAAAGTTTGAAAGTGACCTCGATTTAACACCATGAAATATCACCTGAATTTCTCATACAATGTCACAATAGTACTGTCATAAATCAAAGTCAAAATTGGGCAAAAAGAAAAAGTTGTATGTAGCGAAACCCTGCGTGAGAAATAAAACCCAAAAGATACAAATCAAAACTAAAGAGAAGACAGAAAATACACAAATTTTCGGCTTTCGCCTTTTTCAAGTGAAAAAAAAAATCGAACAATAAAAGTATCACAGTATCACAAAATCCCATCAATCAGTATTTCACTGGCTTATACCTGATACAACCTCACTGGTTTCTTCCATGCAATATTGGGTGTTTGGGCTTATAAAAGTTTCTTTTACATCGCCTTAAAATGGGCACCTAAGCCAAGTACAATGACCCAGTTTTAGCCCCCTTTGACAGGCACAGGGCGTGAGAGACTATTTGACGTGCGTTCAATTGGGAGCAGTTTCCCTATAGAAATGAGTGTATAGTGTCCTGGCATAGGCCTACATTGGATTATATAGCAATACCATGCATTTTCTACAAATTCAAAAACAAAACCAATATAAAAAAAAAAAGTCCAAACTTCGATGCACCCTCCACGGTATTTGAAACCTACATGCAAAATTTGGTTACTGTAGGCGGCCTAACAAAAAAGCCTTTTGTGGAGAATTTGTGAATTATACAAAATAGATTGTGATAGGGCAGTTTTGCTCACTGCACGAAACTGTAACATTAAGATTCTTGGCTGTACCTTCGATTGGAATTTATTACTTGCATTTCCTTAGGACGGACACTTTAAATTCATTCAATTATTAGTTGACTTACCTTTCTATTTCACACCATGGCGACAATGAGAGCCTCAAGCCTTTCCTGTCATAACGTATACCTGTTCCAACAGCCGCTCAGTTATGAAAGGTTCAATTCATTACGCGATACGGTGCCCGGAACTTATCAGTCTATGGACTGTGTATTTGCCTAGCCTACCCACTCCAGCGTCAGGTTTACCTGTGTGTCAGCTGTTGGCCTTGCTCGTTCAGTCAAACATTTATAACGCATTTATGCGGGCAGCAACTTTAACACAATGACTTTGCACTTAACTATAGACGACTACTTCGTTCTTTGGTAACTATAAAAAAAAAGGGTCACCTGTGTGATAATTTATATTATCTGATAATTATTCTATCGTAGAACGCATGTGCGATTTCAACGTATCTGTTTGTCATGTTCTGTGTGTTAGGTTGCATGTGTAGGCCTACATTATATTCAAATTTACAAAGATAACCGTGCAATGCCTTGGGGAAATACATTAACGTTTTATACGCTTTATTGTGGTGAAACTGAAAGAAGTCTCAGGACAATATTATTTCTCAGCGTGTTCGCATCAAACCGAACTAGGCCGGCCTTTTAATTATATTATGGCACTCCATTAGCTACCCATTAGGGAAAGAATAGACTTCTAGATTTTGTGCATTATTTTTAAATGTCTAGACAGGCTAGCCCCAGAATATCTTTCAGAGCTAATGGAATAATCATACTCGCCATCACGCACTTTATGATCAATGGATGCAAAACTTCTAGTCCTCTGGTATCCCGTGGGCCATAGATCTAGGTGTTATCTTGAAATCTTGGAAGTTTTAAGAAAAGCATAAAACATCAACTTTTCCTCCGAAACTGTTAGATTTTCAAAATTCTATTCTGTACTTTGATGTTATGATTGATTATATAATCTAGTGCTATGTGACTAAGAGCGTCTATGTGTGTGAAACTGAAAGTGTGTATGGATGAGAGTGCATGCTTTAGTATGAGATTTGGAAAGTGTATGCATGAATCATTGATGCAATGTACAGCGCATTGAGTAATAATTTTGTTAGAAATGCGCTGTAGAAATTCTATTTATTATTATTATTATTATTATACGACTTTTATTCCCTCCAAAGGTCAAGGTCAAAGGCAGCATCAAAATACTAACTGTACCAATGTGTTATCCCTCTTTTTCTGCAACTAATTATCACTGGTAAGGAGCTGTTTTAGTGGTGTGATCCCACTCTAGCCTCCTGTTTTCCTGTGTATAAAGTTCAGCGGAACTACCATTTTGGTCGGGAACTTCAATCAAGTGTCATCAACTGTCAGGTGAGTCTAAATTGAACATTTCTGCATTAAATTATTATACTCTAGAAGAATTGTATTTCTCATTCTGATATATTTTTTTTGGTTTAAAATAAATATGATAATCTGCATAGAAAAAGTCGGTATGACTAATCTATCATACCAGGGAGGAACTACCTAATTTGTGGGTCAAATCAGTCCTACTGGGCATTTGAGGAGTCATCATTTTCAACACTCTAAATTAGCCACAGTTTTACTGAATGCACAATCTACTCAAAATATGATTCCTTCTCTCCCTGAACTTTTTTGTTTTTTTTTGTATAGTAGCTGCTGTTATTGATACTTAAAGTAATTTCAATCTTTTCTTTTTGTTTTGCCGTAGTGAAAACGTTGGTGGAGGAGAGGATGTGTTGTGGAATACTGACCTGAAAAAAAATGATTTTCTCTCCTCTGGAGATGAATACATCTTGAAGACCACACACACGGTTACATCGGCATAATATTTATGTGTTCGCCATTAACCTTGTCCTTTGTCTCCTTTCCACCTGTCCTGGGGTTGTTGTACGCTACATCGTGAGAAGGCAAGTTCGTTGTCTTTGTTCTTGTTTAACTATATAATTATGTGGGATGTTTGGGAGTTCAGTCAGTCGGTGTAGTCGACTTATAACTCTGCAATGCGTATCTGTACAGTGTCCAAGTATATGTGAAACTGTTTCCTTGTACAACGTATATCTATGCGGTTACATTAACCATCATATCCATATATAGACTTATGTGTGTCGTATTACATGTAAATATTAACTCTGTGTACCTTACAGCAGGACTTGCGTTATTCTATATTGTTCCGGAAACCCCACGCACGACACCACAAATAGGTACCTGGTGGGGAATCTGACACACCGGACGAACGTGATATGAGCTCCCCAAATAAGAAATTGCCCAAGATTATCCCCAGCGAACATCAAAGTGTAACTGAACTGATGGTAGCATGTAAGGGCAAAATTCCACCAAGCAGTACATCAGGAATAAGTCCCATAAATGTGGCATAAAGCTTTGTGCAGGAGCTGGAAGAGCTGAGATTTTTCAACACTTCGAAATCTACGGAGGGCCTAGACCTAACCAGAACCAGACCTAGGCGTGGCAGGAGATGTAGTGATGAATTTGGTACGGAACCTTGAACAGGGGAGGAATTTCACGATCTAAGCAAATCTCAATTTCCATGGAAAATTGCTCTCCCTTTGCAGGGTTTTTCCCAGGAATTTGGTCTTTCGGCTTATGCCTGGTTTCGCCAGATCCATTCACACATTCTCACAAGGTGACGTATCGATATCTACAATAGTATTGAAATTATAAGTTTAGATACTTTTTTGCAACACACTTGTCTGTCCATCAGAAATCTCGCTCTTTGAAACGCTATCCCGTAAAACGTGGAAATTATAAAATAAGCCAATACGCGAGACGGCGACCAATTTATTATTACTTACAGTAAAAAAAAATTTTTTTTAAACAAGAGACGGGCATGTTGTTGACCTCTTCCTGTCTGGAGAGACAATGGATTGTGTGCCCACAGTGGTGTCAGTTTGGGTCGCTGTAGCGCCTGCTGTGACTGTACAGTCCGATCCTTGAATAGCACTTAGCAGGCTCTGTAACAGTTGCTCTTTGAAACGCTATCCCGTAAAACGTGGAAATTATAAAATAAGCCAATACGCGAGACGGCGACCAATTTATTATTACTTACAGTAAAAAAAAAATTTTTTTAAACAAGAGACGGGCATGTTGTTGACCTCTTCCTGTCTGGAGAGACAATGGATTGTGTGCCCACAGTGGTGTCAGTTTGGGTCGCTGTAGCGCCTGCTGTGACTGTACAGTCCGATCCTTGAATAGCACTTAGCAGGCTCTGTAACAGTTGCTGCATCTGAATGTCTTCTCATCTGACTTAGCGATTGTATCTGCCATCTGCTCCTTACGTCCGTTCTGCTCCTCCTTCCACTGCTCCTGTCTCCGCTTCTCGCTCGTGCGGATGTATGTCCTGACAGCAGCCCTCCAGCTACTGCAAGTCTGCGGCTTGGGTTTCCCAGTTTGCTGGATTGACGGGCGTGAAGACAGAATTTGTCACCAATTTAAGGTGAGACCAATGACTCATCACGCGCAAGCACACCTTCAACTCAGCACTCACACGTCATACACAACAAAACACAATTCCATAATAGATTTGTTTATTCTCATTTAGCCACAGAACAAAAACTTCGCTGCAGACATTATGCCCAGGAATAGGCAAGTGTTTCATAATACATGTATTAACAAAAATAAAAAGAAAACACTGGAAGTTAAGGAAAATAAATTATAAAATTGTAAAAATTTTCTAATATCTTACTTTGTACACTCATACGGACACGTTTTGTTAAATTATAATAAGGTTAAAATATGACCGAAAAGATTGTTTTTGCCCTCGGTAATTCGGCTCAGCAAGACACTTTAGCTAGATGTGTGCCATATTTCACTAAGGTTTCTTACCGTGTTACCTCATGTAAGCCTGTTATTGAGTTTATTGAGTTATGATATATCATTATGTTTATGTTATCATGTGTAAGATATGTGTAAATGATGCGAAAGATGTGTTTATCATGTATGTGCTCTTAAATGCCCCGTGAGAGAGAATTTCTCTCATTGAATAATAAAGTGCTTCTTATCTTATTTAAAAAAAAAAAAAAAAAGGTCTGTATGTTACAAAGCCGGACGGGAAAAAACATTAGAATGAACCAGAAACTGTAAAACTGTAACTGTCTATTGGTGGAGCAGCCAAGCCCCAGCTAAACCGTGCTAGTAATAACGTGCCAGTTTCCACTATATTTTGAAAACATTCACTGTTATTAACTTCCATTATTATGGAGCCATCCAAAAAGTACGCCCCCCCCCCCCCCTCCTTTTGTCACAAAATGAAGGTTTGGAGAAATTAATTCGCATTTGAAAGTCCATAGGTTGAATAGAGGATGGCTTATCTAAATTTGCTCCTATTGCTGAACAACGGTGGGTTGTTTTTTTTACTCAATCGCTATGAGAGGAACAAAGCTAAAGATATTAACTAGCAGCCGAGGGAGTTAACCATAAAACTTGCATTTTGTAGTAACTGACGTTCAATAATAGCACAATCCATTTAAATATCAGATCGACCATTCAAATAAAAATGTAATTCAATGTACTGTAATAGTTAACTTGTATAGCGCTCAAATCCACACACACACACACACACACACTCAAAGATGTGCAGTAAAAATCGTATTAAGATATGTAAAACAAGTTAATATACTGGACATATACGCTTTTATCTTTGGTTTACTTTATTTGGTGGCATTTCTTTGTAACAATATGACCTTTGACATAGTTATGTTATTAGTGGCAACATTTATGCATCAGTATGTCAAGCTTATGCTGGTGTAGAGAACTCATCATTAAAATATCACAGATTGTCAGGCCTGTTCTTGCCTTCATGAAAAAAAGTTCTTGAAATGTTTAATGTGGGCAGGCAAAAGTTTAGATAAAGATCATAGGTAAAGCATAAACTGTATTGCTATTGGACGGCAATGTTTGTTTAGTTGTAAACTTCTTCGTGTATAGTAATATCTTCCGTACATTCCTTTCTTTCGTTCTTTCATTCGTTCATTCATTCTTTTTTTCTTTTCTTTTCTTTTCTTTGCGTAACTTTACTACGGTAATATAGAATATAGTAGCATTTCGTTCCTCAAAATTTTGTCAAAGACCATCATGTCTCCCCAAAAAAAGCAAACAAAGTTTCATTTCCAGAAAAAAAAATGTAAATATAAAAAGCAGACTCTCTACAGCACCGTGCTACTTTCATACCAACTTAGAGCATTTTCTGGCTTAAAATAGGTAAGTATAAAGATGCTGTTCACTTCTATTTGCACGTACATTTTTCATGTACCCTATAGAGTCTTGAACCCTAACTGAAAATATCATGTGATGTCAGCTCGTAAGTCAGAGAAGCAAAAGGACCCAAAGAAACAAAAATCACGGCTCTTTTCAATCACATAGCCGTCTTTAACTATCATCAAGAAGTCGTAATGGAGTTCTCGAAATTTAAAACCAACGCTGGCGTTCTGAGGGCAACATCGTCGCGACTTTAGTTCTTGTGTGTTCCAGCTCCACTTTTGGTACACCTGAGAGATTCGATGTTAAACATTTTGCGGCTTCAGTACTACGATAAGAATAAGTCGGAACTGTGAAATGGCTTCATAAGTGCCACAGCGCATTTTAAACAAGTGCCAACGCGTGTATTTGTTATACCTCTTGTATACGTTTAAAGATCTCCAGTTTTTCAAAAATAGTGGAGATAGAACACGCAAGAACTAAGTCGCGATATATTGTCTACAATAAACTTTCTGGTTGGCCCAGAGAAGAATATTAATTTAAGGATATGAAAAACAAGTTTCGGGAAAAAGTAATCCCCTGTTTTGAAACGTTTTCAAAAATTTCGGAAAGTGTATTGTGTCACGGATGACATGTCGCCCAAGGGACGGTACAGTCCAGTGTACTGTATCTTGAAGGTAGTGGACGGCAATAAGAGACCTTTCAGGGGCTCAGGCAGTTACACAAGGGAATCAACTGCTGAAATTTGATGCTCAGCTTTGAAATGTATTGTCTCCTCCTAGAAACATTGCTGACTTGCTGACTCTTCAGGGTGAAACGTGAGCATTTAATTTCCGCCTGAGAGTGAAAGTGACATTAATAAATTATGAAATCATACCAAAATTATCTTGTTTATTTTTAAAGATAGAAATGGGTGGGAGAGGACGCGGGGAGAGTGAGCCAATGCCCCTGAATTCCTAAAATTAATTTCAGCATAATTTATTCACACATATTCAAAGATTTTTCTTTCTTTTTTTTTTCTGATCCAATCTAACGGTCTTTTTAAGTTTACGTAGACTTTAAATGCGTTTTTTCTCAACAGTGACTTTTTTTTTTCTACCTTGCCAGTTTGAAATCGCCATAACCTGCACAATTTTCAACATTTTTTACATGAAATAAAGTGCATTCTTCTCAGGACATTTTGTACGTAACTCACGTTTTGAAAAAAAAAAAGACGTTGTGGACCATTTCCCTGGAGCGCCTCAAATTTTATTTTCTCTAAATTTGTTAAACATTGTGATGATAATTTAACGCTGGTGCTAGTTATTCATGATAAGAAATTGTGTTAATCATATAAGTTATGTAATCTTGACGGACGGAGTTGGTGGCGGCTGATAATCATGCCAGCGCTGTTAGAAGGGCCACAGCAAAATAATACTGATGGTTATTGAGAAACACTATGCTATCCTCTGGCAGAGATGTTTGTGAGTCATGATAAAGCAGAGTGTAAAATATATGTATGTTTATTCAGTTTCTTCTTATTACTTGTAAAATTCTATTAAATGATTTTTATTTTACAGATCCTAACAACAGTCCCTTCAACGTGTTTTTCTCAACTATTCATTTATCCTACCCAGTACCCACTCTCTTCCCTAGCTATCCCCCTCAAGCCTTTCCTAACGGACCTTTGTCACGAGTGGAGTGAGCGATAGTTAATAGTTACGGGGGGAGAGGAGAGTAAAATTAACGCACGGAGACAAGTGAGAAAGTCGTGCATGTCATGAGTGGGGGGGTCTGAAGGAGGCGAAAGCGCTGTATAACTATCACTGCAAGTTAGAAGGTCCTAGGGAGCGGATCTGTGAATAATAGCCCATCGGGCAGACATAAAGGGAGCAGTCGAGAAGACTAGGAGAAAGTCTTTCCAGTAATGACTGGTGTCGGGGACGGGCCGAAGAGCCACCTCGAGGAGCACAAGTGATAGGCCAGCATAGGGCCGGAGGCCCCACATAGGCCAGAAGTGAGGCTGTCAGTGCAGGACAGTGGAGGCACATAAAGTCGTGGCAGTCAGGCCACGGACAGGGACGTAGATATGAGAGTGAATGAGATACTATATTGTTGCCATGTTGATAGGCTAGTGAACTGATACTATGTTGTTGCCA
This sequence comes from Onchidella celtica, assembly GCA_963931925.1. Taxonomy (NCBI): domain Eukaryota; kingdom Metazoa; phylum Mollusca; class Gastropoda; order Systellommatophora; family Onchidiidae; genus Onchidella; species Onchidella celtica. Next base: position 28,508,593 of record OZ007578.1, read on the forward strand.
TGTTGATGGCTATGGAAATACTAATGTGTTATTGCCCTGCTGAGGTGCTAGGGGAGTGTTAAGGTGTATGACAATAGGAAGGTGATATTGAGAGACTGCGGTGCCAGTGAATCATTAATGTACTATTAAGACCCTGAGGGGAGAGGCTGAGGCCGAAGTGCCTTTAGGAGTAACTACCGGATTGTGGATCCGAGGGAGAGTGTGTGTGAGAATAAGGCCGTTGTACGGCAGCGCATTTCAATAATATAATGTATGTAATTGCGCTATTATATGTATAATTATGTTTAATAAATGTGTGAGTCTGATGGGTTGTGTTGTTAAGTGTTAAACTTGTTGTTCGTGATTGTTGTCCTGTCATAAACTATTACATCTCCCAGTCTGGGATTTGTGACAACCTTCAGAATGTCCCACATCATTAAATGTGCGCTCCTCCGAAACGTCCTTTTCAAGTAATCGTCCTCTCCTCCAAAACGTCCATTCTTTGTACTAACTGTCCATTTGCAGTATTTCCTGAGAAGGTTCAAATTTATTTTAGTGGTTCTGTCCTATTGGACTACTTAGAAAGTCATTCAGATATCTTCTCCTACAAATGGTATAATAATATGTTTTCAGTAGGCACCCAGCCAAAACCTTGTCCCGTCCTGCTACCAATGAGGAAGGGCCCATTTCTTGAGTTTGGGATATCCTGATGAGTCAGAAAAGCCGTCAATGATTGGTTCATCCATCTCCACACGCGGCCGTCTCTGTCTACTGGAACTCATTTCCATCACTGGTGATTGGTTGGGCGCCATGTCACGTGGGTTGCTAATGGCGCTAACTGCCATTTCCTTGTAATTACTGTCTCTGAGATTATCTACCTTGTCGTTGTTCGGAACGGAGTTGTCGGTGATGAAGTCGTTGTGTGACTGTGATTTTCCAGACCCCAACCCCCGAGTGGCAACGCCCCTGGAGTCAGGTTGCACCAAGAAAGGGTTCGCACCACCTTTGACACCCTGAGGGTTCACTATGACGTGAATCTGAAAGACATAGATTATAAAAGTCATGGGGACGATGTGTGGTCCAAAAATTAATATCCATAATATTGTATTCATATCGCTTTGGAGTATTTACATTGTATAATGCATTATTTTCAAGTCTTCCTGTTCACGGAGCTGGTGATAGTATTATTATAACTGTATTACGAGGAAGGACTTGGTGATATTGTAGCTTGACTGGATAAGGTACACAATTATTACCATCATAAAAATGTACACACATTATTCATGTATAATCATTTGGAATGTTGTTACAACGTACGTCCCCCATGTTTCGGGTGCTAGAAATACATGTACGTATTTTAAAGCATTTTGTAACTCCAGAGCTAGAGAGCTCCTCCCGAAATTCTCTTAACAACAGCTTTAATTAATTATTCTTTCCTCCTATTTTTTGGTTGAAAGGGTAAGGGGCAGGGTTGGGGATTCGACAAGATTTAGGGTCGAGGATAAGGACCGGGTTAGGGATAGATACGTATACGGTCGCACCTCTAGCAGAAAACAATTGGGGACCCTGCGGACAGGTAACAACAGCCTATTATTGTTGTTATTATTGTTCTGGTTGTCGTTGCTCTGCAGCTGAGATAGCTACACAAATAAGCACAGGCAGACTCATTTTACAAAGTACGACAAGTCCTTATGACCTCTTTGTTTGACGAGATATCCTAGGCGCATTTTAAAAATAAACAAAGTGAAAAGATTTTCTTTATAGTTTAAAAAATAGATAATATGCAGTGATGATTAAACATATTCCAAACCAGTTTTATACCCGGGAGTGTGGCATTTTATACAAAGCCTCTATAAAGTAACACGAACTTACTATCAAAACGACTTTGAACATGAAACAGTATGAAATCAAACAAAATTAATCAGTCGGTATGGAATAACGTCATGTTCCTGAAATTTAAGAGCTATCACTGTGCATTTACAACACCTGTTAGTACATGAATTAGTCTTTTAAAAAACAACTGTCGGTACATAATTGTTCGTTATTGAACATATTTCTACTGGGACAAAAGGGTTTGAGTTATTGTTTATTGTCTAATGGCTATCTTTTGGCGATTTCTTTGACTAACCGTTTCTTAATCTTCCGGTCAGGTGAGAATTTTGCGTATCCTAGGACAGAAAAGTACCCGGCTCTTAGCACACCGTATACTGCGTATCGATACGCCGAGCTAACTCTTAAGATACTATTGTCGTCATTTAATAACGTCAGTGTCATGGGTTATGAAAAAAATGCGAGACAAACACATGTCATCTTCGTCATATTTGGGCGGCCAGAATGTCTGCAACAAGTCTCTATGTTATAATGGAAGTGAATGAATTGTGAACGGTGTTATATTAGAGATACAATTCCGGATAGATGCAAATCGGGGAAAATGCAAGAGTCAGTTAAGCGTCAATCGGGGAGAATACTTTGCAAAATGTATCTGTTCAAAGAAACACGCACGCAGTCTGCTTTTACCATATAAAAACGTGAGTTCATGAGCAAAGTGTATCTGGTACTTGTCTGACGGCATTGTTCATCTATCTTTCATTGGTTTTATTTTTGTTTCAGAATAAAAGGTATTGATTCGACAAAACAATTCTAATGGGGAGAGAACAGTGTGTTATTAATATCTTTCTCAGTTAGAGCAGAGAAAGCTTGAAGGACTCTAAAGTATTATCTCATCCAAATTGTATTACGTACATCGAACAGGAGATGGTATATAGGGGAATAAAACATCTACCTCGAAGAAATTTATCAGAGATTGTAATTGCGATTAAACGACTTTTTATTATCCGGGAGACACCGCAGCAATAGATATAAGCCGACACGTACGAAGACTCCCATCTGAAAAGCGGAATATTGCTGTAGACCCATGGGGGGCTTAATCGATATGAACGAAGATAACCCAAAGGTATGTCATAATTTATCATAGCCTTGTCTCGGCTATGGAAACTGGGTGTCATCACTTTTTGTAACTTTCATAACTCTTAACAGAGATTGTCAGTGTGGATTCTATAGGTGTCAAAATCACATACAAGTGGGAGAAAATAAAACATGAGCAAACATGACAGACAGCGAGACAGACAAATGGATCTTCAGACAAACTGGTAACCTCTGTCGCCATGGACAGAGTGGATAAATTAATTCCAAGCTCGGTTACTTAGTACATTTTTTTAATTTGATCAGAGTGTATTATTATGAGGACTCACTATTAGTAGATTTTCATGCAGTGCGAGACACGGGAGGCTCCGCGAAACTACTGGAAGAAATAGCACTTAACAGTTTCAGTCAGTTCAAAAATATTAACAAACTACAATAAATATTCCATAACCTCTGTGGTGCACACGATCCCTTCCAATTCCTTTTACCGCCGTGGCCTAGTTTCGCGATTTGGCAGAGGTGATTGCTCCCACTGCAGTACATGCTCTCTGATCTGATTCTTTGGCACTGTTGTCATACATGTACTCGGCTCAGAATGGATTTCTGTATTCTATTTTCTATTCAGTCAAAAGATCTAACAATTACATTAGTAATTATCACTAAAATAACATCGATCATGACAACCAGTTCCTCTCACCATTTTCAACCAGACAAACCAGGGGTTGAAGCCGAGCGTTTGAAAAGCGTGTATGTGGGTGGGTGTTAAAAATCGCCAAAAATCGAGCATACGTACTTTAAGGATGACTCCTATGAGATGACGTAGTTGGGGCAAACGTTCAGACGACCATATTACATTACAAAACTAGCTGGACCCTGGTCACTGGTGTGGTTTGCGACATATTACTGTCAGTATTTAATGTTAGTTGAACTAATTGTTTGTTTGTTTTTGAAAGATCTATTTTTGCAACAAAAACGAAAAAGCTAGAGAATAAACTCCAGTCAAACTGAAAAATGAAATGGCTACTAAAAATCAATAAAATAAATACGGCTAGAAACAAAGAAATATGGGACACATGTGATTGACCGTGAACAAATTATGTATTGTTGTATTTCTTTTATTTGTTTTTATTACCAAATTTTATATTTCTATGTAAAAAAACAGCAAGGAAAAGAAATTCATTGCTGCGAGGAAGAAATGCCCACACCTGAAAAAATTACATGTGAAAGATAGTTCTTTTTGCTACTATGTCTATTCCTTTGGCTTGAAAGCGAAGTATCGTAATTTTGTAATAAATGAAAATAAGCCTAAAAATATCGAATCATGCTTTCTCCTCAACAATGATGGCCTCCCTCCTGCCTTTGTTTTGTTTCGACTTAAACTTGCGGTTGCGTTTCGAAGTTAGAAGGCATGAGTTTCTGTGCCGTCTGCATTATTCACGGGCCACGCGGGTGTTACTGTGCCAGTTGTGAGTTGTTTTCTACCTAGATCTACATAATCTGCGTGCCAACTGAGTAACTAGATCTATTGCAATCCGTTCTTTCAACGGGTCCTCACACTAGTAATTTAAAAATTCCGTCAACTGTGCATATTTTTTTCTTTCTGTTATTAAACATTGCTGATAGGGCTTTGCAATACTCCCCCCCCCCCCCCCCCCATCTCAACTTTATATCCAGCCCTGTCACAATCCCCAACTTTTTTTTGTTGTTATGTCTCACCTGTGTAGATTTGAGAGGCGCGCAGCAACACGTGACAGCAGCACTGACTGTCGACATGACAACTTCCAGCGTTGCTAGGAAACAGATGATGAGGTGGACAAGCCACTGAAGGTCCTCGTCGTCTAAGGTGTGTCTCTGTTGCGGAGTGGAGTCATGTATCATATTATTGTGGTGTTTATCTATCTATCTATCTATCTATCTATCTATCTATCTGTCTATCTATCTGTGTCTGTCTGTCTGTCTGTCTGTCTGTCTACCTACTTATCTACCTATCTGTCGTTCTGCCTGTCTGCCTGTCTGTTTGTTTGTCCGTCTGCCTATAAATCTATCTACACATACACCTACCTAACCAATCGTCTATCTATCTATCTCTCTATCCATCTATCTATCTATTTATCTATCTATCTATCTATCTATCTATCTATCTATCTATCTATCTATCTATCTATCTATCTATCTATCTATCTATCTATTTATCTATCTATCTATTCACCTGTTTGTCCCTCTGTCTGTCTGTCTATCCATCTGTCTGTCGATTCATCAATATTTATGCCTAAATGTCTGTCTTTTTAACTATTGCTTTTCAACACTATGACTTGGCTGAAACTACCACTCGTCAACTCTGTTTAGGAAGTATTTTTATCAGGAAAGTTATTCAAATATTATATGTCCGTAAAAACATGTTACAAGCAGCGGTGGATCTACTATGAAACTAATGAAGCTTAAGCTCCAGGGCTCCTAATCCCGGAAGGGCCCTTGGAGAAACTTTTTAATGAATGAATTTTGGATGTTGCCCTATTGTTGCTGGTTGCTAAAGGGCCCTTTAACAGTTCAAGCTTCAGAGCCCCAAAAATGTAGGTCCGCCACTGGGTACATGAGCGTGGGTATCCATGAAGTATCAATATGCCATAACGTACCGAGTATCCAATAAAGGCGGCCACAATAGCACACACAGGACCAAATAACGCACAGCACAGAATGTTCAGGACAAGAAAGCCAATTTTCTGTGAAGAGAAAAAGATTGTGGTTACTTGCACGTACATGCCCCAAGTTGTTTGCGCTAGGGGTACGTATTTTAAAGCCCTTTCTTGACTCCAGAGCTAGAGAGTTCCTCCCGAAATACTTCTAACAACAGTCTTAATTAATTATTCTTTCAGATTTTCTTTTTGTTTTCCTCCTTTTTTTTATTTTTTTATTGAAAGGGTAAGGGGCAGGGATAGGGATTCGATAAGATTTATATTACGGTTGAGGGTAAAGTCGGGGTTAGGGATAGGTATGTATAAGCACGCGCCCCAGCGCACAGTGCTTGGGGTACGTACGCACAAGTAAACAGCCAAAGCAAAAATATTTCTGGGAGTAAAATATTAACTTTTCACCATCTGTTGATTGACAGGGTTTTTTCTCTTTAATTTTCGTTGTTGTTGTTTTTAAATTTAAGTTAATTCTATTTTCTTTTATTCATTTGAACTTTGAAGTGTCTCTCATCACTTTATGGTTGAAGGGTTAGGATTGGCGTTAGTAATTGTAATAATAACAGTGATGATTGCGTTAATAATAATTCATAACAATAACAACAATTTTAAGGAGTATAAAATTTAAAAAAGTATATTCATAATACAGATTGCTCACTTCCATTATATGACATAGTCACTGCCCCCCCTTCCCCCCCCCCCCCACCAGAATAATGAAGGCGGGATACCAGAGGAGAGTGGGAAGAATGTGCGACAAGGCCGGACGGACCCGACAAATATGGAACTTGCTGGCCACTGGGACAATTCGTAGAATAACTCTCAAAAGGATATTGGGGCGGGGAGAGAAGCAATTGTGGGGATGCCCGATGTGCTATGAATCTGATTTCCATCGATCAACCAATCTATCAATCATAGTCACTGGAATTTATTATTTTTTTTTGAAATTATTATTGTTATAGTGGTATCCTTGCTGTATTTTATTTGACTTTAATTAATCTTTTTGTACATGGATTTGATGTTAATTGTTGATTTACTCATCTTTCAAAGTGGTGGGTGAAAACACTACAAAAAGACCCCAAAACTCTGACCAAAAAAAAATCTTCCGACTGTTCACAATGACAGGGACAACAATTAATATAACCAGCTCTTGGGCTGAACGATAAAAAAAATTTTAATTTCTTCAATACCTTGTTATTTATGGGGCAGAGGGGAAGACAATTGTGTCAAGACTTTTACAAGAATCTGCCACACTAAAGTATCCATTACTATGAAAAACAAAACATTCAGTAAAATCTCAATATTTGGTACATTTCTTGTAAAGAGAAAAGGGAATTTTTTGTAGAAATTTAGCATTATGTCGAAGATAACGTTTTCTCCTCCAGGAGTGTTACAAGAGCTGCCCATGGGCAGTGATAGTGAAGAATCTATTAAACTTAGTGATGACGATTGTGTATTCCATGTGGATATTATTCGGATTATTGTTACTACGCTTGTCAAAAATCAACATAAAATGAACGAAATTCAGGTTGGTGTTATCTAATATACTTTTCTTTGTTTGTCATTACATCACATGTTTTATCTTTTTTTCATTGATGACCTGTCCCCACAATAAAATAAGACACAAAAACAAATACTGTACTTAAACCGTTGCCGCCCGTAATGACCTAACTGCTGCTTGCCGTTACCTTTCTTCGTCAGCAAAGCGGCACAATCATATAGGCGCACCTTCACGGTATGGGGTAAGACAGTTTCTCTGCACCACATACCGGCATAAGTGTACCACTTTGTTTATTTTAATTAATTAGCTCATTCATTATTTTCCTAACCACAATATCATTTTATGCAGTGGTTCAGAACTGAATTACCTTCACGTAGGTGTAAAATTCGCCCAGATCTAGCTTTCCCACCGTCTATGCTTTGGCTTCAAAACAAAGGTAAAATTTCAAATCCGTTTTTCTTAAAACTAAGTCGTTGCAGTTATGCCACTATGTTATTGTAGCGACGAATTATCAGTAAACTATAATCGCATTCCTGGATGTTCGTTTTTTATCTTTTTATTTATTGTTTTAAATTTAACAGTAATATCTATTTTTATTTTTAGTCATTTATTTAAATACTTCATTATTATTTACATAAATACTTTTTATTTATTTATTTATTTATTTATTTATTTATTTATTTATTTATTTATTATTTGTTTATTCATTTATTTACTTATTCATTCATTATTCATCTATTTAATTATGTATTTATTTAGTCATTCATTTACTTAAATACTTTTAAAAAATGTATAGACTGATTGATTGATTCATTCATTCATTCATTCATTCATTCATTCAATTCATTCATTCATTTCTTTAGAAAAACGACCATGCTGGCTAGAAGAGAACGAGAATGATATCGAACTACAAGTGGAACAGTGTTAGCATTAAATGAGATATGCGTCCAAACTGAATCATTGCAGTATCCAGTTTGATCAATTCATTTTGTTGTTTTACTATTTTATTGTTGTTGTTATTGTTTTATTTTGTAGTAGTTGTTGCTGTTTTGTTTGTTGTTGATGTTGTTGGTGGGTGGTGGTGGTGGTGGCGGTGGTGAATGTTTGTTGTTGTTGTTTTTTTGTTTGTTTTTTTTATTGTTGTAGTTGGGTGGGGCGTTTTTTTGTTGTTGTTGGTTGTTTTTTTTGCATGCGGATGGGGGTGGGTGAGATTCAGCTGAACACCCCAACAAAGTTGAATTAGATCTACAATATAGGCGGACGTGTTGCTCTGCGGAAATACAAGTCACGACACGGATTTAACATTCTGTAAATATTTCATATTCTACTTTTTTTTTATTGTTCGATTGTTTTATCTGTTCAAATTTTCCTTTTTTTTCTGTTTTTTTTTTGTGTTGTTGTTTTTTTTTGACAAAGGCGCTTTACTGAATTTTTTTGTCTTCCCTTTTTCTTGGCGTTTTATTGCATCGTTTGGGTATTATTTCTAACGCGAGGCTTTGCTACATACAACTTTTTTCTTTTTTGCCAATTTCTGACTAGAGTTTAAAAGGTTTATCGTAGACAGGGTACATGGTGAATGTTTTGTACTTACGAAAAACTGTAGGGTGTGAGCCCTGTCTCTGGTAATGCACGTGCCCAGAGCTCCAGTGATGGCAAACTGACATGGAGAAAGAGAGAGACAGACAGATGTGATAAAATCTGGTAGTGACAACTGTTGTTGAAATAAAATTTTACAGAAATGAACATACGCGGTGGTACCTTTACCTTTTCACTGGGCGATTCATTCATTCATTCATTCATTCATTCATTCATTCATTCATTCATTTATACTTTCAGTGCCATTCATTCACTCGTTCATTCACAGTGGCCATTCATTCATTCATTCATTCATTCATTCATTCATTCATTCATTCATTCATTCATTCATCTTTCATTCATTCATGCATTCGTTCATTCATTCATTCAGTCATTTATTCACTGCTTCATACTTTCATTGCCATTCATTCATTCATTCATTCATTCATTCATTCATTCATTTATTCATTCATCCATCCATTTATTCATCATTCATTCATCATTCATTCATTCATTCGTTAATTCATTCATTCATTCATTCATCCATTCATTCATTGCCATTCATGACACACGCAATCAAGACTCGCATTGACATTACCTACATCCCCCTCCCACTTCATCTGTTTTTACTGAATAGACAAAAAGACCTGGCACTTCACGCAATCATTTTCAAGGAGCCGTGATAATGAGGAATAATCAAAGGTACTAGATACTATACGATGAGACAGCCAGCGCGTTTAGCGTGCACAGATTTCGCACCGCTACCTAGCTGCAAATGCTCGGAAGTCATGAACAGTGCCACATTTTACAGAGTCGAATAGGGAAACTATTAACTGAATTTTATTCACTGTTCGGCTAGCGCTGTAGGCCTTGAATGACGTCACTTATTTTGTAATTTTAACTTCAATCGCTGTGGGGAAACTCTGGCTTTTTTTTTTTTTTTTTAGTCGCAGTAGCACTGTAACAAATCAGCATCATGAATCTATCATTATATCAAGCATTCTTTTCATGCAATGCGCCATGGGCCCCGCCCCCGATCAGCGTGCAAACTGTGTGCACGATTTCTTTTTAGAGGTGCCAAGAAGCGAGTGTCTCATTTTATCGTTTCTAGTATCTTTGTAATAATGTATACTTACCCACATCCCACACCACAGTGGTGATGACGCAACGGTCAAGGACACCACGCTGTCGTAGGTACTTCCATATTCCACTTTGTCGCTGTCGTACTGGGACATGGTGAGAACGAGGTCAACCACGCCCAGCACAAACACCAGGATGCCAGTGATAATCTGAATACATCCCAGTAATCGCATGCCTGAGTACGGAAAGGTGTCCTGGCGATCTGTGGCGATGCCCTGAACTTCCAGCCTAGTCGACATTGTTTTGTTGTTTTTTAAAGTTGGCGTTCACAAATTTACACACAAATTTAAAAAGTGAATGCTTCGATGTGGTGAGCACTGGATTATGACGTGGTTCAGTCTTCACGATGTTGTCCTTCTGTAATCGATTGATGTCGTATTATCTCCCTCGTTCCTGTCGAATTATCTCCCTCGCTGTATGTTGTCTATTGGCGATAGTTCTTTTACGTTTTCTCCTGTATTTCGTTGTCTTTCACAGCTGTTGTGTTGTCTGTCTTCTACAACAAAACGTCAACTGCCCGGAAGCCAATTAGATTCTTTATTATTATTATTATTATTATTATTATTATTATTATTATATGCTAATCTGTACGCCTCGGTAAGGCCGTAGCTTTGTAGCTGTCTTGAGCACTTGCTTGCTGTTACTGTTAAATTCGAAAAACGTAGGTCGAAAGATGGAGAAAAAAAAAGGCCTAAGCAAACTAGTTACTGGCGTTGCGTTTAAAGAAAATATAGAAAAATATATCTAGTGTCAGTTCTCCTCCATACATCATGTTCCCCCCTCAGAATAATTACGACTCAGTTAAAGTTAGAAATACGTCAACGCCTTTGAAATCTCTCTCCCGAAGAGTCTCAAAATTTTAATGTTAGGGATGTGAAAATAATAATGCCAACTGTGTAATAAAATAAATTATTTAAATCTTGTCTAAAATGCTTATACCATTCATTTGAGATCCCTTGAATTCTCCTGTTATATTTGTAACACTGTTAAATTTTTAATGCCCGGATCCTCACGGCCGCTGTCACTAGTGTCAGCTGAACTTCTTTAGCGGCAGGATGTGAATCATTCAGCCACCAGGTTCCATGATTGCACTCCAAGCTGCTAGGTCTGTTCAGATTTTCCCCTGTGTAGTAGATAGAAAAAGAAAGATGATATAAAAAGAGGCTGATAAAAATGTCAGAGAGATATTACCCTATCACTGCCATGTGCATTATTACTGTACTTGTCGTTTTGTATTTGAGCTGGATATGGTTACTTATAAATTTGAGTATTTGGAGCTGGACTGAGCTAGAACCTCCAAAAAAGTGTACCTTTCCGGAAGGCTGAGTTCACTGGTTCTGCCGAAATGGTGTTGTAAAATGGAATGATTTATTTGGCTTTAGACAGTTATAGAGTTAAAGGGTCAAGTCTGTTTTATTTAGCTGTATCAGTTTCCCAGGACAGTTGCTGGCGCCATGTCAGTTAGCGTAAGGATAATGAAAGCCTTTAATAGATCAAATGTCCTAGCTTATTACGGATCTCAAACGAGTTAACACACTTCTATACCAGAGGTCGACAACCAGCGGCTCTTCTAGCTTTCATCTGTGGATCTTTTCTTTTCTTATTTGCCGGTTTAATATCTTTAAATGCAAAAAAAAAAAATAAATATACGGACTTGCATGCATGTTGAGGCTCACTGGTACGTTGAAATTTGTCGAAAATTGAGATCAAACTCACACTGCTCAATCTTTCTAACTGAGTTATAACCTTGTACCGCTGAAAGTTTCTTTTGGTCATCATGAATTGGAGCTTAGACAAACAATAAGGCACAGGGCAATGCGATTGTTTTCATCTCCTTCTCTCTCTCTCTCTCTCTCTCTCTCTCTCTCTCTCTCTCTCTCGCTCTCTCTCTTGCTCTCTCTCTCTGTCTCTCTCTTTCTCTCTCCCTTTCTCTCTCTCTCTTTTTCTCCTTTTTTTTGAGGGGGGGTGGGGAGGGCTCATATTGAAATGCGATTTGGAATGTAATCATTCAGTGCATGCCCCAGTGGTTACAGATAACTGAATAAATATACAAGTACATGATCCAAAGAACAGAATAAAAAGTAATAGATAGATGTTTATGCGGCAATAAGTAAAAGGATTTATTTACAGTGAATAAATAGATAGAAAAAAGAAAATAATAATATAGACTAGACAAACGTGTACAGAAAAAGATTTCTTTTTTAAAAAAACAGAAAGAAAGAAAATAGAAACACATGTGTAGATAAACGACAAATGAATAGATAGCTGTCTATAAGGACTATCAGGGGATCGGACCCATCTGAAGTCTTTTATATCCCAAAATTGTCAACTACTGAATTCTGCGTTGTCGACTGTTCTTGAATCCTTCAGGTCTTTTCATTATCAGCTGACAGGTTTTTTCATTATCAGCTGACAGGTCTTTTCATTATCAGCTGACAGGTTTTTTCATTATCAGCTGACAGGTTTTTTCATTATCAGCTGACAGGTTTTTTCATTATCAGCTGACAGGTTTTTTCATTATCAGCTGACAGGTTTTTCCATTATCAGCTGACAGGTTTTTTCATTATCAGCTGACAGGTTTTTTCATTATCAGCTGACAGGTTTTTTCATCCCCCGTTAAATCTAGATTTTGACTCACACGGTCTTTTTCCAAAACATGGTAGCATTATGGATTAAAAATGAGCAAACATTCTAGCTCATTCTTTACCAATGCCACAGTTCAGCGTTAAAGAAGTAAACATTATTTTGTAAAGTTGGAATTTCCTGTTAAGAATACAAACGACAGAACAAATATTTAGTGAAGGGAAATTTCATTTATCTGGCACAGCGTTGGCTTAATACTTGTTTATCTGTGGAAAAAGTATACTTAAATCTCTTTATCTTCTTTATTGATAATAATTTCAATCAAGTTATGTTCATAGTCTGTCATGCTAAAGTCAATTTCACTTTCGTTAAATTTTTTTAGTTAATTTAAGTTAAGTTAAGTTTAGTCAGTTGTAAGTTCAGTTTAATTAATTTTAAGTTCAGTTTTGTAAGTTAACTTTAATTCGTTTTAATTTAAATTTAATAGTTTTAAGTTGAGTTTAGTTTTACGCTAATTGTAGTTCAATTTATGTTTAATTAGTTTTAAGCTGAATGTAGTTAAATTTACATTTAACTAATTTTAAATTATGTTTCGTTAGTCTGAGGTCAAGTTTAGTTAAAGTCTAGTTAGGTGGTTTTCAGTTAAGTTTAATCAGTCTTGAGTTAAGTTTTGTTAAAGTTGAATTTAATTAGTTTTAAGTTCACTTACGTTTGGTCAAGCTGAATGAAGTCAAATCAAGTCAGCTGTAATTATATATTAAAAGCAGCATCGATTGGTATTTAGTATTACCTTCATTTAGAAGAATCCACAACCCAAGATATAAATTATATCCAATTTTTGTCATGCACGGCAAAGCATATGACTATGACATTGTACAAGTCAAAGTCAGTTCCAATAGGAAAAGAGAATGAAAAAAAAACATATTCAAAACAGGGTCAAATATTAAACATTATACAATACAGTGTATGCAAACAGGCAATATCAACGGACGGAAAGCCAAAAAAAAAAAATCTGTAAAATGTCTTTGACAGCCGGAACTTTTGACAGTGCGCAAGACTGGGCGAGCAGTAACAACAACTGTATTTCAAATACTGAGAAAATTTAGCTCGATCTGAATGAACTGGGATTTATCGTCAATACACAGCGGTTTTTTGGATATTCACAATCTCAGCAACAAGTGTATTTATATTGGGGCGTCCACTTTATTATTTAATTATTTTTTTTTAAATGGTACCCTAAGGCATATCCAAAACCATGCATCAGAGCCGGCGGTGGTGTCAGGACATGAGATCTCTGGCTCATCATATGTGACTGATTGCCGTTTAGTGAAAAGGCGTTTTCTTTTGGTGGGCCTAAATTGTGGAACAACATCAGCGTTGACGCCAGGAAAAGTGAAAACTTCGTTACATTTAAAAATAGGCTCAAACTGAATTGTTCGTTGAAACTGAATGATGTCCCTTTTTTATCTCAGATGTTCGAGGATGAGAGTAGATCAAGTATTTGTTAATGTGTGTGAGTGGGTGCATAATGAATTGACCTTATGTTCATCCTGTTTCTAATTTCAGTTCAGCGCCTTGGAACATATCGTTTTTTGTGGATTTGAGCGCTATACAAGTTAATTATTATTATTACCACTACTACTATTCCAAATCAATCTCTTGGATCTAAGACGAAAACAAATTTTACCTGACGCTAACAGGCAGACAAATCTGAAGAAAATCCGTGAGGAAGTAGGAATATAAACTGATGTACACCCAGCTACTATCGCTGTCTGCTCTGAACTGAACAGCAGCCAAACTACAACACAATCACTGGTGATCAGGGGGCGGAGTTTTATAGTTATTTACAGAATATAAAGTAAACTCAAATGTCAGTTCAGCCGAATAAATCTGCTACAGCCCACCTTTGTGACGCCGCTGCCAGCACAATGAAGCTATTTAGCATGTCCTATTCCATTACCCAAGATATAATCAGCCCAGAAAGGCTTAAGCTTGGTTCTAGGGTGTACGGAAACGGAAACGGCAAAGGAAACGTCAAGCATCTACCAAGTAATAAAATGAAAGAGTGTTTCCATTTGTGCGGAAACGACGTTCACCTATACGTGAAAATATTTTTTCTATTTCACTACTTGAAGGTTTTTTTTAACGTTTCCGTTTCCGTACACATGAAAACACGGCTTCAGAGGCTACGCAGCTTTTTTTGTTGTTGTTGTTGTTATGTTCAAGATCAGAGGATCGAGGTTGCATAATTACATGCACATTATTGAACTTTCAGCTGACTACATTCCATTATGCAGACCGATAAACTTTCTAAGATAGCTCAATCTTCAATAGCCTTTGATCCCTTTCATAACACCGTGGGTAAATGCTGAACATTTTTCCATAATAACATCAGCTCTTGTAATTTGAACCTGTTAAACATGTTTTAGTGTCAACTTAAGATACCACAGTCGTGAATAGGCGCTTTTGTTGTATTGTCAATGGTATTGGTACATGAAATTTTCCTACTAGTGTATAATACAGTATGCAAAGATTTCAGTTCATCGGCGTTAAACTTAATGAGAAAGTTTACATCTGTCACGGCGTTACAGTTTGAAAATTGCTAGTGCTTGTAATCCTTAGCTTTGAGTTAGATAATCCAACACTTTCTCGTTTGTTTGCGTTGATAGGCGTACGCGTACATACATGTAGGTCTACTTGACAGCTCCTGCCTCTGTGTGGGTTGATCTGCCCTGGGGAAAAACCGCGTCATGTATTTCGAAATTGATGGGTCTGTTACTGGAATACAAGATTTGCAATTTGTCATTTCTATAATACATGCGCGGTTTGTTAAATAAATGGCAAAGCTAAAAGAAAAAAAATACTGCATCTGTATTTGCAGGCTGTCACGTCAGTTTGGATGTGCATTGTTGCCGGATTAACCATTAAGCAAAACAAGCACGTGCATAAGGCATCAAGGGAAAGAAGGGGGGGGGGGCACCACAGAAATTTTTCATTGAGGGATTTATCATGGACCACATGCTGCAAAACTGCAAATGGTGCAGCTGAACCAGAGTCTACAAAAAGGGGCCCCATAAAATGAAACAAAAATTAAAGTATTTGCTGGTATATAAGACTCGCTTTTATTTTTTAATGTATATATATAAAATTGCCCGGCATCGGATGTGGCCGTACACCTTCAATGGAGAAGGCCTCGGCGTTTACAGTATGTTATAGCAGTTTATGGAGGCACCACAATTTTAAGTGCTTTGGGCCCCTAAAGGTCTTAATCCGGCCCCGTTCGTGTTACAATGGATTACCGAGCTGAAGCCTCACGCGGAAGTTTGAAGATCGCGAAGTTTTATTTTATTTCAATTCTTGTAACCCTTCGTATAATTATCTTACTGTTTATTTCTAGTGAGAATCTTTGAAAAAGACAGGTTTGTTTCCTGTAAATCTTATTTTAACATTTATAAATAAACTGACTAAACATAAAAAAATAACAACTTATCGAGAGCATGAGCAAAAATTAACACATTGTGTTGACGAGTCATCATGAACCACCCATCATTCTGTACCGAAATCTGCGTTTAGTTTACATTAAAGAAAAAAAAAAAAATTTTTTTTTAAATCCGCCGTTAAGATCAAGATCTTTTGACGATAAAAAAAAGATTGGTTTATATATGATGTTATACTTTTTTTTATTATTATTGGGCTATTCTTTCATGACAGTTTATATAACGTGAAAACTTCCAATTGCAGAACCAGTCCAATTCGTGGTTTTGTGAGATAACCAAGGACAAGCAAGAAATCTGCACTGAATCGAGTTATCGCCTGTGTTTGACAAATGACTAAAAGGTGTCAAACAACTACCTAAACAATAGAAACAGGATGATGGGCTTGAAAGACGCAACTGAGAGTGACATATTGACCATGGGAATTTCATGATCAGACCATGGTAGACATGGATTCTGGAGCGGGGAAGCAACAGACCCCCAAACACAGGTCATCGGCTAGGGGATTTCTCGTCCTATCGAACACTGCCATGGGTCCTGCAATCTCTGGGCTGTGCATGATATGACTCTGAACGTCACAGAAAATCCCTGGGATGTGTTGGAGCTGTCCTTTGTTTGGGGGTGTGTTGCTGCCCCGCTCCTGAATTTGCTAAAACTCGTACGGAAAAAAAATCACGCGGCCAGGCTTGAGTCGATTGGACTGATAGAGCCCAAGAGGGTCCCGAGCTAGGGTCCATAGTCTTGTCAAAAATACATAAAAATACATTGCAGCATACATACCTCATTGCAGGATTCATAGAGAATTTAATTTTGACCTGAATTCTTGAAAAGTCAATAATGTTTAATTTGTGCTGAGATGCAGTTTTGTCCATTAATTCCTGTACACTTTTTAAGTGCACAGTTTGATTACTTTCCATTCTATCACAGAGATTAGAGTCTATAATAAAAATGATTAATATCTCTGAGTTTCCACAGAACTTGGTTATCAACATGGGGTCCCGCAAAAAGATGTTTCTAACTGGGTCCCGAAGCTTATAAGGCCGACCGTGGTGGCGGAATGGCCGTTTCAAACATGATTCAATCAGTCACTGAAATAGATCAAACGAAACAGATGAAAATAATGTATACAATCTATAAATCATAGCACACCTCGCGCCCTGGACATTCAATGCTGTTTTTACTCACCACAGAATTTCAGCAGTTCAGGTAATCCATACCACCCTTCACTTTGCAACGCTTGATCTAGTTAAGTCTGTGTTTTCACAAACTGCAACGGGATAAACAAACTGCGACGGAATAACGGAAAATATTGAACCTAAATGTTTCAGATCTTACAAAGCGAATAGCGTTGTACGGGAAGTGTTACACATTGAACAGAAACCGGATTTGCGGTCACGTTGGGTTAGAACAGTGATTCTCAAACGGGAGGCACTTGGACTCTTGGGTAGGAAATTTCAGATCTATGGGGGGGGGGGGAGGGGGGGATTAATGACTATTGGTGAATCACATTTGGATGACACGTTTGTCTAGAGGCAAGGTGCTCGCCTCTCATGCCGAAGGTACCGGGTTCGATCCCCGGTCGGTGCAGGCAATGCTGGAATTTTTTTCTGGGGAAAAATTCCTGTCCCTGATTATATGGTAGGTAGGATCGAGCACCTAGTCTTCTCAGATAAGGACGGAAAACTCGGAGGGCCCTTGTGCATGTTGCATTACATTAAAGATACCTTGGCAGTTGAAAGTCGAAAGAACAGGCCGAACAAGGCCGCTGTCCTGCCAAATTTAAATATATAAAAAACAACAAATCCCTACCACAAAAACACACAGAAACAAGAAGAAGAAAAATAAAAACAAGAAACGTGAAGTGTAAAATGCCAAGAACTGCGAACCTCCTCAAATAAAAGACCTAAAACGATAAATCACATCTGGCCTTCCAACAGTAGGTTTGGGCATTAAATCAATTAAAGTTTCGTGATCTGCTGAAAAATAGATTTCTTTTTCCATTTGATTGCATCTAAAAGATGATATGGTTTTGAAAATCGTTTTAATAATTGCCACTGTAAAAGTATAATGGCGAAAAGGTATTAGATAACAATTCAATAGCGGGGATGAATTGAGCAAATCCACAAGAGGAGGTATAATTATGGCCTAGGACTCAGAGAATCATTGCTTTCGAACCTTATCTATAGTTGAGATTTAGTTTTGTAAACTGTTTAAGAGTTGCCACTGTAAAAGTATAGTGGTGAAAAAGTATTAGATGACAATTCAATATGGGGGAGGAATTGGGGAATTCTGGGATCCGCGAGAGGAGGTATAGGGCCTAGGACTCTGAGAACCATTGGTTTCGAACCTTATCTGTAGTTGAGATTTAGACCAGCAGGGGGTGCGGTATGAAAATTTATATCGCTGGTTTAATACTGGGCAGCTCTTACACGGGTAGTTGTCGATAAGAAGGCAATTGAAACTGGTCAGTGAGAAAAGTAAGGCAGCTAAAACTGTTGATAGAAGTTGAGATTGTTGCTAATTCTGGACAATAGAATTTCACAGGTGGCACCTCACTGCATACTTTTCTCTTCCCCCCCCCCCCATACATAGACATACATTTCACACCTTCCTACTTCCACCATTCGAGTTTGAGTTTGAGTTCGAGTTTAAGTGTGGGTTTTACGGCGCGATAGCATGAAAACTGCCACTTTTCGCTTTTCGCGGTCTATTTTGGGTACATTTATTTATGTTTTCAGAGCTTCATCAATCTGAATTTCACAAATAGAGTTAAACAGTTCCGTATAGATTTATTTGGTAAAATTCTCAAAGGTTGTTTTGCATAGATCTGAAGAGAGTTTTGAAAATGTGTATAAATGTTTTTAAAACAAGCTGTAGATCTTACCTTCTTTCAGTAAGAACAAGATGCTTCCACTCCATGTAAAGAAAAACAGTGTAGGGTTCTAGGAAACCACCTATAAAATTCATCGTTCAATATTCAGTAAATAGAAGGTAGGCAAAAACGTGCATTTTATCAACACAGTTATCTTACAATTAATACACAGTTATATTTCAGCCCCCAAATGCATCTGAGCTTTATAAATGTTTTGTTTTCTTTAATTTCATTGCAAAGTACTTTTTAATGAATTCTTAATATTTATGTATTTATTTATTTATTCATTCTCCAGGCGATCTCAAAGTAACTTTTGGCTCAGCCTATACTATTTAGGTATTTAGTTTGCTTGATCTATCTACCCAGTCTCTCAAGCAAGCAGACAATAGGAAGAAGTAACAAAAAATTAATGGCGTAACGATAACCGTGGTAAAGAAAGGCAAAGTCAGTTATTTCAACATAACGATATTATGGACTGTCCAGATAACAGAAAAGTACTAACCAACACCGCGGCGCCATCGAAAAAGAGCGGGATTAAAAAAAAAAAAGAAATAAAGAAAGAAAAAAATAGTTTCCTTGATTAATAAGCCTGAGGACATGAAAATAATTATGTGAAACTAATTTGTAAAGCAGGCTTTATGTGGGTATCGACATGGAAAAACATATTTTATTTGGAGTCAGTGCTTCTTTATCAAGGCAAAAAAATTGTTTCATTTATTTGTATACGATCTGCCACTTTTCCAATGATGCGTAGTTAAGACGCTGGACTTCACAAATTAATTTTCCGTCATTGTGGGGAAAATTAAAACTTAGGGGCGTATTTCAGTTCTCACAATGAGATAAAAGCAGAAATGGCACAACTAAAAATATACAAAAAAAGATACCTGGAACCGACTGCCCTTATTATATGCATGACTCCAACGTGTCAAAGCAATAACACTGGAATGATACTACAGAGCAGAGCTAAGCATTTTTTTTTTTCAATTTTATTTTAGAGATGTTCATAATTTTGGGCCAGACTTTTTAAGTTATCTTTCTCGTCCTGAGGAGATGCAGGGGGGGGGGGGGGAGCAATCAAGGGGTTGGGGGGGGGGGGCTTATGTATTGTATCATATATGCTGTATTTATTTTCATTTTGATTTTGAAATCATTTTTTTATTATTCATTTCTTAAAAATTATTGTATTTTTTTGTTGTTGTTGTTGTCTGTTACTAGCGTAGGGTTTTGCAAAATACTCTGAATTACTTTCTGAGATGAGGCGTGTCATAGTGCCGGTTTTCCTGATTAATCAAAAGCAGTTCAAGAGCAGTTCAGTGGGGAGAGTAGTATAGCTGATAATGCGTCAATTTCGCTATGACCACGTGGCCAAAAGCCATTGGCTGACGCCTCTGTGAGACAAAGATCTTCTCGCCAAAGACCATCTTTTGTTTTTCAACAAAGGAAGGTTCTAAATTGACTACAGTAAAATGCTCATGCCTAAGAGAAGGTGAAATGTATCGATCTGCCAGTCTGTTTGTTTGACTGCTGGAGATAAATTATCATTTTCACCACAGGGGTTTTGTTACGAAACTGAGTTTTCAACAAAAGAATTTGTAAACTGCTTTTCAAAACCTGGAACAGTAATATGCAGGAGTGAATATGTACATAAAGTCCTCTTCATTTTTTTAATCGTTTCACTTACTCATTTCAAGTCCGCCACAAAGACTTTTGTATAATTTTAGCTACTCTGAAAACAAAAATGATATGTAGCTAAGACTTAAAATCATATTTATTTACCGTGGGGGTGGACAGAATGTCACTGCAAGTGTACACTCCTTTCACATTATAATAGTATTTGAACTAAAAAGCATGCTGTCATTAAGTCAACTGTATGGCACTGCATGAGAGTTCTATATTTCACTAAATTCCCGGGCATTTGAATAATGTTTGCTCTGAGTGTGGTTTTAAGTGGCCCATTCTAAGTGCGTCATTCTTGACAGTGATAACCGGTATATTTCACCATCTTGCCCCAACCCGTTATATTTATATAGTTGTTTTTTTTTTTGTGGTGTTTTTTTTTTTTAACGATCAGTGCAGATGTTTATTTTATTCTTATTCAGTTTCAGAAAAAGAGTACAGGGTAAATAAAAAAATTGGTGCCAGGACTGACAATTGAATGGAACCTCATCTTTCAGACAAAGTAGTGGTAAGGAAATTATAATTAAAATAATATTTGATACTAGCATTATTAACATTGTTCCCTCTAATTTTAGTCGTCAAATAGTCAAATTGACAACAACAAAAACTAATAGTCATTTATTGATGAAACAAATGGAAATACAAAAAAAGTTGACATTTCAACACCAGAATGCGAAATTCATATATCAGTCAGCCTTTTCAATTATCAGAAGTCCAGGATATAGCAATTCAGCAAATTTTCGGTAGAAATATTTAAAATGAAAGTAAAAAAGGAGAAGGAAAGGAAGAACAGAACAGAAAATGAAGACGAAGAAAGAGTCTGCATCAAATCATTCTGATCACGTACACTGTGTGTTGCCGAATGAAAATTGATTATTTGTTTTTCAACCGTCGGAAGGATTACATTAACAAAATCTGACTCTATTTTCTGCTTCGATATTCTAAAAGTATTCTGCAAAATGAATGAATGATGGCAAAAGTTACAAAAATCAAAGTAAATGGAGTCCAAGGAACCAAGAATTGGATACAGCTGAAAGTTACCTGATGCTGATAACTTGAGGCCCGAAACTATGCTCTGAAACTGTCTAATTATATAACAAGTAGAAACCATGATTCAGGCTAAGCGTAAAATGCGGTTTAACATTTTCGTGTGGCTTAAAGTAAAGATTCTGAGTACTTGATATTTCAGGTTAGGCCTTTTCTTTAAGGTTTTCTTACTTGTTTTCAGTATACTGGCCCCAAGTTATAACTTTAACAACGTAACTGCCAGTCAAGATCAAGAGACAAGGCCTGAAGCAAAATTCGAGGAGGGCTGAGACGTGATCTCCATAATGTCTATCTTCAATGACAGTGACGCACAAAGTATGTGTCTACATTAGCATAATGGCTGACAGGGATGACCTCTCAGACCTTTCAGTGGAGTGCATAATGCCACTTGATAGATAATTATTATAAAGCAAATTTAAATGTATGAATTCTGAACCAATTTTAACCTTATTGTTATAAAGCTAATTTAAATGCATGAAGCCTGAACAGATTTAAACATTTTCCTTTGATCATAGTATTTCTATGTATATAATTCACAAATTCTGCACCTTCGAACGCAAAGGGCTTGTTTCTTAGGCCACCTACAGTAACCAAATTTTGCATATAGGTTTCAAATACCTTGGAGGGTGCATCGAAGTCGGGATTTTTTTTTTAATTGATTTTGTTTTCCTTTTTTTTTTTTTTTGAGCTTGCTTTGTATCGAAGACGGCTGGTCCCTGATCTCTATTTTTCATGAACACATGACCCGTGACGTGAACATTTACTGTCATATGTAGGTCACTGCTGTCAGCTAATTTCAACTATTCGACGTCCTCGGGGCTAAAATTAAAACACAGGAATACCCTGCTGCTTGCTACGCCGAGACAGATGTAGAGAGGGTCTGCACGGAGGGCGGCTATAAGCTGGTGTCTCAATAATCCTCTTCACTCCTCATTTTCTCCTACACTTTCTTTTTCTTCCCACTTTTTTTTTTAAAATTTCATGAGGTCTCTAAGAGGCTATCCTCTGTGTCTTTATACTGAGGCTGGTCTGTTCTTGATAGATTTTTTTGTTTAAAAAACTAAAGGGCAGTTTGTATCGAGTTCTGGTTTGTGTTTGAGTTTGGGATAAACGGCCCGTCGGCACGATGCGGCCACATTGCGCCTTGCAACAGTCGGGCTAAAATGAAGAAAGTGAAGAGATCAGATATTATGTGGTCAGCTGATCTCGCTTCGGTCACAGAGACCTACTGATTTAATACCCATTGTGTATGATATTGTAACCATAGCTATAGCTCATTATCCACTTTGATAAGGGCCTAGTTTTCGCCTTACATCTTTGTTGTTGTTGTTGGGCGCCTGATGGGGGGGGGGGGTACTTACTTTACTGTAGCTTGTCTGTCAGATCTTGATCAGTTAAAATTTCACAAATAAAAATCTAGGGGGAAAAGGCCGGTGTGAATTAGTTTTGTCTGTACGGTTCTAAAACAAGTATTTTTTTGTACTGAATTATTATGAACAAACTTAAAAGCCTCGAATTTGTGAATTATATACACAGGTTTAATAATATTTTTGTAAATATACTTCGAAAATTTTACTTAAACTGTATAGTTCAGTCTTCCTCGGGAAGAACAAAAGGCTCTGCTGATCAACGTTTGAAATGAGTTGTTTCTATGGATCAGCGAGCATAGGACCCTCTTTGGATGTCTGTGAAATCCACATATTATTCGGTTAAAATATGATCCACTGTTAGTTTGTAATTATAACAAATCATTCGCTACACATTCTGGGAGGAGGGGGGTGTCAAACAGATATGTGGGTGAATTGGACAAAACCTGGCTAAAGGTGAAATTTTTATTCTTCAGAAAATCAGAATAAATATTTTTAAGGTGATTTCAAACAAAACGCTTTAACCCTTTAGTGCCCAAACATAAAATGCCTTGTCCAAAAATCTTGAAATAATTACGTAAAATTTATGAAATGAATGAAAGAAAATGAAAGGACAAAAAAAAAAAAAAAAAGACCATAATATTATCAAGTGCATATACTGCAGAACTGCACACTCTTCTCAGCACTACGGGAAACATATTGGCCCAAACCCACCGACCTGAATGTCAGACTCTATAGTGCTCTGCCAGAACTGCAGAAAACCGTAAATTTTCTTAAAAGAACAAATCTGCAGATTTAGATTTGGTGAACGAAAGAAGAAGAATAATTATCAAAGTAAATTAATTCATTTAGAACTTAAAAGTTGTCCAAAATTCCACCGAATGAAGGCTTCCAAATATGGTATCCTGGGCACTACAGGGTTAAATGAATGCAGAAAAATGGCTAAACGTTCACATTATAAGCAAATCTCAACTTCCAGAGAAAATGTCCCCCCTTTGGAGGGTTTTTCTCTGGCAGTTGATCTTTCACCTTAGACCGATTTCATCAGATCCACTCACATATTCTTGTGAATACCGTATTGAGTCCTTGCTCAAGTGTATAGTTTGTTGAAATGATTAAGTTGAAATTGTAATGAAAATTTTTGAGTCTGTCGCATAGGTCATGTGGTGGAATACCGAGAAGTGAAGGGATAGAAACATTATTTTTTGTATGAAGTCCAGCACAAAAACAATTTGCGTGTGTGTGTCTTTCTAAAGAAAATGATCATGAAATGTCCCTTTTTTCTCCAAAATCTCTAACATTCGTAAGCAGAATGTTCGACAAACAAAAAAACAAAATCTTCAGTTTCCACTAGATATTCAAAAAACTAATTAACCAATGCCATTGGGTTGTGCTATGGTTTTTTGCGCAAAATAAAGATGTGACCCAAAAGAAGGAGAGAGTGGGGTGCAATCTTATAATTTTGCAAAGCCCTGCAAGAAAAAACAATAAACTATAGAATAAATTCTGAGAGAAAAATAAAATGTAAATGAAAGTGACTGACGACAGCAGCTTCCCCTCACTAAGGACTTTCATTAGATTTTATAGTTACAATAATTAAACTAACTAAAGTCTCTCACACTGATATTCGGAGACAGACATAGGTTACAGACATTGCGGAATTTATACTACAACAAAAATGGAAATGGGCTGGCCATGTCGGAAGAATGAAAGACAGCAAATGGACAAAGCGTTGCTATGAGTGGAGGTCCAGAACAGGAAAAAGAACACCAGGACGCCGTGAGAGACGATGGAGCAATGATATTATAATGTAGACAGCTGGACAGGTATGGATATGGCGGGCGGAAAACAGAGAAGAACAGAAATCGTTGGTGGAGGGCTACATCCTGTAGTGGACTGACGAGGCCTAACAAGAACAAGAACAAGAAATTTATATTCTACACTCATCAAACATCCATTCAAAGAAACTGGAAAAGTTCATTTCAGTACAAATTATTACACGGTGCAGAGTTATTTTACCATCAGCACACACACACACACAAAAAATGTAATTAAATTTTGTCTAATTGGCAAACTTGAATTTTAAGTTGACGAAATATTCCCCTAAATACAAGTCAGGACTCGCAGACAAGCAGTCGTATTGATTTAATTTTCTACAAATATTTCATATTCTACTATTTTTTAAAAATTGTTTGATTGTTTTATCTATTCATTTTTTTTTTTTTTCGTTTGTTTTACGGAAGAAGGTTTTTAACCGAAATTTCGGTCTGTCTTCCCTTTTTCTTTTGCGTTATACTGTATCGTTTCGGCATTATTTCTTATGAGAGGTTTTGCTATATACAACTTTTTCTTCTTGCCTTCTTTTGACTTTGAATTTTAGGTGGACGCAGATCTCTGTTTTTCTACATCCCCATCTTTCGGTTATATAAATATACAGGAAAACACCTTAGGCTCGAAAACCACTGGACGAATCTTTCTGGAATTTGTAATGAAATGTGGTGGCCGACCAAATAGGCTATATGAGAGCATGCAAGTAAGTGCGACCGAGGAGAAGTCTACAAAATGAGCAAATAATTTGAAATCGAAATTCTCGGCGGGCACTGAATTTTGCCATGTCGCGACGTTAGTTTTTGTTTGCTCCGACTCCACTTTTTGCACTAGTGAGAAATTCGACGTTAAACGTTTGAGGCTTTAGTATTATGATAAGGAGTTGGAATGGGAACTGTGAAACAGCTTGATAAGTGCCACGAGGCATTTTAAACAAGTGTCAAAGTGTGCATTTGTTATACTTCTTCTACATAACTAAACTGTCTCCAGTTTTTTTTCAGAAAATGGAGATAGAACAAACAAGAGCTGAAGTCGCGATGTAGCTGTGGAATTCATGTCTTTGCACTCTGCTCTATTTAAATTTTAAAGTCCATTTAACACAATACTACACCATTTTACCCCCGGTCATACAAATCGTTTCATTCTTGTAAACGCGACGATAAATAACGAACTTTATAGACCAAATAAATAATAAACTACCTTATAAATTCTGATGTCCACGTCAAGCAAATAGAGTAGATCACCCGAGAGAGCGTTAATTCACTGTTGAATCCACCTGTAGTTCGGATGTCAACTTAACACTCGAGTCGAATCTGAAGAATGTTGTCTAGGCTAACCGCAGGCAGTCCAGATTATCAGCAGCTGACGTCACAGGGGATCTCAACTTCTTGTGGCAGGAGGCTTGTTGCATGTTCTTTCAGCGCGATCAGAGCTCAAGGTAAAATAACGAGCGAAATTATGCATCCTTAGTTCTCGTTTGTTCCAACTCCACTTTTTGGTTGTTGTTGTTTTTTTGTGCAAAACTGAGAAATTCGACGTTAAACGTTTGCGGCTTTAGTATTATGATAAGGAGTTAGAATAAATCGGAACTGTGAAACAGCTTGATAAGTGCCACAACGCACTTCAAACAAGTGTCAAAGTGTGCATTTGTTATGCCTCTTCTACATACAAAAAGATTGTCAGTTTTTCACAAAATGGAGATAGAACGAACAAGAACTTTGGTAGCAATTTAGTTCAATAGGGCACTAAGTCTGTTTCCAGTTAGATCTGTTTTGCCTCGGTTTTGTAGATTATGGAGTTGAACAGGACCTCGTACATTAGTGAAAATGAAACAAGTCTATGTCTTATTCAAAAGTAGTTCAAGTTAGAGTCAAAATCGATGCTAAACAGACTTGACCAGGGGCGAAGCGTGGCCCTCTGCAGAGGGTAATCAGAATTTAAGCTAGTAAGATCCTCATAATAGGACGTATCGCTACGTCATATTCACATAATCATAAAGGCAGCGACTAAAACAATGAAACGGGTGCTAGGCACTGCAAAAATCTGAAGAGCGAACTATACTTGTCAACAGGACAGGAATGCAGCAATTTACAAGCCAAACTAATCTGAAAAACTATTCATTCATACCAACAGACTTATAAACGCATATTTTTCACCCATTTTTTAAAATATAATTTGAACGGCACGTTTTCATTGCCATATTCATAGCCAGAGATTTTGTTATTCTACCATCTCATAAAGTTTCTCGGAAAGGACCCATTAACATTAAATTTTAATGGTAGAAATTGCTCAAACGGCATCTCTGTGACACAACAATGTGTAGCGATTTCGGAGAAGTGGCTATCTGCCGTTGCGGTTTAGGTTCAAGCGACCTATCAAGTGAATTGATGTTCTTAATACGTTCGACTGATTTTGATCACAGTTATATCTAGATCTAGACTATAATAATTATTATTCTTTGATAGCTCTTGCTGTGCGTAGAGTAAATTATTCTTAGATTACCTCAAACAGAAAAAAAAAAGATCCACACAAACTCTTTCACTCTACTCTTTACCTTTCGATTGGGATGAAAACGACCGCATAGTGAAAAACTTGAATAAGTACGTAAAATCAGGTCAAACCTTGATTATAAACCTATTTTTTTTTCCCCCACTATTTTGCTGTCTGCAGCGCCGCTTTGACGAAAACAGGCTATGCTCAAGCTAGCTTCTGGGTGTAGTCAAGTCTTCTTCGTCTTTGTTAATCACTGATTTTGGACCAGTTCATATGGTGTAAGTCCCTACAAAGATGCTTTTCGGTGAGGGGTGTTACACTATAACAACAAACCCAAAATAGCAAGGTAGAATAGAATGCTGAACTGTCTAAATGGACTTGGAGTTGGGCTCCGATCTGAAAAGCGTAGTAATTCTAGAATTAATATTCGAAGGGTAATCACTGATTATTTGATTATGAGGAAGCCTCGCCCCTGGACTTGACTGAGTGCGTTACTCGACTAACATGGGAATCAGCTCACTGACAGACTCGGATTTTTTTTCTACCAAATTTCAAGGTCTTGATAACGATGGGTGAACTTAACTCTTTCGGGGCGTATCCGCGATTTATCGGTGCCAATGAACGCCACGTTTGGACATATCGCCGATTTATATTGTATTCTACATTCAATTCTCTTTTATTTGATGTACATGTATAACATTTTACTTTCCTATCTATACTTTTTTTTCTGTAAGCGTTTTTTCTGAACCGTGCTGTTTTTTAACCAAAGTGGGGAAAAAATTAATTACGTCCAGACTAGACCGATGCCCTTAACACTGATGTCCTGAAAGAGTTTAAAAAAAAAAAAAAACAGAAAAAGTAAAAGGATGAAAATAAATATACTTTGAAATAAAAAGATCATATGAATTTCATAATCATGTCTTATAATGAACATGCTTTCTTTGTAGAATGTTCGACATGCTACTGTGAAATAGCCACAAGTTCTTTTCACTTTTTTTTACTAGAAGTACCTTTTCTTCTCTTTCTAAAATGAATCTCAGTGTATAGTTGTATTGTGGTACATAATTGCAGTTTGTCACGGAGTGGATGCTATCTATTGTAAGGCTGATGGCACTATTGCGTCTGTTTCGACTCTAATGTGCGAGGTCTCTCTTTCCGCCTGCCGACTCAAGACAGTTTTGACGCCCTCAAACTAGTGAGACCAGACTTTGTTTTAGTCTCGGCAGTGAGTGAGGTCCTGTTTAATTCTGCATTTCGCGTGGAGACTAAACAAGACTTGACTCGGTAGGCCACCTGCCTAACTATTCTCAGCCTAGTTAGTGACATCACCTTAGTCTTGTTATTATCCCTTATAGAAGTCGTCTTATTGTCCCTCATAGAAGTCTTGTTATTATCCCTTCCAGAAGTCTTGTTATTATCCCTTATAAGAGTTAAGTTATTTTATGTAAGTATTGTTATCATCCCCTATATCAGTCTTGTTATTATCCCTTCCAGAAGGCTTGCTGTCACCCCTTCTTGAAGTCTTGTTATTATCCCTCATATAAGTCTTGTTGTTATCCCTTCCAGAAGGCTTGTTATTATCCAATTTAGAAGACTTGTTAATATCCCTTTTAGAAACCTTGCTAATATCCCTTATAGAGGTCTTTTTATTATCCCTTATGAAAGACGTTATTATCCCTTATAGAGGTCTTGTTATTATCCCTTACAGAAGTCTTATTACTATCACTTATAGAGATCTTGTTATTATCCCTAATGGAAGTTTCGTTATAATCCCTCATGGAGGTCTTATTATCACTTTACTGGTCCCGGTTTCTGTTTGAGACTCCTTGCTTTACTTTATAGGAGCGTCTTCATTTTGAGAGAATGAAGGGTATATGATGCAAACAATGTCTTGGATTTCTGGGTGAGGGAGGTCGGGGTCGGCGAGGTGATAATGCTGGGTAAAAGCGGATATGAAATTGGATGTCATGTGACCAGAAAGTTTTGCCTTGTTGTTAAAGTCCTTACTGGACAGAACAGTGGTGATGGGTGGAGACAGTGATATCAGACAAACGTAATGGCTGGATTGAATTCATTTATCACAACGTTAATATTCATGACTTCAGTTCTTGTTTGTTCTATCTCTATTTTCTGAAAAACTG
This sequence comes from Onchidella celtica, assembly GCA_963931925.1. Taxonomy (NCBI): domain Eukaryota; kingdom Metazoa; phylum Mollusca; class Gastropoda; order Systellommatophora; family Onchidiidae; genus Onchidella; species Onchidella celtica. The sequence continues at coordinate 28,537,895 of OZ007578.1, forward strand.
GAGATCTTTTAGTATGTGGAAGAGGTATAAAAAAAAAAAATGCACATTTTGATGCTTGTTTAAAATGTGTTTTGGCACTTATCAAGCTGTTTCATGGTGCCGATGTATTCTGGCTCCTCGTCATAATCCTAAAGCCCCAAATGTTTAACGCCGAATTGCTCGTGTGTTCAAAAACTGAAGTTGGAACAAACAAGAACTAAGATCGCCTATTGTCTACCTAATCTTAAAATTGATATAAATAAATGTGGTGACTCCGTTAGGTACACGCCTAGACTAAACCTTGGGTGGCTCTCGTTGCCTCTATTTTGCTTTCTCTCTCCTTCCATTCCACTTTAATAAACCGAGAGACAGTGTTTCTCCCCTCTCCCAGCCTACATCTAAAAATGGTACTGTTCCTTTCAATTTTTTTATTAAATCTTTTTATTTCTTTGTTTCCTTCTCTACACATACCGGGAAATCTCGACGAAATACAAGGAAAACACTTGAGTTTGCCCGAAGTGGACGTTTAAAAATCAGATCATTTAAAACATGACAATTTCTGTCAACATCCGGTTGACGTAAGGTAATCGATGTTTTCAGGATTAGGCCGGCAAAACTGACGTTTTGGTCAACGTCTTTCATCAAGTTGTAGGGGCTATCTTGACTTGAAAAGGTGGGGCTTGTGGCAAAATACAAGGATAACGCTTGTCTGAAGTGGACTTTTAGAAATCAGATCGCTCAGAACATGACAATCTCTGGCGACATCCGCTTCATGTAATCAGTGTTTTCAGGATTTGGCCGGCAAAACTGACGTTTTGATCAATTCTTTTCTCGAGGGCTGTCCTGACCCGAAAAGGTGGGGCTGGTGACAAAATACAAGAATAACACTTGTCTGAAGTGGACGTTAAAAATCAGACCACTCAAAACATGACAATCTCTGGCACTATCCGGTTGAGATATTCAATGATTTCAGGGTTCGGCCGGCAAAAAAAGTGATGTTTTCATAAATCCTTCTCTTCAATTTGCTGGGCTGTCTTGATCTGAACAGGTGGGGCTGGTGGTGCACTAAGTCAAGACTATTTTTGCGACGGTTTCAGTGTGAGATTTGGACTTGGAGTTGAACGGAACCCCGTGCACTTGCGAGACTGAAACCCGTTTGTCTTACTAGTTCGGCCGCGACAAAGCTGTCTTGAGACAACTGGCGGATAGAGAGCCCCACTCACTGAGTCAAAACAGACCTGACTCAATGAGACACCCGGCCTTAGAGGAGGGAAGGTGGGGAGGGGGGGTTTTCCTCTGCTAAGATTTTGATCGTGAAAACACCAGTGTCAAGCTTTACTGTCTCCATGATACTACAAAGGTTGGCATACCGCAAGGGTTGGAGTACTTCCAGGACAAGCTGAGAACCACTGATTGAAAGACTCTCCTTCCCCCTTACTAATCAAGGTCCATTAATACCAGTGGTAAGGTCCGGTGTCCACCTCCCCAGTCAAATACAGCTGAGGGTTTATCAATTACTATTCAATGAAAGTTGCCGAGAAAACTACAAGCTGTGACCGATCAGTGACGAGTCTGACTTCAATTTACTGTACCTCCGCCTGGCAATGGATCACGCCGCTTAAACCAGCATCTGCTTAAAGGAAAATGTTGCCATCTGGGCACGGATACATGAAACTCATCAAAATAAAACACAATTACACAAACACAATACACACACACAAGCATACATACACAGATAATACACTCACATACACGCATAAAATAATTTTTAAAAAGTTGAAATGTGGCTGAGCCCACTCCACCCAGATATGAAAAAAGAATGTAGTATTTTGTTAATAATAATTAATGACAGTGTAACCGGAGACATAGAATACCGAGACAAACCATTCCGTCTCCCGCTATATGTCCACAAATTGGGCGAGCATAAATACGGTGTGTGCTACTCTTTTTCGTTCCATTATGAAAGGGTGCGGGGCGAATTGTTGCACTGTTGTCATCGATGATACGCGCGCAAGTCGACGGAAATGGGAATATGACGAATTGATTCCTCTCGGTATCCTATGTCTCGGCTATAAACCATGTCATGAATTCTAGATGAAAAAAAAAAAATCTAAATGAAAATAAAGATGGCGCTATTGCCAACCTGCCCCCCCCCCCCAATCCACCCACCCACCCCCTTCCAAAAAAAAAAAAAAAACTTTAACAAAGAATCACACTGATAACAAGAAATTTTAAAGTTTGGACAATATAGATATTATGTCCTCCTCGGACGCCTTTGCCAAGCAATAAAATACATGATTGTATTCTTATGACATGTAAAATAGCTTTCCGTGGCTTTCTTGAATTTTTTTATTTTTTTTGGGTCTCCGTTCATTACTTATTCATTTGCAATAAAACGCTTTGAGGTTAACGATTGCTTTTGGCTACAAGATCCTTCTTTTTCTCGGACGAAAAGATGAAATATTTCACAGCGGTTTATCGGAACATTCGTTTATTTGAGCACGGCCTCTGTGTCATATGACCTATCGTACACCTGGTCCTGTCATCTGTGGCACTTAAAAGTCCTTCCATCACGGTAACATAGATGAAATACAGAAAGGCAAGTTATCGCCCGTGAAGGAAATCGCCGATATATTAATTCTACCTGAGCCACGGGTTATGGAATGTAAATGTACGAGTAAATTCGTGTTTAGATAACGAGTTTACAAAAGCACGGTTCGTTTACTGCAACGAAATGAAAGCATGCTGTAACACACTTGTCGAAAACCGACAAAGCAATTCCGATGTTGCTGAATGACTTCAGAGCAAGAACGGGGAAAGAGCGGATGATTAATATTCTGTACATTTAACTTGTCCGATCTTCACTAACATAAACTTTGCCGCAAAATTAGATGTTTGATACATCAATACGGTGAATTATCATAGCTCCAAAACGTAGTCTGAGAGATTAGTTTATTAGTCAGGATTAATGCGCAACTTCGCCGCAAATTTTGATACATTAGTATCATAAGTTATCATAGCTCCAAAACACACTCTGAGAGATTAGTTTATCAGTGAGTATCAATGAGAAGCCTTGCAGCAATTTGGATGTTTATTACATCAATACGGTAAGTAATCATAGCTCCAAAACACACTCTGAGAGATTAGTCTATCAGTGAGTCTCAATGAGACGCTTTGCGGCAATTTGGATGTTTATTGCATCAATGCGGTGAGTTATCATGACTCCGAACGTACTCTGAGAGATTGGCTTATCAATGAGGATCAATGCGTAGCCTTGCAGCAATTTCGATGTTTAATACAAGTCATGGATACGGTGAGATATCATAGCTCCAAAACGTACTCTGAGGGATTATTTTGTCAATGAGGATCAATGAGCAACTTTGCAGCATCGGTCCGGTAATTTATCATAGTCCTGAAGCGCACTCTGAAAGATTAATTTATTTATCAATATGGATAATTAGCTATACCAGTGGGTACAATATCTGGCATAAATCAGCGGGTCTCGTTGTCTGGAAAGAGATCAGCCGACAGCACAAATCTGAGCAAAGTCAAAATGGGGCAAAAAAGAAAAGGCTGTATGTGGCAAAGCCACGTGTAAAAAATAATATAGAAACGACACAATAAAGCGCGAAGGAAGGGGAAAGACAAATCAAACTTTAGGTATATTTATCTTTTCGTTTCCTTTGGGGTTGATTGTATCGTATTATTTCTTACGACAGACTTTGCTATATACAACTTTTTTTTTTCTTTTGCCACATTTCGATTTTACTTCAAGCCTTGCTGCGACCCCACAGATTTTCTGTCTTAAAATATTTCGTGAATAAATTTGAACATTTCACTGTCTGCATTTGTCCATCTGTCGCAATTCAAAATAGCCCTCTAGAGGGCTTCAAGAAAATAAAAAAAATGAATCCATACCAGAAAAACCATGGAAAACAGCTCTTTTGATGGCCCACGAGGCTAAGAATAGAGGAAAATGAGAACAACAAAATACATGTACCCACAAAAAGAAAAGCGAAGAAACGGAAATGCGTATGCACATGACAGAGAGACTCCGAAAATACGGGTCTTTCAACTGTCAAGAAGGGACAGAATACATTGAAATTTCTGTACATTTTCTTATTGTTGTAAATTCCTTTTAATATTCAAATAAAGTTGAGCAATTAATTCTCAATAGTGTAAGTATTGGCAAAATGGATAAGACACCTTCACCATACAAGTGCTACCCGTTCAATCCCAAAAGAAATACAATGTATCTGGCCACGAAAAAAAAAAGGTGCGTGACGAACACCCAGAGTCATGACGTCGATGTGGCCGGGGTTCTGGAAGATGTCAAAGAGTTAAATAGGCCGAAACATCTAATGAAAAAATCCATTCTTCCTCTGAATTGACATCTGTCTCCCTCCACCTGAGGAGTTTCTTACCACCTTTCTGCCCTGTAACCTGAAATGCGGATTCTTTGGTTTCTCAGAGTAGATCAAAGTTAACACACGATGACTCACAGAATCACGCGTGCTAAAATTCTCGGTTCTGTGTCATTTATCAATATTTTTATTAAGTGTGATGACATTGCGTTGGGAGGGGAAATACGGAGGTGAGAAAAACCGGCAAAAGCAGTGGATGAGTGGGTGGAATAAATTACTGGCTAGATGAATGTTTTGTTCTTGTTTTTGTTTCTGTTATTGTTATTGTTGTTGTTCAATTGTTAGTAACAGTATTATCTAGTACTATAAAAGAAAAAAAAAACCCACAAAATCTGTGGGGTCCCAGGAAGGCTTGAAGCAAAGTCAAAAAGTCAAAGACAAAACGTTGTAACACTTTTCGCCACATTTTGTCTATCGTTAATACCAGGTAGGTAAAAGCTTATAGATGGTAAGGTGTTCTTCTGGTGTTGGTAAATGAAAAAATTGGTTAATGGACGAAAAGCAGAATGTTCTGCTAGTGTCACTTATTATAAAGTTGGTTATAGACGAAAAGCAGAATGTTCCTTTAGTGTTAGTTGGTAAACGTTGGTTAATGGACGGATACAAGAATGTTCCTTTAGCGTCGGTTAGTGCACAAAAATGTTCCTCTAGTGTCAATTGGTAAAAAGCCGGTTAATGAACGGATACAAGAATATTCCTCAAGTATCGGTAAGTAGAACGTAGCCTAATGGACGGGTACGTTTCTCTTATGTTGGTTAATATAAATGTTTGTTAATGGACTGATAGCAGAATATTCCTGTAGTAAAGAATTTCCAGCTTTTGTTCTCCCATACGATTCTCCAGAAAGTTACTGCGAATGATCCAGTTAAGAAAAACTTTAGGTTGTCACATGATACACCAACACATATAATTATTCTGAATTATCACTGATGTTGGTGATAATACGCCACAGTACACTAAAATATTTGTCGTGAATTCATGAATAACGATTTAAAAAAATATTACTATAGTTGTTTTTTTTAATAGTAAAACTAAAATGTACAATAATTTATTGTAACGAAACAGCGTTCAACCTACGAGCGTAACGGGAGAAAATGAGAACGGTGTACCTTTTCTGAGATCCTCTTCAAAACTTTTGACTAAATCAGATGCGAAAATGGCTGAAAACACCATTGTGTGAAGAATGTTGTTACAAGTAACGTACGTCCACCAAGTTTTTTGCCCTAAGGCGACGTATTCTAAGCCTGTTGTGAGTCCAGAGCTAGAGAGCTCCTCCAGTAATACTACTAACGACAGCCTTAATTAATTATTCTTTAAGATTTACTGTTTGTTTTCCTCCTTTTTTGGGGGGGAGGGGGGGTTGAAAGGGTAAGGGGCAGGGTTAGGGATTCGATAAGATTTAGGGTAGAGGATAAGGACGGGGCCCGTGCAGATGCGGGGCTCTCTTGTAGAAGAGGGACAGCAGAGAATACATCTGACGTGATACTGCGTGTCGTAAGAGGCGACTAAAGGTGCAAAGGTCCTGGTCTCCCGAGAAGAGCCAGTTGGCGGTGGGCCAACTACCCACCCTGTAAAAATAAACCAGTTACAGAAACACAAGCAAATACTTCAAATCAGTCTTTTATCTTGGGAGAAGGGGGAGCATCTGCACCTGTAGATTCAATGAAGGACAATGGACAAAGCCGAAAGGACGCCACTGGCCCGACTGCTCCTTCATCAAGCAAGTCACTCCGGATTGCGTCGTGGAATGTCCGCTCCATGTATGAAGCAGGAAAGAGTGCCCAGGTTACAATGGAGATGAGGCGATACAGACTGCACATACTTGGAGTTAGCGAGACCCGCTGGATACAGTCCGGACTGAAACAACTTAATACTGGGGAAAAGATTTTGTATTCTGGAAGGGAGGACAAAAAGCATACAGAAGGAGTAGCGATCATCTTGAGCAAGCACGCCCAGAGGTCACTGAGGGGATGGGAACCCTATGGAAGGAGAATTATATTGGCATCATTTACTACTAAGAACAAGAACATCAACATGAACATTGTGCAGATATACGCCCCAACAAATGAAGCAACCGATGAGGACAAGGACGACTTCTACAACCAGCTTCAGGAAATAGTTGACACATTGCCAAGAAAAGATGTGAACATTATAATGGGAGACGCCAATGCCAAGATAGGACAGGACAATACAGGGTATGGGGACATTATGGGGTGCAATGGTTTAGGACAAATGAATGAGAATGGAGAGCGGTTTGCAAGTTTCTGCGCATTTAACAGCTATGTGATTGGAGGTTCAGTATTCCCACACAAGAGGATCCATAAGGCCACTTGGATTTCACCGGATGGAGTAACTGAAAATCAGATTGACCACTTTTGCATCACCCGACGATTCAGACGCTCACTAGAGGATGTCATAGTACAGAGAGGAGCAGATGTTGGATCTGACCATCACATGCTGCTGGCAAGACTCAAACTCCGCCTCAAGAAACAAGGTACCAGAGCAGGAACAAAGAGGAGAAAGTTTCAAGTGAGCCTTCTGGATGGAGACAAGAAGGAAGAGTTCCAGCTGACACTGAGGAATAGATTCAAACCCCTTGTTGACCTCGAAGAGACAGTAGATTTGGAGACTCACTGGGCTAAGGTAAAAGGAGTATTTACATCGACATGTCAGGATGTTATTGGGGAAAAGAAAGTGGAACACAAGGAATGGATCAGTCAAAAATCACTGGACTTGATAAGGATAAGAAGAGACCTAAAAGAACGGGTAAATGCAAGTCGTACAAGAAGCTCAAGAGTTGGTAACCAGGAAGAGTACCGAGCATCAGCTAAAGAGGTCAAAAAATCAATTAAAAAAGACAAAGAGGAGTTCATAGGAATGTTAGCAGAGAAAGCAGAGAAGGCAGCAACAGGAGGACACATGAGGATCCTCTACCAGACTACAAAGACTCTTGCTGGAAAATATGGAAAACCTGAAGTTCCTGTCAAGGATTACAACAGGAAGGCTATTTTTGGAAAGGAAGCTCAGGCAAAAAGATGGATAGAACATTTTAACAGCCTCTTGAACAGACCTCCACCAAGCAACCCACCCGACATTCTACCCGCAAGAAATGATTTACCGATCAGTTGCGACCCTCCGACTAAAGCAGAGATTAATGATGCCATAAAGCAGTTAAATCGAGGCAAGGCAGCTGGACCAGACCAGATCCCACCAGAGGCGCTGAAGGCAGATGCTGCTGGGGCTGCAGAGGGTCTGCACTCACTATTCTCGAGGATTTGGATCGGAGGCAAGTTTCCAAAGGACTGGAAGGAAGGACACCTCGTGAAGCTCCCAAAAAAAGGGGACCTCAGCAATTGTAGTAACTACAGAGGAATCACACTTCTCTCCATCCCAGGAAAGGTTTTCAATCGGATTATTCTCAAGCGAATACAGAATGCAACAGACCAAAAACTTCGCGAGGAGCAAGCTGGTTTCAGGAGTAATCGATCAACCACCGACCAGATCGCCACGCTGAGAATCATAGTAGAGCAGTCGCTAGAGTGGAACTCCCAACTGATAGTGAACTTCCTTGACTACGAGAAGGCCTTTGATAGCATCGATAGAGAAACACTGTGGAGAATATTGAGACATTATGGAATCCCAGAGAAGATGGTGAATCTTATCAAGAGCATGTACGAGGGGACAAGTTGCAGAGTCGTACATGATGGTGAGCTTACTGACAGCTTTGATATCAAGACTGGTGTTAGGCAGGGTTGTTTGCTGTCCCCATTTCTGTTTATCCTGGTGATTGATTGGCTTATGAAAGAAACCACCAGTGGAGGAAGAAATGGCATACAATGGACCCCATGGACACAGCTGGACGATCTAGATTTTGCAGATGACTTGGCACTATTGTCGCACACACACGACCAGATGCAAGCAAAGACTACAGCTCTAAACAAAATTTCAGAATCTATTGGATTGAGGATACATCCCGCGAAGTCGAAGGTCCTAAAAATTGTTGCACCCCTAAGCGAACAAGTCACAGTAGGAGATCAACCACTGGAAGATGTAGAGTCCTTCTGCTATCTTGGTAGTATCATTGACAATAAGGGAGGAACAGAGGCAGAAGTCAAAGCACGAATTGGAAAGGCACAGGCAGCTTTCACATCCTTAAGCAAGATTTGGAGAACCAAGGATATATCTCTAAAAACAAAGCTGAGGATATTCAACTCGAACGTGAAGTCAGTCCTGTTGTATGGATGTGAGACTTGGAATGCGTCCCAGGCCTGCATAAAGAGAATCCAAGTTTTCATCAACAGATGTTTGAGGAAGCTACTTAAGATCAGATGGACAGACAAGGTCAGCAATGAAATTGTATGGAAAAGAACAAGACAGAACCCAGTCAGAGAGGAAATTGGTAGGAGGCGATGGAGATGGATCGGCCACACTCTCAGGAGGCCAGGAAACAGCATCACGAAGAAGGTATTGGACTGGAATCCCCAGGGCAAGAGATCAAGAGGAAGGCCGCGCGGAACGTGGAGAAGAGCCAGAGAAAATGATGTGCAACGAAGCGGAAAGACTTGGAATAATGTAAAGAGGCTGGCCCATGATAGAGAGGGATGGAAGGTGTTTGTTGGTGGCCTATACCCTGATCCAGGGTGAGAAAGGCAATGATGATGATGATGATAAGGACGGGGTTAGGGATGGCTACGCATACGCTCATGCCCTTAACGAAAAACGCTCGTGGTGCCTACGTACTTATAACGACAGCCGCTTGCGTAAAACCGCATGGGGGGCAATCTCTCAATGAAACGTGAATGGTGCTGTGTTTTTTGGTTTTTTTTTTTTTAATGTGTTTTGTCTGAATGACAGTTTTATAGAGTGCTGGTGTGTTTGTTTCTTTGCGCTGTTTCCGGCGTGGGCGGGGATGTCATTCTGCTTGACTAGTGGGTCGCCATGGTGAAGTTGCTTGCTTGGTGGTGTTCACAAAACAAGATCTGGAATGTCACGGAATTTTAAAAAATTTAGTAGTCTTATCTAGTGGAAACAAGTGGGAAGTGCTTGATTTTGAACTTCGTTTGTATTTGCAGAGCATGCAACCAGTGGACAAGTTCGATATGCCGGGTTTTCATTTACTTGAAATTCTGTCGTAGAGATGAAAGTGCATTGACGTCATTTGCACTTAAAAGTATGTGAAGTAGTGTAAAAATTAACTGTAGCAGCGCTGGGTTTGCAGTGAACTTTCTCTTTTGTTGGAATAAAGGGTCACCATGCTGAAGCAAAAAGTTACTTCCTCGGTGCTAAACTGTGCGCACGCCCTTGCATTGCTAGAGGATACACGTACTATCGGTGTGCCGGAATATAAACTGTACGTATACATGTAATATACACTGGCAGCACTGGACTGCATCTCTATTCTACTCTTGCAGTGCTGAGAGGAGGTACACTCTGAGCCTAGACGTTACTCGTCTGTTCTGTCTATCTGACCATCTTTTTATAGAGTTAGAAGTTACACGGTTGTTCTATCTGTCTGACCTTCTTTCTAAAGAACTAGAAGTTATACATTTGTTCTGTCTATCTGACCATCCTTCTATTGACTAGAAATTACTTGTTTGTTCTATCTATCTGCCATATTACTAAAGAACTGGAAGTTACATGTTTGTTCCATCTATCTGACCGTCTTTCTATAGAACTATAAGTTACACGTTTGTTCTAGCCATCTGACCATCTTTCTATAGAACTAGAGGGTACACGTTTGTTCTATCTATCTGACCATCTTTCTATTGAACTAGATGTTACACATTTGTTCTACCTATCTGGCTACATTCCTATAAACTAGCAGTTACACATATGCTCTATCTATCTGACCGTCTTTCTATAGAACTAGAAGTTACACGTTTGTTCTATCTATCTATCTGACCATCTTTCTACAGAACTAGAAGATACACATTTGTTCTATCTATCTAACAGTATGTCCACATAACTATCCTATTATTTGTCGTCTAATCTAAATCTATCTAATCGGTCTATCTGTTTTATCGAATCTGTCTATCAATCTATTTTATCCTACCGCACAGGAGTGCAACATAGCCGCCTAACTCACATACCTTCTTATTATTATCTGGACATGCACACATTTATAATTGGTTCTCTTAAATACCGGTGGCCAAAACTCAAAGGTTTGTAAAATGTCTGCATTTCCGGGGGGTCTTCTTACACATTCGAACTGAAAATGCGACTTCTCTGTAAGAGTGAAGATGTCAGTGACACCTCAGGCAAAGCTTGTTTTCACGCCGTGGGTGATAATTTGTTATCGGAATGTCAGATGCGCAAAATGCACATTCAAGATAGCTCGGGTAAAAATGCAAAAATAAAAAAAAATAAAAAGAAAGTAAAAAAGAGAGGGAATATTTGAGTACTGGCCAGGCTGGCGTTTGTATCCACAGTGACTTTTGCCGTGGGGGGGGGGGGGGGGCGGGAGTACGTATATAAGGGATTAGGATTACTTTTGGATAATTGACCGACCACAATTACATTTTCGTTGGCGGCATGACTACAGTACCTTTGGGGCCAAATGAGCACTTTGGCTACATTGCACAAATAGATATTATCACGGGGGGGGGGGGGGGGGGGGGAGGGGGGTAGCGAAAGAAGCTATGTAAATTACCATGACATAGTCCACATATTCTTGTCACACCCAAGGCCATTAAAATTAGCCAGAATTCCCGCTTGAGCAACGGAACGCCTTTTCCTGTATAAATATAAGGCCTGTTATCAGTTAAGTGCTTGATAGTTTTCAAGATCTATAGACGATAAGAACTGTGGTTAAAAGGTGATTTATCGGTAGGGGACACTGGATTTGTGCAGATAACGATCTACTTTACATTTTGTCTCTGAATGTTGTTGTTTTTTTCAGATTCATGTCCAGGGCAACCGAGCATTCCTAGTGGTATCTGGAATTTTACAGGTGCTAAAAAATCGAGAACTGGAGACACTTATCTTGTTTGGAGAGGAAAAACACTTTTAGAGGGTTAAGAATTTGACGTGCAATGTTCTGGTGACTTTGCGGGAGATATGGCTTTAAATTTTTCAGTCATAATTTTTTTTTGTAAGAAAGCAGTTTGTTGAATGGAAGGAGGATGGGAAGCTTGGTGACTCATTCATTCATTTATTTGTTCACTACTTCGATTAATTATCAGTTAAAAGAGCTGGTTATTATGTAGTCCACGTGCACTCCAAAACTTACAATATAGTGGTGCATAAATGTTAGCGCGTACACTAGCCTGACTTCTGTACAAAGTATATTCAGAGACACGGGATACCCAGACGAATCAATTCGTCATGTAGCGACTTGCGCGCCTATCATCGGCGGCAACAATTCGCACCACACCCCTTCATAACTGAACTAAAAAGCATAGTTGTCACCGTATTTATGGGCGCGCAAATTGTGGACAGTGGAAGAATGAATGGTTCGTCTCGGTATTCAGTGTCGTGGGTAAATTACTCACGTGGCGTAAATTACTGGCCGTTATTATCTCAGTGAAGCACCTTAAAAAAGCTAAAGTTTGCAGAGTTATAACATGCACACACACATAAAAAAAAAAAAACAGTTTTCCCTCAGTATCTCAGTTTTTACCACAGAATAGATATTCTACCAGAAGCGACACAAGACAGAAAAACTTCATCAATTTTGACTATCCTGCGCCATTTTGTATGAGATCGATTGTTCGTAACAAGGCACGCGCGCAAAAACGTTTAATGTAACAACAGAGAATATGTATTTAGTGAGAGATCTCACTTCTGCCAAATCGCGAAACTAGGTCACGGCGATAACAATAATTGAAAGAGGCCGGCTTCACCAAAGACAGTGTGCATATCTATTTACTGTGGTTTGTTCATATTTTTTAGTTGATTGAAACTATTTAGACCCGTTTGCAAGATCTTCCTCAAAGTGGAACTGTACAAACGGGTGTTGTTTACCGCCGAACAAGTCAAGTGAAGTTGCATTTCATCCAAAATGGCGATGCGCATACTTCCTGTAGTCACGAAAAGTGGGCTTCTTTCGCTTCTAGTAGTTCCCTATTCTGTGGGTGTTTACTGCTTGTGACTTAAGACACGAATGAGAAGCCACAATTCATTGGCTGATATTTTCATCCAGTTAATGGACTGTCAGTCACGTATTTATTGCATACACTTTCTGCTGCGCATTTTTTACTTTACTAATTTCTCCGGTCCACTCATTCTGTCAATCACTTCTGGCATGCTCTGTTCAACAGTGTGTTTACTTGCCTGTTTGTGCAGTCAACACAATACCTTTTGATAATGACAGCATGAACTTATCTCCTCTCTCGCTTGTCCTTGAATAATCAAACAAGCTCTCCGCTGTTAATGTCAACGTTAGTAATACACAACACAGCACGGGTCATCCTTTCTACATAAACCTACATATAGCGACCTGCGTTCTTGTTTATTCCCACTCCACGTTTCGCACAAGTGAGAAATTCGACGTTAAACGCTTGTGACTTTGGTATTATGATAAGGAGTTAGAATAAATCTGAACTGTGAAGCAGCTTGATAAGTGCCACAACACATTTTAACAAGTGTCAAAGCGCACATTTGTTATACCCCTTCTACATACTTAAAGATCACCAATTTTTCAGAAAATAGAGATAGAACAAACACGAACTAAGGTCACGATAGATTTACAATTTATTATGTTCCAATCTCCTTTTTCACGGTTCAGAGCAAATCTATCGCAAAATTATCGCCTATACTTTCAAATACTCTTTCAAGATTTATACTTACGTATCGCCAAATTTTCCCATACTGGACACCACCAGGTTTCATTCAGACAAATCGTGAATTTAAAATGCCAAGACGGGTCGCCCTGATAAAACAGGGATTAAATCATACCCCTTGTCGTGTCGAACAACTGCAGAATAATAGCTCGAAATAACATTTGAACAAAGTATATTTTGATAACTGAATACCCAACTCATGATAAATTATACATATAATATATATATATGCGTTTTTTCATAACCTACTTAAGTGGAAGCGAAAGCACTATAACTTTTTTTCTTCTTCTACTTGACTGTTTCAGGGTGAATAGGAGGTGGGGGTCTGGCAACGTTTCGATCCACCTCCACTATTTGGAATGACGATATTTTGAGTAAAGTCTATTTTAAACAGTAAAAATATGTATATTTTAGAGGGGGAAAGGGGGAAGGGGGGGGGGAGAGGGGAGTGTAGGATCTCAGTCTTGTTTTTCTCTTCTCCTCTTGGTAAACCCACTCATTTGGTTATTCGGTTTTACCTTTCGTCTATCTATTGTGCTCTCGTGGGGGCGGGGGTGGGGGTGTGGGGGGGGGGGGGGGAAAGGAGAGGGGGCACAAGAAAAACAATATAGATGCAAAGATACTAGAAACGATAAGATGAGACACTCCCTTCTTCGCACCTCTTAAAAAATCGTGCACGCAGTTTGTGCGCTGATCGAGGGCTGGGCCCATGGCGCACAACATGAAAAGAATGCTTGATATAATGATAAATTAATGATGCTGATTTGTTACACTACTACTGTGACACAAAAAAACAAACCCTTAAAATAAACGTAAAATTACAATAGAGGTGACTTCAATCAAGGCCTACAGCGACAGCTGAAAAGTGAACAAAATTCAATATTTTTCCTATTTGGCTTTGTAAAATACTGCATTGTTCATGACTTCCGCGCATTCGCGGCTAGGTGGCGGTGCGAAATCTGTGCACGCGACAGGCGCAAGTTGTCTCATCTTATTGTTTCCAGTATCTTTGATAGAAGTAATGACGTAATAACGACGCCGAAAATAATACTAATAATAAGTCATATGCGGAAAAAAAGGGGAGGAAAAAACATGGAAACATGTACATCCTGTGTATTCAGACGAACACATCTCAGAGTATTTGAAATCCAGATAAAGTACTTAAAATTATTAAACTTCTTCAATGTAAATGTTAGTGTTCAGGTTACTGCAGGGATGAAAAGGAATTTCGGAAAAAAAAGAAATTCAGCGATCCATTTTGTTTCTGCGAAGCACACGTTGGTTGATTAAAGAAATTTTCAGTTCAAAGAAGAGATACAACCATTATTATTTTTTTTTTCGTAAGTGAATTCCATAAAATACCTTTGGAATAAATGAATTGGCTGAACTACTGTGGCGTTGGGGGAGAACTAAAGATACCATACTATAAAAAAAAAAAGTGGCGGGAGTAATTCATTGTGGTGGAATTTTGGCCCTTTTTTGCTCGACGCTACGATACATAAGACAGTTTCAACAATTATAAAGTTAATTTTCCTACGTGTCAACTAATCCAGCCCAATCGCTTTTGTATCGACTGATTGTGTTGATTCAAGTTTCGGGTATTTTTAAATAAAAAGTAAAAATTTAAAATACAATGATCTTTGTTTTGGCTCCCTGTAGTAAGCCACCGCACCAGAAACCATATATCTTGCAGTACGCCTTCAATTCGGTGCGCGCAATTTCCCTACCACAGATGAGTGCCTAGTGTTCTGGTGCGCATGAAATCTGCAGTAAGACTGTAGAATATGGGAACCTTTCTAGAACCAAAAAAAAAAAAAAAAACAGAGAGAGAGAGAGATAAAACGGTCGGTTCACAGGTTTATCCCGGATCATGCCGGGAACTCCATCTAGTAAATGATAAAAAAGCAAGAAAAAAAGTAGGTTTTAAAGGATTGAGAATTACTTATTAGTGAGGTGTAAAGCCCGCTCCCAGAACTTTACTTGGTCCAGACTGTTAATTTTCAAATCCGTCTACTTTTCTCATTTTACATTTTCCTCATAGAAAAATAGTGTAAGCGTATAATATACAATGTAATAATATACCATTATTAGAGATGTATTGTGCCCAGACTGTTCATTTTCAAATCCGTCCACGTTTCTCATTTTACATTTTCTTCATAGAATATTTTAATGTAATATCATACCACTTTTAGAGATGTATTGTGCCAGTTTTCTCTCTCTTTAACGGTCCATCACTTTACTGTATTTCTCATTTGGTGTTTTTTCTATGGTTGTATATGAATTTTTCCCTCCACTGGCTTTTGCTGATTACATTATCTCTAGTATTTATTTGTATAGTCTATTTTGTTTCCTCAATAAATTATATTGTACTACTTCGCATGTGGATTAAACTTAGCTTCTGCAAAATCCAGTGCGTTGAGCTGAGGAACCAGGCGGCTCAGGGGACACAATTTCCGCACTAACATGCAGGTATTCGGAATGTTTGCTATAGTGGGTTATCTGTCCAGATCGATTAACGAGGATAATATTATCACCTACCTACATTCAGTCGAGTGCGTTGCACAACATTAAAAGCAGTTTCAGACACATTCAAGTTTTATTTCAATACACTGTATTGTGAAATACTTGTTTAACAAAACAAAAAACAAAAAGGGGGGGGGGGGGAGAGAGTGCAATGGGGCTTTAGCAAAATGCAGTCTTTATTATTAGGTGAAGGCGGGCATTTTAACCTCGTGAAATGCTCACGGGTAATGAATAAATTGTTTTAGTTAACATGTGAATTAAATACTGCATTTGCCTAGACTCATCCGAGATCTGTCACATTGTTAAATTTAGATTCATTTAACCCTCTAGGGCCCACAAGCTGGGAAGAAAGCGGATTTTTCAAATGCTTGAAATCCATTCTTACTGCAGTTTCAGTTAATCCTATCGTCACATCACTAAGTGTTATGTACTTTGCAAATTGCCTTAAAATAAGAAAGACATTAATATGTTACCATGCAATGTCATATTTTTTGTGATTACTGTGTGACATGTTTCTTTTGTAGAATGGCGCGTCGAGCGCTAGAGTCATATTGTCACATTGTCCTTAGAATCATATCGCCCCAATTCTGTGTGAAAATTCTTATTTTCATTAACGCTTTGGCGTTACGCTGAATACAAAACCATTACATCATACCTCAGGGTGAAACAGACTTAAAGCTGGTGTAGGCGCCAGACTGGTGGGTCGCCGCCCAGTTACAATGCATCACTTTAATACCCTTGGCACTGCCCACATTATGTATGCCTTTTAATTATTAAATAGCAAGGTATTTAAAACGAAAAATTAAAAAATTCATTTTGAATGGGCTTAAAAAACTACTTATCTGAATACACTTAAAAATATTTTGAAAAATGTATAAAAGATGTTTTTTTTAATCGTGTGAGGCCCCTGCTGATTGTGAGTCTCTAAGCTATATGGTTTACTTAGCTTTTGCCTAAGTCTTAAGTATCCTTATTCAGTCAGGTCCTCTTGTTCTGCAAATACATAGACATGAGTCACTTTTGCAGAGATTATCAGCCCCCGCATCGGCTGTCGCGGATCGGGATTTTGGGGAATATAGATCGAGAGGTCCGCTTCCCAATCACACGAGCACAAAAAAAAACAACAATTAAACAACTTTCACTCTAAAAACTAAATAAATCAATTTGAGTAACAGACTGTAAAGTTTATATATCTAACAAATTCAAAGATAAAATATACAATAGACAACGAATACAACAGCAACTGAAAATGCTCAGCTAAGCTGAGGAGCAACTATGAAGTACTTAAGGCAATGTAATATGAAGTTATCTAAGTCACAATAAATTTACATTCAAAATTTAAAGTTCTATCTCTCTTCATACTAAAACATATTTATATAGCGTCTCTGCCAGGCGCGCTCTGGTGTAGTTCACACGTGGTCGCGGGAAATGCATGTGGTCTGGCAGTACTGGTCAACAGTCTACATGTGTAGGTGGCTGTAAATTCAGGAGGGAATTAAAATCTTTAGCTCACCATTCGCTGTTGATATTAGCGCTGTGGGTTTAATGCTCAAACAAGTAGGCTTGGGCTCAGGAGCGTAGATTTCTGACAATGCTCCATCACTGTACATATCAGCTCAATCGCTGCGTCTCTATGACTTCTCATCTGGCTGAGAGCTCGCCGTCCACCTCGTAAATGGATTGTCTACATGTGGCCCAGAACTAAGTTCTGTATGGCCTTAAATACTGGACTGCATCTGCAGCTTACCGTCTAATTCCTGGATTGTGATTGGTGCAACCACTTCTAGCTCAGCTGCCGAACTGAGTTATTTTAAGTAACAGCCCTAAGCAACGACCTTGGGTCGACATCAAAGGTCGAATCACTCAAGACAATAAAATGTAATTTTATAGCAATAAATTCTTAACATGTTCAAAACCCCGAGCTTTTACTCTGGATCACGGATTTTCTGTACGTCAACCGACGTCTCAACAACATTTAATTCCTACTCAGCCCTTCCCTCTCTACTAAACCTAGTTCAAAACACGAGATATAACAAGTGCTCAGTCATGCACACCTACGCTGTCCGTCTATCCTTCCCCACACCTTCTGTCTATCTTTTATAAAAAAAACTGTTCAAAACAAATTGTTTACGAGACCAAGTTATGCTGGCTCGCACAATAATTACGTTTGTAAAAATTACTCACTGCTCTCTCACAAAAATTTAGTCAGTGGAAACATTTATGAATTAAATCTGTTCTTGACATCGGCAACTAACCTAAGTCTTAAGAAAACACAAGACTTATAGTCGCTGCAGAATAGATGAGTATTAGGGAATCGTTTCTGTGGGTAAAACTCTCCTGACACACATTATCCTCAAGTTTGACACTTTGAGATTCATCATCATCATCATTGCCTTTCTCACCCTGGATCAGGGTATAGGCCACCAACAAACACTTTCCATCCCTCTCTATCATGGGCCAGTCTCTTTACATTATTCCAAGTCTTTCCGCTTCGTTGCACATCATTTTCTCTGGCTCTTCTCCACGTTCCGCGCGGCCTTCCTCTTGATCTCACAATACTTTGAGATTACTGTAGCTTAAAACTGTACCAAGTCTAATCTTTCTGGTCATAAATTCCTGTTCATTGTTTGTTGACCTGAAGGCTGGTAGCGCTGAGTTAAGCCTGTATGTTTTACGTCGGTTTTGACTCATACTTGAACTCTCCTTTGAATCAGCTGGCTAGACATACTTATTTCAAACCCACTACTAACTGCGCGAGGCCCCCTCTAATTCCAGTGTCTACAATACAAAGGCAAAACAGCCTTGGCTCATTGCACTTTGAGGCTTATATCCTGCCAGCAATGCTATGGAAACCCGATGCATGGAATTGGCGTCAAGTTTGTACACAGGAATGACATCGTTTCTACGCAGATCCCCTGGTTACGACATTGCATCGACGTCGGTTAGATGTAGAGGAACTCACTATTATGGTTACCCGACAAATCCTGCGGAAATCTACGTCGGATTGACGTGTGGTTGCTGCCTGGGATACTATTCAGCAAACTCGGAAAGCGTACCTTTTAGCTAGCCGTGATCACCACTATTTGTCGGGTATTTGCCATATTGTTGTATGTGCATATTTGCCTTTTCAAGAAAATGAGGATTGAAGTTTGGTGAGCAAAGGGCTAAAACACATAAAATAATACGTCACAGACACATATCTCGAAAGGTTTGTAACCGATTGGAATGACACTTATAAGCTTACATAATGAAATTAGGAGTGAGAGAACCGCTGTTATGACAAAACCTCAAAATCGGCAAAATATCGCATATAACAATGTATTTTGTATTTATATACTACTTTAATCCCATTTGGGAAATTTGCCCTTTGTGTCATCGCAGCCAGTTACAACTGGAGCAGGCACGTACAAATACAACAATGTGGCAAATACACCTTGTTGTATTAAAAGGTTTAATGAGGAAACTATGATTTAATGTATTTGAATGACAATATAATGCTCCCGTCTCCAATTCAGATTATGCAACAATAAATCCCCATCCGGGACATAGCCCACCCCCCCCCCCCCTGAAAAAAAAAAACAACGGAGTCTGAACAGTTGTTTTGTTTTATTTATTTATTTTGTTTAGCTTGATCAGAACAAAATGTGGCAAAAAGAAAAAGTTGCATGTAGCAAGGCCTCGCATAAGAAATAATACAGAAACGATTCAATAAAACGCAGAGGAAAAAGAAAGACAAAATCAAGATTTGCTACATACAGCTTTCTCTTTCTGCCACATTTTGATTCTATTTTGCTGCGTCTCCATGGATGTTCTGTTGGTTGTTTTTTTTTTAAATATTATATTTTGCCTGTTGGCTTACATTACAATGTAAAGTACGACGGTCCCCTCCTATATAATTATATTCAACGACGTTGTAGCCATTCCTAGTTGTTGCACTAGAAGATGCATGAGGAAGGTGGACGTGAATTTAACACGTAGTGGCACATTAATTGGTTCAGCTCTATGCTTTTCAGATTACCTTCATTTTTCTTCTTCTCTCCCTCTCTCTTTCCTGTCTCTCTGAACTATTTTCAATTCTATGCACAATTTCATGTCACTTTGTGCCCAACTTTATCAAAGGATAAAAGTTGAAGCATGTTAAGTTTACTTCCCTTGCAATTCAAATGCTTGTTGACATAATTTACAATTGCGATCAATGAACTATGGTCTTTGATCTCTGCGCCTTATCCTCTGCCACATAAGGCTGAATTTGGGGTGGGGGATAATTTCAATTTATAAATTAGAGTTCAGAAACTCTGTGTCTCTAAACACTCTTCCAAATCTGCAGCATGGGGCATGATGACCTTAACCCTCTGACAAGGAATGTCACATTGAAACACATCACGGTACAAAAAATAGAACAGTTGGACTGTATTATTTTAGTTTCGTTGCTGGAACCCATTTTTTTTTAGTACATTATAATTTACATGTATCTACAAATAATTTTGGAAGATCAATATTTATAAATGTATTTGGTATTCCCTCAACCATTTTCAATAAGCTTTGCAAAATTTAGAATTTTTAACCAAGGGAATCTATGTCTGGGTACATGAGGGTTAAAATTTCTATCACAATAAGCGTCTCTAGGGAGATAAATTAAACTGCATGGTCATTTCAAAACCTAAATTATCTTAGCCTAATTCTCACACTCACTATTGTCTGTCAGTGTCAGCATAACAGGAAAAAAAAAAAATGACACATTAAGAAGATTTTCAACAGAAAAGTGCAGGTTTATTTTACCCATTGTCACACAAGAACATTTTCCAGGTACAAAAGAAGTACATTCAGAAGAACATAATATCTAGTGACGAAATGTAAACATTACAATAAACAGCAGAAAGAACATTATCGTCACCATTCCCTGAGACTGTAGTAATTCAAACATTCGAAAAATTGATTTTTATTCAAAGCTGCATGGAATGATCCTGGTTATAGACTCCTAAGCCCAAATATAATTGTGTACCAAACTTTCAAAAATTCATTGTAATTAGATCAGTTGTGCCAACATAAAACATTTTTTTTTTTTGCTTCTCCTGAAAAGTAATCAAAACTGATTACTCTGGTTTCGGGGAAAGATGATGATATGTGACAGGTTTCAGTTTATTACTTAGAAAATTTCAGAAGAGCCTTGCTGACATGTTACTTGAGTAGTTAGAACAAGTCAGCAAGAGAGTTGGGGGCCAGAGAATGAAAACAATTACTGAAATGCCCTTATCCCATCCCCCCCCCCCCCCCCCATCTGAAATTCAAGAAAACAGACTCCCAAAATAAACAGGTTTACATAAATGCAAAATTTCAAGTAAATATGCGGACATCTAGCAACACTCCAATTAACAAAATAGAACATAAACATGCAAAAACAAAGTGCATAATACTATGATATAAATATATCACAAAGAATCCAAATGTGCCCAGGCACAACAGCAGATAGACAAATGCACTGAAAGAAAGGGAAGACAACAGAAAAGTCATAAATATGATGTCAGAAAGACCCAGAAGTCCGTGGATTCCACTGCACAGCACACACTGACAACTCAAACACTTTTCATTTCAACTGAAAAAAAAAAAAAAAAAATCTGTAACTTCAATTCAATTCAAATTTGTTCCTTGACGCATATAGGTCTGATACACTGTAAAAACCTTACAGTAATGAATTTTATAATATTTTCCACGCCTGATGTGATCCAACAAGATTATTATATTAGTCCAATCACAGAGGTAGTTATAATTTTTGTTTTACAAACTGCACTTCTTCACTATCACATGTAGCCCTGAGTTGGCGAAGATGCCATCCAGATATACACGTAGGTATTATTATTATTACAGCATTTTCCAGACCATAATCAAGAGAAATCTATCAACAAAATCACAAACTGAAGTTCAATCATTTTGCTGTGCTAATTTATTTATTTCTGCAATTTAAGATTTGCATACAGGGTCTATTTGGGGCAGTTAAATTTTTTTTTTTTAATTGCATTAAAATTTATTCTAATTCAGTACTTTCATATACTGTAGTTCGCACAATTTCTGACACCAGGTAACTGCAGCCCATCTGAAAGCCACCAGATTCATAAGCATTCTGCCGAAATGTGTGAGATTTTAGTGACAAATCAAGGGAAAAAAATAATAAAAATAGGAAAAAAGTCAATTACTCCACAAATCAATGAAAACTTTATCCTCACAAATTTTGTGATGTTCCATTTATACATATCAATTGCCATCCTTAACATGCTCAAAAAAATTCACCGAAACAACTACAAATATTGTAGAAGTCTAAAAAGAAACCTTCACAATCAGTCCAAGCTGAATACTGCTGCTTAAACATGAGATCTGTTGCTTGCTGCATTCCGCTTTGGTCCTCGTCCAATTACAAAATTTATAAAAAGTTAAAAACAATTCTTCTCTTGTTCTGATGCATTTGTACATATTTAATGTTCAAATGGTGACCAGTGCATAGGCAGGACTAGTGCTTCATTAGGTGATGTTATTATCATCCAATTCGAAGACTTAAATGATAAAAATACAGTGAATAAACAAAGAAACTTCCAATTCACTTCATATGGGCATTAATTCAAAAAGCCCAGACCATAAAAATGGCTGCTTCAGTACATAGTAAGGGGAGACAAGTATCATGCCTTTAACAAACCTGGCTGTCTTTCATATGAATAGAAACACAAACATAGCAATCTGTGATTAGTGACATTTACACACAGTATACTTGACACATGTTTGACACATTTTCTGTTGTTAATGTTATCCTTTTGGGGCCTGTTTTCCTACTGACTGAACTCGGAAGTAAATTAAATTTCAAGAAAAGTGTGTTGTTTTTTGCACATAGCATACTGCAAGATCAAAACAGATTTATTCAAATGAGCCTACTGAAACATATTATTTGTTCAAAAATTCATATACTGGCATTGATATTGTATGTCTGTCATATGTAATAATACATACACTGGAATACATTCAAATTTGGTTGAAACATCTAAGTAGATTATGCTATGTTCAAAAGAAAACGTTATTCACAATTCGAATGACATACAATATTATAAACGTTAATCCAACAAAGAATCATGAGACACAAACACAGTTTTTTAACACAGATATGCAGCTTTAAAGTAAACAGCCATCCCTCTCAAAATATGTCTGTCTCTCTCTTCAGGGATGGAATATGAAGTCAGTATACCTGCCAACTGCAGGAGAACAATGGTGATGGATTTCAAGTTTACCCTAGAGTTATTCTGAGACCAACAGCTTGTTTCTCTTTTCTTGTCAGGCAACGTTGTCATCCGCAATCTCTGGGACTAGTCATGAAAGAAAACAAAGCACCAAAAAAAGTAATAGGTGAAATGAGATCTGACACCGTGGCAATGTTCAAATGTCCTCAACATTACTATTGCAGTTTGATAATTGGTCTCAAGAAATAACAACCTACCATAAATGAGGAATTCCAGGAAACTATTACAGGCAGCAATTGTATTCTCACAATAATTTAAACACACTTCCACATTTTCATTCTCCTTGTCGTGATCTTTCTTTCTCTTTGACTGCCCTGTTGACGCACACCATACATCCCCAAATAGAAAATGTAAGTGCGAAGTTTTGCACACCATATGTCCATGTAAAACCGTGTAACCAGCAAGCTCATTTACTTTAAAAAGAAATTGTTCAGCAAAACTACAAAAGTAAATAATAGTTCACCAAACTGCCATGTTCTGATGTTAATGTGGATTTAAGTACTCCATAACATTTAATGTTGGAAAAAAAACAAAAAACAATCAGGCTCTTAGATCTATACAATCTTCCATGATCACTCAAATCGTGGAACAAATTATTCAGCCAATTACCAGTATTCATTCTTTCCAGAATAAAACATACTTTAACTCTTTCAGGATGTATCTCCAATTTATCGGCGCCAGTGAGAAATGCATTTGGACATATCACCAATGTATAGTGTATTCTACATTCAAATCTCTTTTGTTTGATGTATGACATGTTACTTTACTATCAATACTTTTTTTTCTGTAAGCATTTTTCTGAACCATACTCTTTTTTCTCACAGTGGGAAAAAATTAATTACGTCCAGACTTGACCAAAGCCTGTAACACTGATCTCCTGAAAGAGTTAACAGAAACATTATTATAAAATCAGAGCATTTATACAAGAAAAGTGTTGTTTTTTTTAATTCACATGCAAGTGTCACACAGAGCTTGAAAATTCAATCACACTGTACAAAAATAATAATCACAAATGCAAAAGTTAATCTCTGGAATAGATGGTAGAAACTACAGAATAGAATGTATGGTTCTGTCAATGTCTACATTCTCTCACCATAGCAAAATCTGACAAGAACAGTGGTTATAAATTATATAATTTACACACATCTGCAAACAAAGTGGTCACCAGACATTTTTCACAAAAGAAACAATATCAGCATTTTGTTTCAATATAAACATCATGTAGATTGCACGGTGCATCAAGTTTTTCCAACAATTATGATATACAGTGATATTCAACTAACGAGATGACTTCTGTAAGTTCAATGGGTCTGTATACTTCCTCCTCTCAAATGCAGCCCCCATCGACAAAAAATAGAGGTATCTTACTTGTACCTTTCTAGGCATAGTGTATGAAACTTGAAGATTAGATAGAACATTTACTCCTTGTCTTAAGTCTGTAGTGATTTAAAATTGAAAATTTTAAGCATTATTCAAAATCCTCTTTTATCTGAGAACGCAAAATAAAACTAATATTCCTAGGTGAATAAGTATCCTCACTCATGTTTGCCATTACTTTCTGTTATTTTTCAGTTAAAAAAACTGAGTTGGTCATCTTTCAGTTGTGCAACCCTAAAATCCTCCCAATTACTAAACCTAGCTCTCAGAATAACAAATTAGACAAAACTGTTTAATTTGCTTGATTCAAGACAAACTACATGTACTTGAATATTTGTAAGAAATTTGGACAGTTTGGAAGTTAATGACTTTAAACTGATATTTAATGTCTCCAGAAAATCATACTAAAAGCATTACATTTACATCACAGATAAAATAGCTATTGTAGCCATATATATATATAGACTATGTAAGTAAATTGCAACCAAACTGTTTATTATAGTTCTATAATGTGATCACCACAATCTAAGACTTAAAACACTGCTCCTATGGCAGATCTAATAAATTGTCTTTCTCGTAAAGTTTTTCTGTGATCTGAAAGATAACATTCAGCTCAGTAATTAATTCACCAATAGCTGCCATGCCTTTCTCACTATCCTCCACTGCCATTTTCCTGAGTAGATCTGGACGAGTTGGGATCATGTACATTGCAACATGGACAGCTTTCTTGATAAGCCATGGATGGTGCTTGGCTAATGAGCCATCATACGCTTTCACAGCTTGTGAGGAGAACTTCATATTATTGTCTGCTTGCTTCAGTTCTAACAGAAATGCAGATATAAATTCCAGAGCTCTGTGGAGACGAAGAAGTGTTCTACTTCCTGAGGGTTTCTTCTTATTTTTAGTCAAATTATTAGCAACTTCATAGCTGAGCATGGACTGGACTGTTTTGTACTGCTCAGCATGTTCTTCCTTACGGTAATCACGTAAAATTCCAATCTTCTCCTCCACATCTGATGTCACGAAGCTAAATATGGTCCCAAAGAGTCGGAAAAGCCTGAAACAAAATAACAATGCAATTATTCACTTGTTTTTTTCTTTGAATAATGTTTCTGTAACAAAGTCACAAAAAACAAGCTCAAAATGTGAAGTGAAAATAATGCCGGAGTTGCATGTGTGAACTACTCATATCCTAGTTAAATTTCAACTGAACAATAAAAATCAGTGTCCACTTGCATGAATTCAAACATTCCTAACACATATTACATCACCACAGTGAACTGCTTGAAGATGTACTACTAGTACTACCATTTTCATTTTCACCAGGAAGGAAATTTTACATTTTTATTTTCTTTATTTATTTACTCAAAGAGAAGGCAGAGAGCTCACACATACATATCCGATAAGCTTCATTTTGCCTCTATCCTCACTTGCACAATGGGAATGGAAAATTTTTCCCGCCTCCCTCTTTATTTTCTTTAAATTATTCTGTAATGGTTGATAGACATCAAACCAATGCATGCTAAAGTTACATTTGTCCTTGTCACATTCACCCATCTAACACCAATATTACTGACATTATGATCAAGTAAGACCCAGTTAAGTATAATTTAAATGAAATCCCAAGCAACTGATTCAAAATCAAGAGAATGACATTATATTCAGTTTTAGCCATTATCCAGAATCAAAGTAAATTTAACACTGTTTAAAACATTATCATGTACACTGCACAATGAAAACAAAACTGGCGACAGATGGTAAATGAGGCGATTGCAGACATCTGCAGATAAGATCTGGATCTTATTCACAGATGGATTTTTGGTTTTGTGATTTTATGTAGGAAGAGCTCTTTTAGATCACAATTCTGGCTTGTTTTGTTGAATAATCAGGCTCTTCACTCGTTAAGATGGCTCGATTCGGAGTTATGCATGATGTTTCTTACGGAAACGATGCACCAAGTTGTCTTTTTTTCAGCGATACTTGTCAGTTATTGTGTCCTCGGTAGCATTAGAGAGACCGTGCATAGTAACACTTTTACTTAGGTTCCTCGGTGGCATGCTAATAGTAAACTCGCCTGCCCAGTTGGTAAGGGGGGCTTGGAGCTTCAAATCTCCACAAGAGCTGACTTTTTTTTTTACTGCTACATTTTTTTCTGCTTTTCCCCTTATTGATCATCACTGCTTTGCTCCACAGTATAAAGTTGTGGGAAGGAATTTTTTGTTTAGATGATATTGACCAATTTTTTCAGGTGTGAAATCACAGAGAAAGTCAGACACAGCAAATAAAAATGAACTAAACTTCCAGGCAAACAAGAAAATAATAAAACAAAGCATGATAAACAGCTGAAGCAGAAGACCCCCAAAATCTATTTTACAGTAAATACAGGATACATCTAAGTGTTATCATAGAGAGAGATGAAATTTTCAGTTCACACTTACTAAAAGAAATCATTTAGGCCTACGTGTCTAAAATTTGATTTACATTTTTGTTTCTAATTAGCGACTGTCCTGTTCAATGAACAGGGATAAATAAATTTAAAACATGAACAGGAATAAATAAAAGAAGTAATCTGGAGCACACTAAAAATGATCAGTTTCCCCACGACATCAATTCTGCAAAATCCTTAGAAAAGAAAATGATTCCTAATAGTAATAATGACCCAGTACTAGATCTAGGTTTTATTTTTTTTTAAAAAGGATCCTGTGTGGGATCGAACCCATGCCGGCCATGGTCTCCGATTGATAACCATAGATGCTAGTCATTGTCCTACCGCAGACCTCAATTAGGCTGGAGAAACTCTTCCCTAGGAGACATCACAAAGCCAAGAAACCAGATGTCTGCGAATTTAAGCAGTTCTATTCTATAGAGAAAACATTTTTACGTTCGGTATCAAAGGGTTGTCATAAAATTTCTGATTTCAGTCACCAATTACTTAAGGTTCCAATGGGTGTGATGCTGGTTGGTTTTTATTGAGTCAAAAGGTTATATTTCGATTCAAAAATCAAATGTTTGTCTGGAATTCTTTCTTCAGGGTGGCTATAAATAATATGAAGCTAAGAGTAAGACTTCGTGGTTTCCATGGCTATGGGGTTTTAATACCATTAGACTATTTGTTTTTTCTTCATGTGTTGTGGCTTATTCCACGTTGCCTTCCTTTTAGTTAGGCCGTGAAATATCAAATTTTGATTTCGATTTCCATACAATGTGATCCAAAATCGTAGACTATCAATACTTTAAGACAATGACAGTGATGAAAATTGCTTTATCAGATGTCAAGTAGAATGCCACTGAACGAAATGTAAACAAGGTGAACCCCAGGCCATAGCACAACTTACTTGCATAACTCCTCGTAAGCATCCACATAACAATCAATTGATATTACATCATTTTCTCCCCGGCAAGAGCAGAAAAGTTTGTGAACCTTCTCAGCATCGAAGCCGTGATGACTATGGTCCGCCATTTTGACGCCGGATTCAGCTGCGGGCTTCTGAAAAAGAAAATATTTCATTCGCCAAAATTCGTAGCCATTGGTAACAACTACTTCAAAAAGCTGGTTTGGATTTTCGATACCGCCCGCCCCTCGACATAATTTAGTGCACAACCTCAATAATTTTAACCCCTGTAAACTGGACGTCATTGTGAGCGTGGTGGGCGAGAGACTGAAAGAGAAAGTCGAGATAATGAAGAAACCATAATACTTAATAACAATAAAACTGTATACACCAGGGAGAAGTTTAAGATCCTCCACTGATTCCACCATGCTTGTGACATCTGTGAAATCATACAGATGTTATGGTGAACGATCATTCACATATATTGGCCCCTTAATGTGGAACAAGTTACCTATGGAACTGAGACAAACAAAATCATTAGTAAGTTTCAAAAGGCAGCTAAAGCATTTTTTGTTCCAGCAGGCTTATTTTTCTTGACTTACCTGAGGGGAGAGAGCATGTGATAGAAGGAGTGAGAATGTGATGGGAAGAGAGAGAGAGGGGGGTGGGGAGAGGGAGTGTGGGAGAGAGAGGAATGAGTTTTTATTACTTGTAAAGCGCATTGAGCATTTATTGGAAATGCGCTATATAAATGTAATTTATTATTATTATTATTATTACTCGTGTAAATTGGGTCAATAATCATTTCGTGATGAACGTACTTGCGACTGTATAAAATCGCTATCATATGCTGCTCTTCGCATTACACTAACTTGTTCTTTTATTGAAGTAGGTAAATATGTTATCACACCGCCAGAAAACACACACACATGTTACACACACACACGGGCCTACACACATGTTCTTCTTATTTTCCTGTTTTTTTTTTTTTTTTACTGCTTTAGTAAAAGTAGCAATGTCCATTAACTGGTTAAAATGGTGGAAAATTCAGCAAATTAAGGGGAAAAAATCGTTGAGTGATAGCCAACTTTTTGGCCTTTTTTCATCGCTTCATTACTACTGAAACTAACTGCTCTCTTGCAGTAATCACATTTGGACTCGGTCAGACACGATTTGCAGCTAGCTGGCTAGTCTTAATGTTTTGTGTTTTATTGGGAACACACGCCCTTACAAAATTCAAGGCCAGGACTTTCATCACATCACAAGGTTAGGTCCTACCTGACTTGGGCTGTCATTCACAAATGTTACTGTTTCCTCCGTGACCACATTTTCCTTGCCAATGTTTAGTTCTCTGAGAGCACGTTCCGCATAGGCACGAGATCGTGCTCTATTCTCTGCTGTTCTCTTGTCTAATAGACTAATGTAGCGCTCGGCTTGATATTCCTGTAAGTGTTAAAACGGATGGATGGTTAGATGGATGAATGGATGGATATCATAGATGGATGGGACACTGGCATGTGGAGATAAGGTGGCAAACAAACAAAATAAGAAATGGAAACATTATGCCTTCATGCACTGAAAAATTGCTATGAGAGTGGTTATGAGGAGTGTGAAGATTATTAAAAAATACTGTTTTTCTTAGCCACAAAAATACTTCAATAGATGGGGGTCAAGTTTTGCTTAATTTGTTTGCACAAAAAACGATTTCGTTGCGCTTTGCTGAACATTATGTGGCACAAAAAAAAAGTATTCTTCCAAAAACCATTCCAATTTTACATGGTAACAACAACTTTAACAACATAATTTTATTTGAACTTAAACTTTTCTTACAGAAATGTTAACAAAGAGGAGCATTTATTTGAAATACCTGTACACTATTTACTGGCATCTTTTACACTGTAACAAACAGTTGCCAAAATGTTTCTGTCAGTGTAATTATTTGCTAATTTCATTCTCAACAATATTTAAGTTATAGAAGTGCTGCATAAAATCAGTATCTCTTCCTGTTCTATGACCTGATCAATGCCTCTACTTGCTCAACCCTTATCAAAGGAGTTCAACACTTATATTTAAAAGACAATGAAATTATTTTAAATATAATTTCAAACTCCCAGATCTCACAGTTCAGGTCTTGCAGTTTGCAAGGGACAACGTTGATCTTTGT
The DNA here is from genome assembly GCA_963931925.1 of Onchidella celtica. Lineage (NCBI taxonomy): Eukaryota > Metazoa > Mollusca > Gastropoda > Systellommatophora > Onchidiidae > Onchidella > Onchidella celtica. Next base: position 28,567,751 of record OZ007578.1, read on the forward strand.
CTTTGAACTTATTCACCTTCCGAATGTGACTGTGGTATTGCTTGTTACTGATAGTCGATCAATAGCTGATTGGCAGTACAATATGCTAGTGATTCAATATGTCTCTGATGCTAAAATAAATATATACATATACATTAAAAGATGCGGTCGTTAAATTATCAAACTATCTTATTCTCAAAGAGAATGATTTTAAAAAAAAACGACAACACAAATTTACGTACAAGAAATGGTGTAACATACCTCTGAGTCCAGCGAATCTGTATCGACGATCACACCGACGTCTTTATAACCTGAGTGAAACAGGCCCAATAATACAACTGACAAGGTTATGAGGAGAATAAACAAGAACACTCTTCGCGGGCGTGATAACACAAACGTTGGTATGTTCATGGTTGCTGAGGGTTAACAAATACGTTGAAGATAATTGGCCCATCAATATGATTGGCTGGAATTGTGGGCCGTCATCTTTTACAATAATATCTGTTGTGACATCAGCGCCAAATAAGTCTATTGTCTTTCTCACAGGAAAGGTAAGTGATTCTGAGGGAGAAAAAAGGTAGAGGAAAACAAATACACTCTTGGGAGTACTGACAAAGTATGACATTTTAAAAAAGAAATTGGACGTACAGAAGCCAAAAAAAGTAAGTTTTTGGCAAATGGTTCACGCATGCGTCCGTGGCTGAGAGAGGATAAAAAAACACACACACAAAAGAAAAAAAAACAGAGTGCATACTTCAAATTAAAGATATACCCCCATTATCTATATACTGAACAAATGGACGAAGTGAAAAATTCGTTTTACGATGGATGGCAGGGGTGAGGATACTTGAACAAACCAAAATGTTTGGTTATATAGTTTCTGATCTCACCCACCTCCACCTCTCTTCCCCACCCCTGTCTCTCTCTCTCTCTCTCTCTCCCACTGCCCCCCCCCCCCCCAAATCTTGTTGCAATAAAACTGAGACTCTCGGTGACCATCAGTTTGGACGGTTGAAAAGAGAAGAATTTCAAGTCTGATAGATTGAAAAACGGTATGTGGTTGAAGCTGGAGAGCGCCAGGCTAACACGACAGTATTAGCATTTTATTTATTAAAAGCATAAATCAGTGGATGGATGGATGGATGGATGGATGGACGGGCGGATGGATGGATGGATGGATGGATGGATGGATGGATGGATGGATGAACAGATGGATGGATGGACGGACGGGTGGATGGATGGACGGATGGATGGATATTGGATGGACGGACGGACGGATGGGCGGACGGGTGGATGATTGGATGGATGGACGGGTGGATGAATGGATGGATAGATAGATGGATGGACCGACGGACGGACGGACGGACGGATGGACAGGTCGATGGATGGATGGATGGATGGAACTCTGCTGTATGGAGACGGGCGGGTGGATAAACTGAAAATAAAAAGGAAACTTATGCCCTAATATATATTTTTTTAATTGCCATCCAGAGATAAAAAGAGGCCATGAGGAGTGAGAAGATTAAATTTTTAGTAGTGCTTTTGAAAGCAAAGCCACTTAACCATCGACACGGATTTTACTCAACTTTATAGGAAGGAGCGATTCACAAGGAAATGAGGCCATTTTTTTTTTTTTTTGGTCATTACAAATGTATAAAGTAATCAAAAATTCTCACAAGTGCATCCACTAAGTCTCTCATCCCGTGAGATGCTCTTTGCGATCTGAACAACTTCAGCCCGTTATTGATAGAACACTTCAAAACAAAAAATTACTGTTTCCAACTGAAGCTGAACTGGTGACCATTAAAGGTAAAGTTTATTATTATTTTTTGTGTGTGTGTGGTTTTGTTAGAATCAAACATAAACGATGCACAACTTAACTTAGCCAAAGAACTGTTTGTGACTATAATTGTCATTACCATCGTCATTACGTCTCAAATACATGTAGTTGCCCAGCCACCATCCCAACGTCAATCCAACCTAGATTTGTACAGAATTTCCATAGGACTGACAGGATGACTGTGGGGACGGGTTAGCTACAACAAACGGATGTCGGCGCGATGTCGTAACCAGCGGGTCTATGTAGGAACGATGCCATTACTATGTGCAAATTTAACGCGAATCCTTTGCGTTGGATTTCCGTAGGGTTACTAACTGGGATATTAATCTATGCTATTTTCAGTAATTGACAATTTTTGTGGGTCAAGTTATTTTTTGCGGTAACTCGATCCATCCCCCGACAACGCAACATAACATTTCAAGTTTCTCAACGCAGAAATAGCAATAAAGTAGCAAAGCAGAACATGCAATTAATAATATGATCAGTTTATTTTAAAAGATATAATAAATTATTACTATTAATAAATTATTCATTCTTTCAATTATTGCAACTACAAAAGTGCATTATTGCACTATGCATCGCCGAAACTCACAATGAAGTCTTAAAAGAAACGACCTCGAAGTATGGTTGCATCATTCGGTATCTTTTCGATCTAAAACCAAAGGTGGCTATACAATCGAGCGAATAGGCCTACTGCAGAACTTCCTCAGTTCTTCGCTCACGTTTGGGAACGCCCACTTTGTGCCTCGCGAAACCGGGCATGGTGCTCTCTTGGAAATTACGCGCTGTAAAGGGTTAACTAAGCACTTCCGGTTCATTTGTATACTTTCCCACGTGTAGAAAGAACAACACAACTCTAGATCTAGAGATCTAGTCAATCTAGTCTAGATCTAGTCACTTAGATCTGTCTCGCGGTGACCGGATCACGGATGATTTACGTGTATAAGCTCACACATGGCCTGGCAGCAGCAGCGTGACCTTTTTCCGTACGAACTTTGGAAAATTCAGGAGCGGAGCAGCAACACACCGCCAAACACAGGACAGCTTCAACACATCCCAGGGATTTTCGGTGACGTTGAGAGTCATAAGTAGGCATATCAGGCACAGTCGAGAGATTTCAGCACTCATGGCAGTGTTCGGTAGGACGGGTGATCCTTTTTCTCGATGACCTTTGTTTGGGGGGTGTGTTGCTGCCCCGCTCCTGAATTTGCTAGACTCGTACGGAAAAAAATCACACGGCCTGGCAACGTTAGACGACGTGAATAAATACATCTGGCGTTTAGTTTAGGGGTACAGTTGTTTCAAAAGAGAGATACACTTGAGCGAGTGAAATAGCTCACTGAACGAACAGCAGTCGGTCCAGAAATTTTCAGCGCAGTTTCAGTGAAACACGGACTCACCACAAAAACTCAAAAAGTGCAACAGCTGGACTGCTAGACCAACGAAAGAACAAGAAAACAGCAAACACAACGGTATGTCAGTTGAAGTATTATCCTCTATGCCTTTCTGTGTAAATTATAGATCTAGACTCTAGGTCTATGTATCTTTAGTTTTAATGGACTGAACTGGAATATTATAGGCTGATTAGGCCTATCTAGATCTAGATCTAGATCTGATAGATGTCTAGAAGTCTGCAGAATCAGTTGTTTTAAGTTTTATGAAATTCCTAATCTGTTCTAGAATTTAGAGATCTAGATCTAGATCTAGATGTATTAGTACAGTGGTCACCGCCTAACAGCACGGTAGGCTACCCGGGACTGGGAGACAGTGTTTAGCGTGCTGGTAGTGGTAGGCGAACACGCTGTCAGGCAGGCATATAGGGGAGGGAACCATGCAAGCATATACATGTGCACTGTCTAATTTAGTAATTAACAAAAAATAACACGCTCTGATGCTGCCGTGTCTGTCGCTTGCTGCTCTCCATGCTCTTTTTTAAATTTTAGTCCATGGCGAGATTTAAACCTGTTCACTCATCCATCAGAAGGCTCAAAATCATGCCCTAACTCCGTAACTTAAACTAATTCCGTTGCTTTGGTCTTCAGAATAGGCAAATTGAGTTTGGCATTTTGATCCAACTTCTGTTTCATCCACAAAAACAAAGCTTCATCCACATCTTCTTCTTTAAAAGGGCATTTTCTTTTGACTGTCAGCAATCCTGATGTTCTTGTTGTTTTTTATAGATTTTCTCCGTTTTTAGCGATTCTGGAGACTGGTTCAGTCCAGGTTAAACTTTTTTCCAACGGAAACGAAGTTCACCTTTCCAATCTGCTGTTCTTTCTCAATTTTTGCAAGAACATCTAATTTTGTTTTCAGCTTGATAGATTTTCCACGGGATACCATGATCGTAACAAGTTTTGCTTTGCTTCAAGTTCAATGCTTAGAAAGTGAAAATGTGAAATGAAATGTTACTCAATCATAAGTGTCCCTAAACTCATCAATGTAGACTAAGGCCTTATGCCTTGCGGTAAATTAACGCCTAATCATGACAAAATTGGAAAGAATCCGACCAAACGAATGCAAGAGCCGATCAGATGCAAAAACTAATCAAGTGCGACGAATGTTTTCTGTTCTCTCCTACTCAACCTTTGCAACTGATTAGGGCGGTCACAAACCTTCTGTTGTTCCCGCCCCCCACCCATACAGTCAGTTTGATCTACACATGCAACTGATCAAAGCAGCACCATCGCCATGTGTCCATTGTAAAAAGCGCGTGTCTCTCTGGCAAGAGATTATGCGATCCCATACCCTCTGTTGACTCCAACACCACCCTCGCATGCCAGCTTGATCTACCTATACATAACTGATTAATTAAAGTAGCGGCGCCTTCACAGGTTCATTGCAGATAGTGCCTCGCCTGCCTGTCTGGTGGTCAAGTACATGTAATACACTTTGTTTGTGAAAATTCTTCATCTCTCTGATATGAAAAAAGCGTGCTCTTAGGCGAATGGTACTTAAATAAGCGTGCTGTTAGAGGGGACCTTTTGTAAAGAAAAAATTGTTTTTTTTAAAGAGCATACTGTTAGAAGGATCGTGCTGATAGCCGGCATGCTGTTAGGCGGTGACCACTGTTTTGAAATGTGTGTGGAATACTTAAATGAACAGAATTGAAATGTAAAGTCCTGTCAACATGCTATAGCCTACCTTTTAAATAAGGCCGCCATTATTCGCCAACATTATCGGCGTATACAACGTGGATTTATCCACCAATAGTATTGGCGGATAAAGCCCAGGTTTATCAGCCAGTATCATGATCAGTGTTGACTAGTTACAAAAAGGATGTTGTTACAAGCACATAGGCCTATGTCTCCCAAGTTTTTTGCACTAGGGGTACGTATTTTTTTTAAGCCTTTTGTGACGCCAGAGCTAGAGAGCTCCTCCCGAAATGCTCCTTGACAACAGCCTTAATTAATTATGATTGAATTATTCTTTCACGTTTTCTTTATGTTCTCCTCTTGTTTTTTGGTTGAAAAGCTAGGGGGCAGGGGGATTTGATAAGATTTCGGGTTGAGTATAACTTTAACCATAAGGACAGGGTTTGGGATAGTATAACACGCGCGTAGCACCAAAGATGCATATACGTATTTATATTATCAGCCTTACAAAGAAATAAACCTGGATTTTTCTCTGTGTGAGTACCTTGAGAGATTGGATCTGAGAGGCCTCAGTAGGAACAAATCAGAATATGAACTAGGGAGATTGATCATTGAAATAGGGTTAAACTAGTTAAAAGTGTTTCACAGAGGTCTTATGATGGGGGAGCCATTGGTCTGGAGGCAAGGTGTTCGCCTCTCATGCCGAAGGTGCTGGGTTTGGTTCCTGGTCGGCGCAGGAATGTTGGAAATTTGGGGAAATTTCCTGTGCGTAAGCCTGTGGTAGGTAGGATCGAGCTCCTAGTCTTCTTGGATAAGGACAAAAAACTCGGAGGGCCCGTGTGCCTGTTAAAGATACCTTGGCAGTCGAGAAGAGCAGGCCGATCAAGGCCGGCTGCCAAGGCAAAATTTAAATAAAACAACTCACGCCATCCCATGAATCAAACAAGTATACAACAACAAAAACAAGAGCAAGCAAAATGAAAATTAAAATTTAAAAAAACAAGAAAAAGAGGGGCCCAAATGCCAATGAGGTCCCCTGAAAGCAAAGACCTCAACATAGAGATGCTCTGTACAACACAGAGGTCTAACCACTTCAGTACTTGCTGAGTGTAATCAACGCCCTGGTGGATCATGAAATATGTACAAAAATATGTCAATGTCATTAGTTGATTTATATTACGACATTTCCTCTGTACAAAACAGGGGTCTACGCGCTTCAGCACTGGCTGAACTTAATTGTGCTCTGATAGATCATGAAATATTATAGCTTATAAATTAAATATGTCACTACTTAATTCATGGAATTTTTTCCTCTTTGCCTGTTTTTACATTTAGAATAGTAATTTAATGCAGCAGTTTGAACATGCAAGAACAATTTTTGTGAAGTGTGTGTTGATTTTGTTCAGAAAACAATGTGTTGTCTGGGCATTTGCTAATATTTCATTATTTGCATTGAAAGGCTTAGCCAGGTTATTATGCTCATATAATAATAATAATATGTGCATGTATTATGTAAATTTGTAATGCCATTTATTTGCAGTGAAATTTTCTTTTGTTTTGCATCATTTTTGAGAAAATAAACGTTTAGGCTAATAATAATTATTATTATTATGTGACATTAAAAGAGTATTATTATTTCATCTTTTGGGAAATGAAAGTTATGGAAAACTACAATGAACAACTACTAAAAAACAAAAGAAATTTAACTAATGCCATAATGGCCAGTGTTCTTGCAAATTTTGTTCACTGCTGCAGGGGTTGCTTGGGCTGAATAGTCATAGTGGGCTCTAGTGTAATGTTTCTGTCCTGTTTTGGCAAGAGTTTCGGTAGTTCTTTTCAGTTTCTTAGATCATTAATTACTCATTGTATGGGAAGGGATATCTGAAAAGAAATAAAGCGACAACAATTTGAGTTTAAGCATTTATACTGTGGAGAACATTTGCATATTTTTACATGAAGACGTTGATCTTATTAATGTCATGCAGCTGGTTCACGGGAACCTAAACAGGATATAAAGTACCAGGATCCTTTGAAATGCTGTGCATAATACCAAAAATGCGACTATACTGCGCATGCGCAGTTTAAATGAAAATGTCATCGTAAAATGTATGCAGTTCACACTTAATAATAATTCCATATGTATGGAGCAGTGAGGTCAAGTATTTCATATCGGATACAGCAGGGCAGGCTTGGAGAGCTTGAGGTGCAAGTTAAATTTCTTCATGTTTCATGAATTTGTTTTACGTTGTTTTATGATCTTTCATTCTTCCGACGCGTAAATATTAATTTATTCGTTTGTTTGTGTCTTGTGGTAAGGTCAGTGTGGCAGATTTGAAATGCAGAAGCTGTCAGTGTTCATATGTTCTAACCAGTGATCATATTAGTTTTTATTATTGTAATGAATGAAAAGACTTCATTATAGGCACAGTGTAGAGTTTCAAATTTAGCTGTCATGACATGAAGATAATTTGGACCTGATACAGTAAAATTATGTGATAATGTGAAACTTTAATCTGTTTTTAATAATATTCACGGTGTAGCACATTAAAACTCAAAAATAAAAGTCGGAAGTGTCTGGGTCTTGCATGAAATAAAGTAAAATATTGCTCTTAAATCTTTTTATTTGTGCTGTGTAAATGGTCTGGAATTCTGATTTTCATAATCATTTTTTTTACACATAGTTTAACATCTGAAATGAAAGTAAAAATATTTGATAAATGATAATGAGATGGTAAGTGATGGAGGAGGGCTCAGATGAGTTTCTTTTCTCGTAATATATAGACTTGAATTCAAACATGTAGTATAATAATAAATCATTTGGAAAAGAGATGACATTTTGTTCAGACTGACGGATGCTCAAAGTTTGATACAATTCATCCTTCACTGCTCTAACTTGTGATGATGAAATGCCGATTCCTTGGTTTTCACACTTTCGAGATTATATTCAAGTTTTAGTTTCTGAGCTTAGATCATAAAAACTATTGGTTGCATTTTGATGAAATAAATTGCAAAAGAAGGGGGGACTGGGGGGGAAGCTCAAATTTTTGCCTCTTGAACTTTTTTTATGGCAATAAAATAGTTTGAAAAAAATTGTAAGACATTAAGAAAATGCCGTTTTGTTGGCAATTTTTTATTTAACAGATCATTTTCTGTTGCTGGTAAGTGTGGCTAGTATTCATTCCTGAGCTGACGCAGTTTGCCGACTGAGGTCGTTTATTGGTGTTTTAAAGCTCTTTTTTACCCAGGTGCTTCTCGGAATAGCTGACAAAAACGCCGAGGAGCAAACTGATTTTCTTAAAAGACTTCAATGTTAGCACAGTTTATTACTTTACAGGATACTTTAGGACAAAGCATAAAAGTGAATCGCAGACATTATTTAAATAATTTATTATTTCTTTGGCAATAGATCATTAGATGGGCAGAAAATTTCCTAAATGTGCATCCATTCACCAGGAAATTGCAGTGAGTAAATGTCGGGAATGATTTCTTGACTAACATGTTATTTTCTTCATTCTGTCAGCACTAACAGAGATCTATCTGCAGCATGGACAAGATTAAAGAAGGTTGGTTCAGCGAGCTGAGTGAGCTGTGGCCCGGCCAGTGTATGTCACTGGAGGTGGAGGAGATTCTTCATAGGGAGAAGTCACAGTACCAAGATATCTTGGTCTTCAAAAGGTCAGTGCTTGTAATATTAATTATATGGCTGTTTCTTATATAATTAGAAGTATGTATGCACCCAAACATTTTGCAGTAGGTTCACATACATATATCGTCCCTGTAAATCTCTAAACACGCAAGTCCGCAAATTTGCATAATGACGTTTTTCGTTTTGTAAGAATAGTAAGGGGTTTGCCCACCTCCTCTATAAATATCAAGGCCATTGAACCAATGAAAGAAGCAGTATTGTCACATGATCTAAACGTGCGGTTCAAGGCTTCCTGTTGATTTTTTATTCAGTTTTTTTGTCTCCTGCAAAATTTGCCTCTGCAGACTTACATGCATAGAGAATTTCAGGGACGATATGTACCTATCTCTAACCCTGTCCTTATCCTAAATCTTATCGCACCCCTAACCTTGCCCCCTACCCTTTCAACCAAAAAACAGTCAAAAAGAAAATCTGATAGAATAATTAATTAAGGCTGTTGTTAGGAGTATTTCAGGAGGAGCTCTCTAGCTCTAGAGTCAGAAAAAGGCTTTAAAATATGCCTAGGCAGGTACTAGATTGAAAAATTATAACTGAATATTTTCACCCTTACGCCATGCACTGTCGGCTGAAATTGCTAGATAACATTATCTTTATCTGCTAGACCTTCTCTTCCTATTACCATAAGTCCACCACTATAGACAGAAGTGTCCACTGATAAACTGACCACTCTATCAGTACGAACTTGTGGCTCATTGTATAGATAAGTCCATCACGATTTTATCATATTATAGATTTCATCACTTAAGGGGACTGTTACATTAGACTTGGTATTGTTGTTGACCCGAATGCTAGTTTTAAAACCAAGAAGATACGGTGTATTATCATAACAATTGATACACTGAAATTTATTAATATTTTTATTACGATATTGGCAAGCCTGTTATTACAAGAGAAAAAAAATGTTGCCCCCTTCCGTTCTGATTAAATATTCAGAAGGATCAGAGCTTGAGCTTCTCTTCAGTATAATGTCTGAGGATAAAACATGAAGCACTTCATACTAAGGCACACTTTAACAACTCTTTCCTAACCAAATTTGGTTACACCATGTAATGAATGTAAGAGACTGGCTGAAATTTTTTCCTGTCCCAAGACTGACAACATCAAGAGGGAGTAATGTATTACAATTACAGCAACACAGGGAAAATAGCCATTGCCTTGGGGAAGGGCACGAAATAATCTCATCGCTTATGTGATCGACGAGGGACAGGGTGATTTACTGATAGTCCATTAGGAACAAGATAATTGCGAATACTGACGGTACGTGCACCTTAATGAGGAAACAAGCGGTTAATTAAGTGCTGGTGTGGGATCTGCCCCACGTAACAGTTGGTCATCGTGTATTCCGTATAGAACAATAACAGTTAGTCCCCATAGAATGACAAGGTTCTAGCTCCACTTTTTGGCCGACTTGAGTTATACACTGTACCCTATTTCTAAGGGCCTTCTCCATTGTGTGCCCAGGGTATCAAGCAGATTGGGTGTGTAATTTGTATTACTAAAAAGAAGAAAACATTCTTTGCTCTTTAGAGCTATGAGTTCATGAAACTTCAATCATCGATTTCTCAAAAGTTGACGGAAGGGAGTTAGAACCTTAGTTATCATTCTTAGAGGACAAAGTTTGAGACTGCATTGATGAGGGACTGAATGATAGTTCATTAAGAACAAGAAAACTACGAACACTGAGGGTAACATACACTTCTTAATAGTCAACATAATTACAAGTACATGCGTTTGAAAGAAGTAGAGCCTGTCTTGAGTGAAGTTGGGCGATATCTTTGTGACAAAAGTAACGGTTTGAAACTGCATTGATCAGGGACCAAGTGAGTGATAGTCCACAAAGAGCCATGTAGATATTCTAATTAGAATCAGTGATGGTACAACTCAGTAAATGCGATTGACTGACAAGTTACTTGTGTTCCGTAGAGAACAGTAACAGTTTTTGGACTTTGCACTGGTGAGAAACTGTGTGGTATGCGGATACTAATGGTACACATGTAAATCTCTCTTCAACTCACCGTCAAGATGTGCGCTTGAATGTTCAAAGTCTATCCTGAGTGAAACGTGAACGATATCTTGTGCCTTGTGTCCTATAAAAAAAAAAAAAAAACTTGGACACTGTTCATCACACCAGTTTCTGGATGATATATACGTTTGCAGGGCGTGCCAGATTTGAAATCAGGAAAACAATGGATAGGTTAATTTTAGACTGCACATCGCGGTTGTAGAATAACCCAGGAGATAGCCTACATTGCTCTGCTTATACCGTAGCCCAACAGCTGATTGCTGACAGAGCTTCACCAGCACTTGACCCGATTACTGTGTAGTGTACTCGTGTTCAGCTGATCCTGTGCATCTCTAGCCTTGCAACCGTCAAACGAGGTCAGTGGCGAGTGGTTACTTGAAGTTGAACCCGGGACAGGTTGAACTTGAGATTGAAAGTAAGACCATGTGCAGTTGGCATGACAGGACTTTGTAAGGGCCTATCTCTTTTTCCGTGGTCCATCCCACCAGCAGACTGTGTTCAAATAAACTAATCTAATCGTCCCCAGCAGTTGTCAAGTTAATCTGTGTAATGATGTAGTTTGACATTGTCATCCTCGTATCTCATTGTCAAGCACTTAACTGTTGATGTTGCTTCATGTAACCGGGCCTTTCTATTTTCCCTTGCATACGCATTTTTGTCTCCTCCACATTTCTCCTGTATTTTCATAGAACATCTTATAAGACCACAAGGGTCTCAGTCCACTCCTTTTCGCTGTTGCGCTCGTTATCTGCCACCGGGTGCCTTTTTTTTTTTTTTTTTAAAGTTTGGACGACAGCTGTCCGACCACTCCTCAGACCACGATATGTTACCAAATATTCAAGTTTGGGAAAACCAGAAGAAAAATTACGGGCATGGTATCAGCTTGGTGTGGGTGTTATTGGGAAATTACATATACAGCGCCCTGCATTAATCCTGTCGTTTTCCTTTTCCCGACCACGAAATGATATACGGTCATCATCCACGTCTCTTCTAGACGCTGTAACAGGGATCTGCAAGCTCTAAACTTTGAGAATGGATAGATATCATGTGATCAGGCAGATTCCTACATTTCTTACACGATTTATTTACTTATTTATTTTTTAAATGTCGGGTTTGTGACTTTGGCCTTTCAATTTCATGTTGGAGATTGGAGATTTTTATCACTATTTTCCTTTAGTATTCTGTCCCGTACCAATTAATTAGACGACACACTAAATCACCTACAGCTCTGGTTTACTGATGACATGGTTCTTGTACCAAAAATGCAAGATACGATGCTGTTAGATTTAAGGAATTTTTTTTTTTTTTTTTGCGCCCACACATTAATTTGTTCTTTGGCACTCTGTCTGTATTCGTTTCTGCCCTCGTGAGCTTCTTGTGCCCCTTGATTTGTTTCACGTGCGTCGTCCAAAATGCCGATGTTGGCCGCACAGCATCCCCGCCCCCAAAGTGCAAAGATTTGTTTTGTTTTGTTTACACGGCGGCCGAGCATGTGTCGCAAAGATTAGCTGTATTCCAGAAAGATGAATTGGAAACTCTTAGGAGAACGGAACATAAATATGGCCTTGGAACTTCCGACGAAAAACGAAATAAAATTGAAAATTTTGTAGGTGCAGAAGTTCTGTGACGTCAGGTGAATAAACCAGTGACAAGACGCGTGGAGCATTTCTTCATGAATGTGTACTTTTCTGGCCAGTAAACCTGGAAACTTTCCCAAACCTGCTTGAGGAGGCTGCAATCCTTCGTCATTACCTGTCTGAGGAGACCTCTGAGGATAAGGTGGCCGGATATTATTCGAAATAACGACCTCTGGGAAAGGACAAAGCAGAGAAACATCTCCAGCGAAATAGGACTGAGCAGATGGTGATGGCTGGGTCACACACTAGGGAAGCCCCAGGATAGCACTGTAAGAAAGTCACTGCTCGGGAACCGCAGGGAAGCAGGAGGAGGGGTAGGCCACGAACAACATGGGGGAGGATATGAACAGAGGTGGCCATACATGGAATGAGTTGTCAAGGATGGCCCAGTATAGTGACAAATGGAAGGCTGTCGTTCGTGGCCTATAGACCCTTTTCACTTCCGCGTTACGGTTGTTTGCGGGGAGCCGCACGGCTTCGAAAAGCACCGTGTAGGGCAAAAACCTCCACTTGTCTTAGTGATGGCATCTGAATAATTATGTGCACAGTCTAAGGAAAGATGCATTTTTATGCCAGAACCAGCACGCAACGGGTTTGTACAGTTGGGTGCCCAAC